>OZ035827.1:44758959-44988959 GCA_964034765.1 Knipowitschia caucasica | reverse complement strand
TACCTCACCCCTCCTCTCTCCCCTCTCACCCCTTTTTTCTCCCCTCTCTCCCACCTCCTCTTCTCCCCCCCCCCCTCTCTCTCTTTGGGGCGGCTCAGTGGTTGAGCACTTCTAGCCTCTCTCTCTGGTCTCTCTCTGGTCTCTCTCTGGTCTCTCTCTCTGGTCTCTCTCTCTCTGGTCTCTCTCTGGTCTCTCTCTGGTCTCTCTCTGGTCTCTCCTCTGGTCTCTCTCTCTGGTCTCTCTCTGGTCTCTCTCTGGTCTCTCTCTGGTCTCTCTCTGGTCTCTCTCTCTGGTCTCTCTCTCATGGTCTCTCTCTCTCTCTGGTCTCTCTCTCTGGTCTCTCTCATCTCCTCTCTCACCTCCCCTCTCCCACCTCCCCTCTCTCACCTCCCCTCTCTCACCTCCCCTCTCTCCCCTCTCCCCTCTCTCACCTCTCTCTCACCTCCCCTCTCTCATCTCCTCTCTCACCTCCCCTCTCCCCTCTCTGCCCTCATCTCTCACCTCCCCTCTCTCACTCCCCTCTCTCACCTCCCCTCTCTCCCCTCTCCCCTCTCTCCTCACCTCCTCTCTCACCTCCTCTCACCTCCTCTCTCTCACCTCCCCTCTCTCACTTCCCCTCTCTCACTTCCCCTCTCTCACCTCCCCTCTCCCCTCTCTCCTCCCCTCTCCCCTCTCTCACCTCCTCTCTCCCTCTCTCACCTCCCCTCTCTCCCCTCCCCTCTCTCTCCCTCCCCTCTCTCCCCTCTCCCCCTCTCTCCCCTCCCCCTCTCACCTCCCCTCTCTCACCTCCCCTCTCTGCCCTCTCCCTCCCTCTCTCTATCTCCTCTTCCACCTCCCCTCTCTCCCCCTCCCCTCTCTCCCCTCCCCTCTCTCCCCTCCCCTCTCCTCCCCTGCAGGCATGGTGTGTCTGGACCAGGACTCCCCCGCAGACCCGGCCCGCCTGGCCTCTCTGGCAGCCTTCCAGCTCCGCTGTCTCCAACACGCTCTGAGTTTCCCTCGACTGCAGCGACTGGTTTACTCCACCTGCTCCACCCACCGCCAGGAGAACGAAGACGTTATCTCCACCTGTCTGAGGGACCAGCAGGCCTTCAGGTGACCACAGCGAGACCGGAGGGGGAGACCGGGGGGAGAGACCGGAGGGGGAGACTGGAGGGAGAGACCGGAGGGAGAGACCGGAGGGGGAGACCGGAGGGAGAGACCGGAGGGAGAGACCGGAGGGGGAGACCGGAGGGAGAGAGAGAGACCCGAGCCTCTGCTTTCTCTCTTACCTCTCTTCTCTCCCTCCTTACCTCACCATGTCTCCCCCTTACCTCACCATGTCTCCCCCTTACTTCACCATGTCTCCCCCTTACTTCAACCATGTCTCCCCCTTACCTCACCATGTCTCCCCCTTACCTCACCATGTCTCCCCCTTAACTCACCATGTCTCCCCCTTACTTCTACCATGTCTCCCCCCTTACTTCACCATGTCTTCCACCCTTACTTCACCATGTCTCCCCCTTACCTCACTATGTCTTTTACCTCACCATGTCTCCCCCTTACCTCACCATGTCTCCCCCCTTACTTCACCATGTCTCCCCCCTTACCTCACCATGTCTCCCCCTTACCTCACCATGTCTCCCCCGTTACTTCACCATGTCTCCCCCCTTACTTCACCATGTCTCCCCCCCCCTTACCTCACCATGTCTCCCCCTTACCTCACCATGTCTCCCCCTTACTCACCATGTCTCCCCCTTACCTCACCATGTCTCCCCCTTACCTCACCATGTCTCCCCCTTACCTCACCATGTCTCCCCCTTACCTCACCATGTCTCCCCCTTACCTCACCATGTCTCCCCCTTACCTCACCATGTCTCCCCCTTACCTCACCATGTCTCCCCCTTACCTCACCATGTCTCCCCCTTACCTCACCATGTCTCCCCCTTACCTCACCATGTCTCCCCCTTACCTCACCATGTCTCCCCCTTACCTCACCATGTCTCCCCCCTTACCTCACCATGTCTCCCCCTTACCTCACCATGTCTCCCCCTTACCTCACCATGTCTCCCCCTTACCTCACCATGTCTCCCCCTTACCTCACCATGTCTCCCCCTTACCTCACCATGTCTCCCCCTTACCTCACCATGTCTCCCCCTTACCTCACCATGTCTCCCCCTTACCTCACCATGTCTCCCCCTTACCTCACCATGTCCTCCCCCTTACCTCACCATGTCTCCCCCTTACCCCTCACCATGTCTCCCCCTTACCTCACCATGTCTCCCCCTTACCTCACCATGTCTCCCCCTTACCTCACCATGTCTCCCCCTTACCTCACCATGTCTCCCCCTTACCTCACCATGTCTCCCCCTTACCTCACCATGTCTCCCCCTTACCTCACCATGTCTCCCCCTTACCTCACCATGTCTCCCCCCCCCAGTACCTCACCATGTCTCCCCCTTACCTCACCATGTCTCCCCCTTACCTCACCATGTCTCCCCCTTACCTCACCATGTCTCCCCCTTACCTCACCATGTCTCCCCCTTACCTCACCATGTCTCCCCTTACTCACCATGTCTCCCCCTTACCTCACCATGTCTCCCCCTTACCTCACCATGTCTCCCCCTTACCTCACCATGTCCTCCCCCTTACCTCACCATGTCTCCCCCTTACCTCACCATGTCTCCCCCTTACCTCACCATGTCTCCCCCTTACCTCACCATGTCTCCCCCTTACCTCACCATGTCTCCCCCTTACCTCACCCATGTCTCCCCCTTACCTCACCATGTCTCCCCTTACCTCACCATGTCTCCCCCTTACCTTCACCATGTCTCCCCCCCCTTACCTCACCATGTCTCCCCCTTACCTCACCATGTCTCCCCCTTACCTCACCATGTCTCCCCCTTACCTCACCATGTCTCCCCTTACCTCACCATGTCTCCCCCCTTACTTCACCATGTCTCCCCCTTACCTCACCATGTCTCCCCCTTACCTCACCATGTCTCCCCCTTACCTCACCATGTCTCCCCCTTACTCACCATGTCTCCCCCCTTACCTCACCATGTCTCCCCCTTACCTCACCATGTCTCCCCCTTACCTCACCATGTCTCCCCCTTACTTCACCATGTCTCCCCCTTACCACTCACTCCCTATGTCTCCCCCTTACCTCACCATGTCTCCCCCTTACCTCACCATGTCTCCCCCTTACCTCACCATGTCTCCCCCTTACCTCACCATGTCTCCCCCTTACTTCACCATGTCTCCCCCTTACTTCACCATGTCTCCCCCTTACTTCACCATGTCTCCCCCTTACCTCACCATGTCTCCCCCCTTACCTCACCATGTCTCCCCCTTACCTCACCATGTCTCCCCCTTACCTCACCATGTCTCCCCCTTACCTCACCATGTCTCCCCCTTACCTCACCATGTCTCCCCCTTACTTCACCATGTCTCCCCCTTACCTCACCATGTCTCCCCCTTACTTCACCATGTCTCCCCCTTACCTCACCATGTCTCCCCCTTACCTCACCATGTCTCCCCCTTACCTCACCATGTCTCCCCCTCTGCTTCAGGCTGGTGTGGCTGCTCCCCCAGTGGCCTGAGCGAGGCCTCCCCCCCCTCCCCCAGTGCCTGAGGGCCAGTCCCTCCTCCACACGCACTCACGGCTTCTTTGTTGCTCTGCTGGAGAGACGGCGAGAGGGAGACGCCCGAGAGGGAGACGCCCGAGAGGGAGACGCCCGAGAGGGAGACGCCCGAGAGGGAGACGCCCGAGAGGGAGACGCCCGAGAGGGAGACGCCCGAGAGGGAGACGCCCGAGGGGGAGACCGAGAGGAGACTCCTGAGGCAGCCAGGTACAGCTCTACAGCCTGGGGTCTGCTCAGGGGGGAGACGGGGGAGACGGGGGAGATCATAGACTGTAAACGGATGGACAGTGGCTGCATTTTCTGATTCTGAAAGCAGGAACAAGGCAGCGCAGCTCCTGATTGGTTCTTTGGTTACTAGGTCGTTACTACGCACAAATGTGGCTCTATATTTCAGACCATAGAGTTGTGTTGTTTCTGAGGCAGAGACACACACCACAGAGAGAGACACACACCACAGAGAGAGACACACACCACAGAGAGACACACACCACAGAGAGACACACACCACAGAGAGAGACACACACCACAGAGAGACACACACCACAGAGAGACACACACCACAGAGAGAGACACACACCACAGAGAGACACACACCACAGAGAGACACACACCACAGAGAGAGACACACACCACAGAGAGAGACACACACCACAGAGAGAGACACACACCACAGAGAGACACACACCACAGAGAGAGACACACACCACAGAGAGACACACACCACAGAGAGAGACACACACCACAGAGAGACACACACCACAGAGAGAGACACACACCACAGAGAGACACACACCACACAGAGAGAGACACACACCACAGAGAGAGACACACACCACAGAGAGAGAGACACACCACAGAGAGAGAGACACACCACAGAGAGACACACACCACAGAGAGAGACACACACCACAGAGAGAGAGACACACCACAGAGAGAGAGACACACCACAGAGAGAGACACACACCACAGAGAGAGACACACACCACAGAGACACACCACAGAGAGAGACACACCACAGAGAGAGACACACCACAGAGAGAGACACACCACAGAGAGACACACACCACAGAGAGACACACACCACAGAGAGACACACACCACAGAGAGACACACACCACAGAGAGAGACACACACCACAGAGACACACACCACAGAGAGAGACACACCACAGAGAGAGACACACCACAGAGAGACACACACCACAGAGAGACACACACCACAGAGAGAGACACACCACAGAGAGAGACACACACCACAGAGAGAGACACACACCACAGAGAGACACACACCACAGAGAGAGACACACACCACAGAGAGACACACACCACAGAGACACACACCACAGAGAGAGACACACACCACAGAGAGAGACACACACCACAGACAGACACACACCACAGAGAGACACACCACAGAGACACACACCACAGAGAGACACACACCACAGAGAGACACACACCACAGAGAGACACACACCACAGAGAGACACACCACAGAGACACACACCACAGAGAGACACACACCACAGAGAGACACACCACAGAGAGACACACCACAGAGAGACACACCACAGAGAGACACACCACAGAGAGACACACACCACAGAGAGACACACCACAGAGACACACACCACAGAGACACACACCACAGAGACACACACCACAGAGACACACACCACAGAGAGACACACCACAGAGACACACACCACAGAGACACACACCACAGAGACACACACCACAGAGACACACACCACAGAGAGACACACCACAGAGAGACACACACCACAGAGACACACCACAGAGACACACACCACAGAGACACGCACCACAGAGAGAGACACACACCACAGAGAGACACACACCAGAGACACACACCACAGAGAGACACACACCACAGAGACACACACCACAGAGACACACACCACAGAGACACACACACCACAGAGACACGCACCACAGAGAGAGACACACACCACAGAGAGACACACACCAGAGACACACACCACAGAAAGACACACACCACAGAGACACACACCACAGAGACACACACCACAGAGACACACACACCACAGAGACACACACACCACAGAGACACACACCACAGAGACACACACCACAGAGACACACACCACAGAGACACACACACCACAGAGACACACACACCACAGAGACACACACACCACAGAGAGACACACACCAGAGACACACACCACAGAGAGACACACACCACAGAGACACACACCACAGAGACACACACCACAGAGACACACACACCACAGAGACACACACACCACAGAGACACACACACCACAGAGAGACACACACCAGAGACACACACCACAGAGAGACACACACCACAGAGACACACACCACAGAGACACACACCACAGAGACACACACCACAGAGACACACACCACAGAGACACACACACCACAGAGAGACACACACCACAGAGAGACACACACCACAGAGAGACACACACCACAGAGACACACACCACAGAGACACACACCACAGAGAGACACACACCACAGAGACACACACACCACAGAGAGAGACACACACCACAGAGAGACACACACCACAGAGAGAGACACACACCACAGAGAGACACACACCACAGAGAGAGACACACACCACAGAGAGAGACACACACCACAGAGAGAGACAGACACACCACAGAGAGACACACACCACAGAGAGACACACACCACAGAGAGACACACACCACAGAGAGACACACACCACAGAGAGACACACACCACAGAGAGACACACACCACAGAGACACACACACCACAGAGACACACACACCACAGAGAGAGACACACACCACAGAGAGAGACACACACCACAGAGAGACACACACCACAGAGACACACACACCACAGAGAGACACACACCACAGAGAGACACACACCACAGAGAGACACACACCACAGAGAGACACACACCACAGAGAGACACACACCACAGAGAGAGACAGACACACCACAGAGAGACACACACCACAGAGACACACACCACAGAGACACACACCACAGAGACACACACCACAGAGAGAGACACACACCACAGAGACACACACCACAGAGAGAGACACACACCACAGAGAGAGACACACACCACAGAGAGACACACAATCATGAGTGTGATTTTTAGAAATGTCTTTTTGTTTTTGCAGTGATTCTTCTAAAGTCACGATTGTGGAACTGACTCCAGGAGCAGAGTCTGATCCAGAGGAACCTGGACCCGGGCCTGAACCCAGCTCAGACCCTGAAGACCCAACCCCAGGCCCCACAGACCCCGCTGGAGACCCAACCCCAGGCCCCACAGACGACCGCTCCACAGACCCAGCTCAACCCCCGAGGAAGAAGAGGAAGAGGAGGAAGAGCAAGCAGCCTGGCTCTACGACTCAGACCCTCGTGGACCCAGCTGGAGACCCCACATCCGGCTCCACGGACCCAGCTCAGGCCCAGAAGAGGAAGAGGAGGAAGAGGAAGAGGAACAAACCGGCTCAGACCGCTCAGACCGCAGACCCGGCTCAGACCGCTTAGACCGCAGACCCGGTTCAGACCGCTTAGACCGCAGACCCGGCTCAGACCGCAGACCCGGCTCAGACCGCTCAGACCGCAGACCCGGTTCAGACCGCTTAGACCGCAGACCCGGCTCAGACCGCAGACCCCGGCTCAGGCCTCCCAGACCCCGGCCAGCCTCCAGCCTCAGAGGAGACAGGCCTCACAGATGCAGTTTGAATAAGATTACAGTTAAAATATGAGGAATGTGTAAAAGGCAAAGCAAGTTTATTTGTATAGCACAGTTCATTCACAAAGAAGCTCAGAGTACGGAGAGAAAGCATCACACTGGGCGTTCAAATCATAGTCACGTTAAATAACAACGTGAAGATGAAACCCTTCGTCTGTCAGTCTGGTCCTGACTCTGGGACCAGCAGGAGTCCAGTCCCTGTGCTCCTCAGAGTCCTGCCGGGACTCTGAGGTCAGTCCCTGTGCTCCTCAGAGTCCCAGCAGGAGGCCAGTCCCTGTGCTCCTCAGAGTCCCAGCAGGAGTCCAGTCCCTGTGCTCCTCAGAGTCCCAGCAGGAGGCCAGTCCCTGTGCTCCTCAGAGCTGGTTCATATGTCACTAACATGTCACAGATGGACTTTGAGGCCATGGAGAGACTTGAAACAAACACAGCTTCTTTAAAGTCCACTCTCTGAGCCACAGGTGCAGAGACCTGAGCGCAGGACTATGTGATTGTGCTTCCTGGTTCTCATCTGGACTCAGGCTCCTGTGTTCTGAATGTACTGCAAATGTTAGAGTCTGAAACTTGACATGATACTAATCTGCAGATGTGTGTGGCTGTTATGAACTGTGTATAAACTATTTCTGCTTGAATCAATAAATAAAATGTGGAAACACTGAGTTTGTGAAAGTCACTGGGCTCAAAAACTGATGGAGTTTTCAGAGTAAACTGAAGGTGGCAGTAATGCAGCATGTGTGGATGGAGGAGGAGGAGGAGGAGGAGGAGGATCCGTGTCCAGGCCACTGCAGAATGCTCCGGGAGCCTCGTGTGCAGCAGTACAGTCTCCGGTGAATGCAGTGACCCTCCGCAGCTCAGTCCGTTTGCAGAAGCCCCCACAGGAGCCCCCACAGAAGCCCCCACAGGAACCCCCACAGGAGCCACATGGCCATGGACGTGCTGCGCTACCCGCCCCGGTGAGTGCGGCCTCCGTCAGCCTCCACCCGGACCACGGCCTTTCATGGTCTTTCATGGTCTTTCATGGTCTCCCTCGAGATAAACTCACTCTTGTGTCTGGTTCAGTGTTTCCTGCAGGCTGCACATGTGCCAACACCCGGATGCATGACTTAGAACAGGAGAGAATAGTAACAGCTATAGTGTCTGTGTGCGTGCGTGTGTCCGTGCATGTGCATGTGTCTGTGTCCGTGCGTGTGTCCGTGCATGTGTCCGTGTCCGTGTCCGTGCATGTGTCCGTGTCTGTCCGTGCATGTGTCTGTGTCTCCAAAGAACTGTTTTGTCCCAATGCTAACGGCTACAAGCTAACAGACGGGTCTAAAATGTCCGGATCCTGATAAGGCCGTAACCGCCTAAACCCGCCTCCATCAACGCGGCATTATCTCTTTATATGTCTCCAATAATAGTTATTACACACATGTAACGCAGTGTGGGGTCTCTAGCGCCCCCAGTGCACAGTGGGAGAAGTGCGTGGGTTTGTACCTGTGCTCACATTTCTTCTCTCTGGTTCTCTTCTCATCACGCTGGTGCCGTATCCTAGCAACCTACCCACAGCAGACCAGTGTCCACGGAAATTCCTTGGTCCCCATGGCTTCCGGCAGCCTGCTTGGTCCTGGTCCTGGTCCGAGATGGTACTAATAAAGCACCTGGAGTAAGAAGGTCCTGGGTTCGATTCCACCTCCAGGGCTTTCTGAGTGGAGTTTGCATGTTCTCTCCGTGCTGCATAGGTTACCTCCAGGTGCTGCAGTTGCCCCAACAGACATTCTGCAGTCTCAGTGGGACTTTCCAGACTTTTTCTTAATAGAATAAAAAAAATGGCACTTTTTAATCAGAGCCGGTGGAAACGCTGTCTTACTGAATACAGAAGGACAATGCTAACATGCTAGCTTACATGCTAGCTCAATGAAGCCTGACTTGATCTCCTGGGTTTAGTTTTGCATTTTTTGCGTCATACCCTGGTCCAAACATGTGTGAATGGTGTCGGCAGCGGTTTGTTCAAGTCACAACCTGCAGAAGAAGAATCCGTTCACTTCCTGTGTTTGCCAAATATGGTTCCATCCACACGTCTCTGATCCTCGTCAGGCGTTTGGACCAAATGTGTCGTAACGGTTTGGTCTGTGAAGATCTTGACGTCTTGCTCTTGTTTTTGCAGTGATGGGGGCGGAGACTTCACTGCTCCGTTTGTGGAACAGACTCTGGTCCCGGAGTCTGAGGGTTCTGATCCAGAGCAGCTGCTTCTGAACGGCTCTGGTACCGCCACCACGGACCCAGCTCCAGACCCAGCCCCTGACCCTGCGACCGGGCCCTCAGACCCAGCCCAAGCCCAGAGCAAGAAGAGGAAGAAGAGAAAGAGAAAGAAGCCATCTCAGACCCCCACAGACCCCACAGACCCCACAGGCCCCACAGGAGAGCCCTCTGCAGACCCTGCTCAGCCTCCGAAGAAGAAGAGGAAGAAAAAGAAGAAGCCATCTCAGACCAACATGGCCTCAGCCGGAGATGCTGCAGTGGGCCCCACAGGAGGTCCCACAGGAGGTCCCACAGGAGGTCCCACAGGAGGTCCCACAGGAGGCCCCACAGGAGGCCCCACAGGAGGCCCCACAGTCCCATCTCAGGCCCAGAAGAAAAAGAAGAGGAGGAAGAAGAAGAAGCCATCTCAGACCACCACAGACCCAGCCGGAGCAACACCAGGCTCCACCCCAGGCCTCACCCCAGGCCTCACCCCAGGCCTCACCCCAGGCCTCACCCCAGGCCTCACCCCAGGCCTCACCCCAGGCCTCACCCCAGGCTCCACCCCAGGCCTCACCCCAGGCTCCACCCCAGGCCTCACCCCAGGCTCCACCCCAGGCTCCACAGATCCAGCACTGGCCCCAAAAAAGAAGAAGAAGAGGAGGAAGAAGAAGCCGGCAGGACCTGTTGGTGAGTATTTCTCCGGTGTCACACTCACCCTTTTGGGCTGAAATCTGGTGTAGCGCCCTCTGTCTTTTGTATGTGGTAATGTCTGTGTAGATCTATATGAGCCTTATCTGGATTTACAAATCTGTAATAAACTCTAGTGAGGGGCCGGGCTCTTTAGGGCCCCTCGAGTGGCTATATTTTATTTCTAGTTGGATTGTGGTTTTTATGTAGTTTCTGACATTCTTAATGTTTTTCAGTGCTGTAAAAATGTGCATAAGAAATATTCAGTTTCAACATTTCTGTCGACGCAGACTTGGGTCAGATCCCACTGTTACAGGCTGTAAACAGACTGTAAACAGACTGTAAACAGACTGTAAACAGACTGTAAACAGACTGTAAACAGACTGTAAACAGACTGTAAACAGACTGTAAACAGGCTGTAAACAGGCTGTAAACAGACTGTAAACAGACTGTAAACAGACTGTAAACAGACTGTAAACAGGCTGTAAACAGACTGTAAACAGGCTGTAAACAGACTGTAAACAGACTGTAAACAGACTGTAAACAGGCTGTAAACAGGCTGTAAACAGACTGTAAACAGACTGTAAACAGACTGTAAACAGGCTGTAAACAGACTGTAAACAGACTGTAAACAGACTGTAAACAGACTGTAAACAGACTGTAAACAGGCTGTAAACAGGCTGTAAACAGGCTGTAAACAGGCTGTAAACAGACTGTAAACAGACTGTAAACAGACTGTAAACAGGCTGTAAACAGACTGTAAACAGACTGTAAACAGACTGTAAACAGACTGTAAACAGACTGTAAACAGACTGTAAACAGGCTGTAAACACACTGTAAACAGACTGTAAACAGGCTGTAAACAGACTGTAAACACACTTTAAACACACTGTAAACAGACTGTAAACACACTGTAAACACACTTTAAACACACTGTAAACAGGCTGTAAACACACTGTAAACAGACTGTAAACACACTGTAAACACACTGTAAACAGACTGTAAACACACTGTAAACACACTTTAAACACACTGTAAACAGACTGTAAACACACTTTAAACACACTGTAAACAGACTGTAAACAGACTGTAAACACACTGTAAACACACTGTAAACAGGCTGTAAACACACTGTAAACAGACTGTAAACAGACTGTAAACAGACTGTAAACAGACTGTAAACAGACTGTAAACAGACTGTAAACAGACTGTAAACAGACTGTAAACAGACTGTAAACAGACTGTAAACAGGCTGTAAACAGGCTGTAAACAGACTGTAAACAGACTGTAAACAGACTGTAAACAGGCTGTAAACAGGCTGTAAACAGACTGTAAACAGACTGTAAACAGACTGTAAACAGACTGTAAACAGACTGTAAACAGGCTGTAAACAGGCTGTAAACAGGCTGTAAACAGGCTGTAAACAGACTGTAAACAGACTGTAAACAGACTGAGGTCGTTCTGCATGAACGCAACAAAATGGACGTTAACCTTAAAGCAGAGTCGTCCTCTCCATGCGCTGCAGCGAAAACACACATTTGATGATCATGAATATTATGTATCTGTAGTGTATACCTCACAAAAATACTACGTCATTTTGATAGTAGCTAATATGGCTAATATGGGTTAAGGCGCGTTCAGACCAAAAGCTTCAAAAAGCTTTTGACGCGCTTCAACTGACGCCGGGATAGTTTTGTCATTTTGGTGCTTGAAGCTTTTGACGCGAGTGACGCGCCTGACGCCGGTGGGAGGAGCTTCTCTGTTGTCTGTAGTCAGGACAGCGGTGGATTTTTCAATGAGCAGCGAGCCTTTATTTGTTATATAAAGCAAAATAACGTTGTTGTAGGGCTTCAACAAAACATGTTCTGGGTTCACCACAGACTTGAGAGGCTGCAGTGTTTGCAGAGTTCCGTCATTTACTCCAGGAGCTGCGTACGGAGGAGTTTCGCTTTCAGCGGTACTTCCGCATGTCACTCGCCCAGTCTGAGTTCTCAAACCCCGGAGCTCGCCTCTCCCCGTCTCTCCCTGCCTCTCGCCGGCTCTCGCTCGCCGGCTCTCGCTCGCCTCTCCCCGCCTCGCTCTCGCCTCTCCCTGCCTCTCCCCGGCTCTCGCTCGCCTCTCCCCGCCTCTCGCTCGCCTCTCCCTGCCTCTCCCCGGCTCTCGCTCGCCTCTCCCCGGCTCTCGCCCGCCCGGAGCTGCCTTGCTCTGAGCCAGACTCATCGTCAGCCTGTTCTTATTTTAAATAAACTACGTTTACTACACAGCATGTATACAATGATTTTTGTTACTCAGAATGTTACTACTCATACAAATAATATTACTAATAACAATAATGACAATAAAACAGCAGCAGTAGATACATGACTTCTCTTCATGACAGAGATAGACCCTCTGCTGCTGCTGCTGCTCCTCGTCTCCTGATTGGTTGAAGCCCGCGTCAAAGCTTCAAAAGCTCAGCTTTGCTCAGCTTCGGCGTCAAAGGGATTGTTGTGATACGCGAGCGTTTCGCGCGTCAAAAGCTTCAAGTGAGCGCGTAGTACGCGCGACTCTTGAAGCTTTTGACGCGCGTCAAGTGACGCCGGGGCTCTCGGCTTCACCTGACGCGCTTCACCATTCACTTTCAATGGAAACCTGACGCTTTTGACGCCGAAGTTAAGTCCGGTGTGAACGCCCCTTTAGGGTTAGGGATACTTACTTACTTACTAATACACTTACAACCTGCGTCTTCATATGAGCCTTATACACGGCTGTTAATCTTTTGCGGCTCCACACAGATTTGTTTTTAGTCTTTGAACCTTTGAGTTGCCGACCCCTGCTCCGGTGCATGAAGTCAGAAAACACCAAAGTGAAACTGATAAATATTTCATTAAATATTCCGTCTGTATTATTTAATTGTGGGTCCAAAACACTGATCAGAACCGTGTTCTTTAAACGTCCTCTTGTTTCCATTCGTCCACATCTAACCGTGTCTCAAACCCCACAGACCCCGCCCTGGGCCCCGCCTCAGCCCCCGCCCTCGCCCCAGGCCCTACAGACCCAGCCCAGAAGAAGAAGAAGAAGAGAAAGAAGAAGAAGAAGAACCCAGCAGTGACGTCAGAAGGGACGGGACCCTCTGACCCTCTGTGTGCGACCGTGGCTGCTCCACTGAACCTCTGAAGTGAAAGTGAAAGTAAAAGTGGTCCACATACAGGCTGCACTGAGAAGAGCCGCGGGTCTTCATGTTGAATGTAACAGTGAACCAACAGCTCGTGGGAATGAAGCTGATGAACTGTTTTTACTGGACTGGAGTTAGCTAACGGTGGCTGTCACAATGAGGAAGCAAGCATTAGCTCACGTTAGCTTCCCTGAACTGTTAGCTTCCCTGAACTGTTAGCTTCCATGTCGGGACAATAACCGTGTGTCCTAAACATCGCCTGTATACAGAGGCACAATGCTAACCTGCTAGCTCAATAAAACCCAATAGGGAAGTGCTCATGGTGAAGTTTGGCTCCTCTATCTGGCTCCTAATCACTTCTATTTAAAAGTAAACTCCTCTAATCTGTGTTTTATCGCACTCTGATCCTGCTGTTATTGTCTTTGTAAATCCAGATATGAGCCTAAGTATTGACCAATCAGAGGTCTTCATTCATAGGGAAACTCCAGCTCGCCTTAGCAACCGTCTTAGCAACACGTCTGTCTCTGCTACGGCACAAAGCCAACTCCGACGGAACAAATGCCCATATAAGGAAATTAGCTCATGTTCAAATCGGTCTCTTATACATGAAGGCTAACACTGGTGATGTCACACTGTGGTGATGTCACACTGTGGTGATGTCACACTGGTGATGTCACACTGTGGTGATGTCACACTCTGTCCATGTGTTTTTATTGTTAGTGTCTCTGAGCACAGAATGGATTTGTTATTTTAAGTTTGAGTATTGAGGCTATTACTGACCAACCGAGTGCGACGCCATCACGGTGTTAGCTTATTGCGGTTGAAGTAATGCAAAACTTCGTCTGTGAGCACTTCCTAGCGGGTTAGCATTGTCCATCTGTGCACAGGCCGCAAATACGTTAGCTAGAAAGTATCGGCTTTTAGTCCTGAGACTTCTGTTTAAACTCACATCCACTGAGAGACATTAAAACACTTTCAAGAGATTTCACTTCATTTCACTTCATTTCACTTCTGGAGGAGGGACTAGGAGGGTCCAGAGAGGACTAGGAGGGTCTAGAGAGGACTAGGAGGGTCTAGAGAGGGACTAGGAGGGTCCAGAGAGGACTAGGAGGGTCTAGAGAGGACTAGGAGGGTCTATAGAGGACTAGGAGGGTCTAGAGAGGACTAGGAGGGTCTAGAGAGGACTAGGAGGGTCTAGAGAGGACTAGGAGGGTCTATAGAGGACTAGGAGGGTCTATAGAGGACTAGGAGGGTCCAGAGAGGACTAGGAGGGTCCAGAGAGGACTAGGAGGGTCCGGATAGGACCAGGAGGGTCTAGAGAGGACTAGGAGGGTCTAGAGAGGACTAGGAGGGTCTAGAGAGGACTAGGAGGGTCCAGAGAGGACTAGGAGGGTCCAGAGAGGACTAGGAGGGTCTATAGAGGACTAGGAGGGTCTATAGAGGACTAGGAGGGTCTATAGAGGACTAGGAGGGTCTAGAGAGGACTATGAGGGTCTAGAGAGGACTATGAGGGTCTAGAGAGGACTATGAGGGTCTAGAGAGGACTATGAGGGTCTAGAGAGGACTATGAGGGTCTAGAGAGGACTATGAGGGTCTAGAGAGGACTATGAGGGTCCAGAGCGGACTAGGAGGGTCCAGAGAGGACTAGGAGGGTCTAGAGAGGACTAGGAGGGTCTAGAGAGGACTAGGAGGGTCCAGAGAGGACTAGGAGGGTCCAGAGAGGACTAGGAGGGTCTATAGAGGACTAGGAGGGTCCGGATAGGACTAGGAGGGTCCAGAGAGGACTAGGAGGGTCTAGAGAGGACTAGGAGGGTCCGGATAGGACTAGGAGGGTCCAGAGATGACTAGGAGGGTCTAGAGAGGACTAGGAGGGTCCAGAGAGGACTAGGAGGGTCTAGAGAGGACTAGGAGGGTCCGGATAGGACTAGGAGGGTCCAGAGAGGACTAGGAGGGTCTAGAGAGGACTAGGAGGGTCTAGAGGACTATGAGGGTCCAGAGAGGACTATGAGGGTCTAGGGAGGACTAGGAGGGTCCAGAGAGGACTAGGAGGGACTAGAGAGGGCTAGGAGGGTCTAGAGAGGGCTAGGAGGGTCCAGAGAGGACTATGAGGGTCCAGAGAGGACTAGGAGGGTCCGGAGAGGACTAGGAGGGACTAGAGAGGGCTAGGAGGGTCTAGAGAGGGCTAGGAGGGTCCAGAGAGGACTATGAGGGTCCAGAGAGGACCAGGAGGGTCTAGGGAGGACTAGAGAGGACTAGGAGGGTCCAGAGAGGACTATGAGGGTCCAGAGAGGACTAGGAGGGCCCAGAGAGGACTAGGAGGGACTAGAGAGGGCTAGGAGGGTCTAGAGAGGACTATGAGGGTCCAGAGAGGACTAGGAGGGTCCAGAGAGGACTAGGAGGGACTAGAGAGGACTAGGAGGGACTAGAGAGGACTATGAGGGTCCAGAGAGGACTAGGAGGGTCCAGAGAGGACTATGAGGGTCCAGAGAGGACTATGAGGGTCCAGAGAGGACTAGGAGGGTCCAGAGAGGACTAGGAGGGACTAGAGAGGGCTAGGAGGGTCTAGAGAGGGCTAGGATGGAGATGGGAGTTTTTGACTGACCCAGATCCTTCTCTGTTCACCACCAGAGGGCGCTGTCCACCTTTGTAAACACTGAGACATAAAGATTCCAAATACAATATATGATTCTTAAAGCTCAGACCACAGACCAGGACTCAGACCACAGACCACAGACCAGGACCCAGACCACAGACCAGGACTCAGACCACAGACCAGGACTCAGACCACAGACCAGGACTCAGACCAGGATCCAGACCACAGACCAGGACCCAGACCATAGACCAGGACCCAGACCATAGACCAGGACTCAGACAACAGACCACAGACCAGGACATAGACCAGGACCCAGACCATAGACCAGGACCCAGACCACAGACCAGGACTCAGACAACAGACCAGGACTCAGACCACAGACCAGGACCCAGACCATAGACCAGGACCCAGACCATAGACCAGGACTCAGACCACAGACCAGGACTCAGACAACAGACCAGGACTCAGACCACAGACCAGGACTCAGACAACAGACCACAGACCAGGACATAGACCAGGACTCAGACCACAGACCAGGACCCAGACCACAGACCAGGACCCAGACCATAGACCAGGACCCAGACCATAGACCAGGACTCAGACCACAGACCAGGACTCAGACCAGGATCCAGACCACAGACCAGGACCGAGACCATAGACCAGGACTCAGACCAGGATCCAGACCACAGACCAGGACCGAGACCATAGACCAGGACTCAGACCACAGGTCACCCCCTCTCCCTCCACATATGCCTGCTGTACAGTACGACAGCTGTGGCCTCCGTCCACACACTGTATTCTGCTTTAGGAGGAGCAGCGGCCATACTCCGAGCTCGTCTCTAAGCTCTGCCTAATCATTCTTAAAAGCTCACAATCATAGATGCTGGGGAACGGTAAATCCAGAGCTTTGACTGCAGACGCTGCTCCCTCTACACCAAAAAGAGACTAGAGAGAGACCAGAGAGAGAGACCAGAGAGAGAGACCAGAGGGAGACCAGAGAGAGACCAGAGAGAGAGACCAGAGAGAGACCAGAGAGAGACCAGAGAGAGACCAGAGAGAGAGACCAGAGGGAGACCAGAGAGAGACCAGAGAGAGAGACCAGAGAGAGACCAGAGAGAGACCAGAGAGAGAGACCAGAGAGAGAGACCAGAGAGAGAGACTAGAGAGGGAGACTAGAGAGGGAGACTAGAGTGACCAGAGAGTAACCAGAAAGTGACCAGAAAGAGAGACCAGAAAGAGTTGGTGTGTGACTAATGAAGAACAGAGATCAAAATAATAAAATGTAGAATAATGAATAATATTAAGAGATCCTTTATTGTTCCCACAGCGGGGAAATGTCAGTGTTGCATCACGCGTTCCAGAGCAGTAGAATGAGGACAATAACTCTACAGTAACTCTAGCATCAAAGAAACAAGTATCAAATCTCTATCTCATCTACAACAGAGGTGACTAAACTGCAGTTCCCTGTGCGTCCTGTGGCGGCAGCACTGAGCCTCACATGGCGTTCGCGCTCAGCAGTTTGCGGACCGCCTGAGCGATGGCGTCCCGGTCCAGACCGAAGAGACGCAGCAGCTCCTGAGGTTTCCCGCTGCGAGGGACGCGGGACACGGCCAGACGCGTCACGGTCACTCCTGGTTCATTCACCGCCACCGAGCAGACCGCCTCCCCCAGCGCCCCTGTGGAGGCATGTATACTGAGACATGTATACTGAGACATGTATACTGAGACATGTATACAGAGACATGTATACTGAGACATGTATACTGAGACATGTATACAGAGACATGTATACTGAGACATGTATACTGAGACATGTATACTGAGACATGTATACAGAGACATGTATACTGAGGCATGTATACAGAGACATGTATACAGAGACATGTATACTGAGACATGTATACAGAGACATGTATACTGAGACATGTATACTGAGACATGTATACAGAGACATGTATACTGAGGCATGTATACTGAGACATGTATACTGAGACATGTATACTGAGGCATGTATACTGAGACATGTATACTGAGACATGTATACTGAGACATGTATACTGAGACATGTATACTGAGGCATGTATACTGAGACATGTATACAGAGACATGTATACTGAGGCATGTATACTGAGACATGTATACTGAGACATGTATACTGAGGCATGTATACTGAGACATGTATACTGAGGCATGTATACTGAGACATGTATACTGAGGCATGTATACTGAGACATGTATACTGAGACATGTATACTGAGACATGTATACTGAGACATGTATACTGAGACATGTATACAGAGACATGTATACAGAGACATGTATACTGAGACATGTATACTGAGACATGTATACTGAGACATGTATACTGAGACATGTATACAGAGACATGTATACAGAGACATGTATACTGAGACATGTATACTGAGACATGTATACTGAGACATGTATACTGAGGCATGTATACTGAGACATGTATACTGAGGCATGTATACTGAGACATGTGTACTGAGGCGTGTGTACTGAGACGTGTATACAGAGACATGTATACAGAGACATGTATACAGAGACATGTATACAGAGACATGTATACAGAGACATGTATACTGAGGCATGTATACTGAGACATGTATACTGAGACATGTATACTGAGGCATGTATACTGAGACATGTATACTGCGACATGTATACTGAGGCATGTATACTGAGACATGTATACTGAGACATGTATACTGAGACATGTATACTGAGGCATGTATACTGAGACATGTATACTGAGGCATATATACTGAGACATGTATACTGAGGCATGTATACTGAGACATGTATACTGAGGCATGTATACTGAGACATGTATACTGAGACAGGTATACTGAGGCATGTATACTGAGGCATGTATACTGAGACATGTATACTGAGGCATGTATACAGAGACATGTATACAGAGACATGTATACTGAGGCATGTATACTGAGGCATGTATACTGAGACATGTATACAGAGACATGTATACAGAGACATGTATACTGAGGCATGTATACTGAGACATGTATACAGAGACATGTATACTGAGACATGTATACTGAGACATGTATACTGAGACATGTATACTGAGGCATGTATACTGAGACATGTATACTGCGACATGTATACTGAGGCATGTATACTGAGACATGTATACTGAGACATGTATACTGAGACATGTATACTGAGGCATGTAAGTAAGTAAGTAAGTAATCTTTATTTATATACCGCCTTTCACAGACCAGAGTCACAAAGCGGTTTACAATTGTTATATTATTTTTGGGCATTGGTCCACTCACTCCACACAGAGATGGGAGCGGGGTCGCCAGTACAGGAGGCGCATGCCAGACCTATTGTGCATGTTTTTAATGTATACTGAGACATGTATACTGAGACATGTATACTGAGACATGTATACTGAGACATGTATACAGAGACATGTATACAGAGACATGTATACTGAGACATGTATACTGAGACATGTATACTGAGACATGTATACTGAGGCATGTATACTGAGACATGTATACTGAGGCATGTATACTGAGACATGTATACTGAGACATGTATACTGAGACATGTATACTGAGACATGTATACTGAGGCATGTATACTGAGACATGTATACTGAGGCATGTATACTGAGACATGTGTACTGAGGCGTGTGTACTGAGACGTGTATACAGAGACATGTATACAGAGACATGTATACTGAGACATGTATACTGAGACATGTATACTGAGACATGTATACTGAGACATGTATACTGAGGCATGTATACTGAGACATGTGTACTGAGGCGTGTGTACTGAGACGTGTATACAGAGACATGTATACAGAGACATGTATACAGAGACATGTATACAGAGACATGTATACAGAGACATGTATACTGAGGCATGTATACTGAGACATGTATACTGAGGCATATATACTGAGACATGTATACTGAGGCATGTATACTGAGACATGTATACTGAGGCATGTATACTGAGACATGTATACTGAGACAGGTATACTGAGGCATGTATACTGAGGCATGTATACTGAGACATGTATACTGAGGCATGTATACAGAGACATGTATACAGAGACATGTATACTGAGGCATGTATACTGAGGCATGTATACTGAGACATGTATACAGAGACATGTATACAGAGACATGTATACTGAGGCATGTATACTGAGACATGTATACAGAGACATGTATACTGAGACATGTATACTGAGACATGTATACTGAGACATGTATACTGAGACATGTATACAGAGACATGTATACAGAGACATGTATACTGAGACATGTATACTGAGGCATGTATACTGAGACATGTATACTGAGGCATGTATACTGAGACATGTATACAGAGACATGTATACAGAGACATGTATACCGAGACATGTATACTGAGGCATGTATACTGAGACATGTATACAGAGACATGTATACTGAGACATGTATACAGAGACATGTATACTGAGGCATGTATACAGAGACATGTATACAGAGACATGTATACTGAGGCATGTATACTGAGACATGTATACAGAGACATGTATACCGAGACATGTATACTGAGGCATGTATACAGAGACATGTATACAGAGGCATGTATACTGAGGCATGTATACTGAGGCATGTATACTGAGACATGTATACTGAGGCATGTATACTGAGGCATGTATACTGAGGCATGTATACTGAGACATGTATACAGAGACATGTATACAGAGACATGTATACAGAGACATGTATACAGAGACATGTATACAGAGACATGTATACAGAGACATGTATACAGAGACATGTATACTGAGGCATGTATACAGAGACATGTATACAGAGTATACTGAGACGTGTATACTGAGACATGTATACCGAGACATGTATACTGAGACATGTATACTGAGACGTGTATACAGAGACGTGTATACTGAGGCATGTATACTGAGACATGTATACTGAGGCATGTATACTGAGACATGTATACTGAGGCATGTATACTGAGACATGTATACTGAGGCATGTATACTGAGACATGTATACTGAGACATGTATACTGAGACATGTATACTGAGACGTGTATACAGAGACGTGTATACTGAGACATGTATACTGAGGCATGTATACTGAGACATGTATACTGAGGCATGTATACTGAGACATGTATACTGAGACATGTATACTGAGGCATGTATACTGAGGCATGTATACAGAGACATGTATACTGAGACATGTATACTGAGACATGTATACAGAGACATGTTTACTGAGACATGTATACTGAGGCATGTATACTGACCTTCATGGTAGTGGTCCTCCACGGTGATGATGCGCCCCCTGGTGGCTCGCGCGTTGTCGATGATGGTTTTGGAGTCCAGGGGTTTGATGGTGAACGGGTCGATCACACGGATGTGAATACGCTCTAGAGACAGTCACACCATCAGAGAACCAGAGAGAGACCAGAGAGAGACCAGAGAGAGACCAGAGAGAGAGACCAGAGAGAGACCAGAGAGAGACCAGAGAGAGACCAGAGAGAGAGACCAGAGAGAGACCAGAGAGAGACCAGAGAGAGACCAGTGAGAGACCAGAGAGAGAGACCAGAGAGAGACCAGAGAGAGACCAGTGAGAGACCAGAGAGAGAGACCAGAGAGAGACCAGAGAGAGAGACCAGAGAGAGACCAGAGAGAGACCAGAGAGAGACCAGAGAGAGACCAGAGAGAGACCAGAGAGAGACCAGAGAGAGACCAGAGAGAGAGACCAGAGAGAGACCAGAGAGAGACCAGAGAGAGAGAACAGAGAGAGACCAGAGAGAGACTATCCTCTCCTGCAAACCAGAAACACCATAGGTCACACATGGTCCTCCAGCGCCATCTGGGACGGACCATCCTCTCCTGCAAACCAGAAACACCATAGGTCACACATGGTCCTCCAGCGCCATCTGGGACGGACCATCCTCTCCTGCAAACCAGAAACACCATAGGTCACACATGGTCTACAGCCTCAGTCCTGGGTCTACAGCCTCAGTCCTGGATCTACAACCTCAGTCCTGGGTCTACAGCCTCAGTCCTGGATCTACAGCCTCAGTCCTGGGTCTACAGCCTCAGTCCTGAATCTACAGCCTCAGTCCTGGGTCTACAGCCTCAGTCCTGGATCTACAACCTCAGTCCTGGGTCTACAACCTCAGTCCTGGGTCTACAGCCTCAGTCCTGAATCTACAGCCTCAGTCCTGGGTCTACAGCCTCAGTCCTGGATCTACAACCTCAGTCCTGGGTCTACAGCCTCAGTCCAGGGTCTACAGCCTAAAAACACTATCTCTCAAATTAATAAAATCAAATAATGCAATTTGTTCACATTTTTTGAAGACATTTTCCAACCAAGACCTCCCTTCTTCCTAACTGTGTAATTACTGATTTTTCTTTCCCCAAACTTGACTGTATTGTTCCCCTGTGGCCCTCACTCGCTCCCCGCTGCGGTGGTCGCCCTGATGGAGTTAATCCTCAGGCGGGCAGCGATGTTCTTGAGCGCCTGCACGGTCTGCTGGTCCGGCTTGTGGTAGTCCATCTGCATCATATTCCCGGGAGAGAGAGGGCTTTGGGTGGGTCACAGAGAGAGCAGAGAGTCCTGGGTCTGGAGCTCCACAGGGGGGTGAGAGAGAGCAGAGAGTCCTGGGTCTGGAGCTCCACAGGGGGCGAGAGAGAGCAGAGTGGTCCTGGGTCTGGAGCTCCACAGGGGGTGAGAGAGAGCAGAGTGGTCCCGGGTCTGGAGCTCCACAGGGGGGTGAGAGAGAGCAGAGAGTCCTGGGTCTGGAGCTCCACAGGGGGTGAGAGAGAGCAGAGTGGTCCCGGGTCTGGAGCTCCACAGGGGGTGAGAGAGAGCAGAGTGGTCCTGGGTCTGGAGCTCCACAGGGGGCGAGAGAGAGCAGAGTGGTCCTGGGTCTGGAGCTCCACAGGGGGGTGAGAGAGAGCAGAGTGGTCCTGGGTCTGGAGCTCCACAGGGGGGTGAGAGAGAGCAGAGTGGTCCTGGGTCTGGAGCTCCACAGGGGGGTGAGAGAGAGCAGAGTGGTCCCGGGTCTGGAGCCCCACAGGGGGGGTGAGAGAGAGCAGAGTCCTGGGTCTGGAGCTCCACAGGGGGTGAGAGAGAGCAGAGTCCTGGGTCTGGAGCTCCACAGGGGGTGAGCGAGAGCAGAGTCCTGGGTCTGGAGCTCCACAGGGGGTGAGAGAGAGCAGAGTGGTCCCGGGTCTGGAGCTCCACAGGGGGGTGAGAGAGAGCAGAGTCCTGGGTCTGGAGCTCCACAGGAGGGTGAGAGAGAGCAGAGTGGTCCTGGGTCTGGAGCTCCACAGGGGGGTGAGAGAGAGCAGAGTGGTCCTGGGTCTGGAGCTCCACAGGGGGGTGAGAGAGAGCAGAGTGGTCCTGGGTCTGGAGCTCCACAGGGGGCGAGAGAGAGCAGAGTGGTCCTGGGTCTGGAGCTCCACAGGGGGCGAGAGAGAGCAGAGTGGTCCTGGGTCTGGAGCTCCACAGGGGGGTGAGAGAGAGCAGAGTCCTGGGTCTGGAGCTCCACAGGGGGGTGAGAGAGAGCAGAGTGGTCCTGGGTCTGGAGCTCCACAGGGGGCGAGAGAGAGCAGAGTGGTCCTGGGTCTGGAGCTCCACAGGGGTGAGAGAGAGCAGAGTGGTCCTGGGTCTGGAGCTCCACAGGAGGGTGAGAGAGAGCAGAGTCCTGGGTCTGGAGCTCCACAGGGGGGTGAGAGAGAGCAGAGTGGTCCTGGGTCTGGAGCTCCACAGGGGGCGAGAGAGAGCAGAGTCCTGGGTCTGGAGCTCCACAGGAGGGTGAGAGAGAGCAGAGTGGTCCTGGGTCTGGAGCTCCACAGGGGGGTGAGAGAGAGCAGAGTCCTGGGTCTGGAGCTCCACAGGGGGGCGAGAGAGAGCAGAGTCCTGGGTCTGGAGCTCCACAGGAGGGTGAGAGAGAGCAGAGTGGTCCCGGGTCTGGAGCTCCACAGGGGGTGAGAGAGAGCAGAGAGGTCCTGGGTCTGGAGCTCCACAGGGGGTGAGAGAGAGCAGAGTGGTCCCGGGTCTGGAGCTCCACAGGGGGGCGAGAGAGAGCAGAGTCCTGGGTCTGGAGCTCCACAGGAGGGTGAGAGAGAGCAGAGTGGTCCTGGGTCTGGAGCTCCACAGGGGGTGAGAGAGAGCAGAGTGGTCCTGGGTCTGGAGCTCCACAGGGGGGCGAGAGAGAGCAGAGTCCTGGGTCTGGAGCTCCACAGGAGGGTGAGAGAGAGCAGAGTGGTCCCGGGTCTGGAGCTCCACAGGGGGGTGAGAGAGAGCAGAGTGGTCCTGGGTCTGGAGCTCCACAGGGGGCGAGAGAGAGCAGAGTGGTCCTGGGTCTGGAGCTCCACAGGGGGGTGAGAGAGCAGAGTGGTCCCGGGTCTGGAGCTCCACAGGGGGCGAGAGAGAGCAGAGTGGTCCTGGGTCTGGAGCTCCACAGGGGGGTGAGAGAGCAGAGTGGTCCCGGGTCTGGAGCTCCACAGGGGGTGAGAGAGCAGAGTGGTCCCGGGTCTGGAGCTCCACAGGGGGGTATGCAGCAGCAGAAGTAAAGCCGTGGAATGAGGCTAATCTGCAGTTAAAGGGATCCACGCTGCCTCACGGACCTCTCTGCTTCAGCCAATCACAGGCCGAGGTCTGACCAGCAGCACGCGATGAGCACAAACCAAGAGGATCATGGGTTAAAGACCACAGCAGAGGTGCAGAAACTGAAGAGCACGAAACACGAAGAGAGACAGTGCACATGTATCCACAGCATGATGCTCTCTCTCTGGTCTCTCTCTCTGCTCTCTCTCTGGTCTCGCTCTCTGGTCTCGCTCTGCTCTCTCTCTGGTCTCTCTCATCTCTCTCTCTGGTCTCTCTCTGGTCTCTCTCTCTGGTCTCTCTCTGGTCTCTCTCTCTGGTCTCTCTCTGGTCTCTCTCTGGTCTCGCTCTGCTCTCTCTCTGGTCTCTCTCATCTCTCTCTCTGGTCTCTCTCTGGTCTCTCTCTCTGGTCTCTCTCTGGTCTCTCTCTCTGGTCTCTCTCTGGTCTCTCTGGTCTCTCTCTGGTCTCTCTCTCTGGTCTCTCTCTGGTCTCTCTCTGGTCTCTCTCTCTGGTCTCTCTCTGGTCTCTCTCTGGTCTCTCTCTCTGGTCTCTCTCTCTGGTCTCTCTCTGGTCTCTCTCTCTGGTCTCTCTCTGGTCTCTCTCTCTGGTCTCGCTCTCTGGTCTCTCTCTCTGGTCTCTCTCTGGTCTCTCTCTCTGGTCTCGCTCTCTGGTCTCTCTCTCTGGTCTCGCTCTCTGGTCTCGCTCTCTGGTCTCGCTCTCTGGTCTCTCTCTCTGGTCTCTCTCTCTGGTCTCTCTCTCTGGTCTCTCTCTCTGGTCTCGCTCTCTGGTCTCTCTCTCTGGTCTCTCTCTCTGGTCTCGCTCTCTGGTCTCTCTCTCTGGTCTCTCTCTCTGGTCTCTCTCTGGTCTCTCTCTCTGGTCTCTCTCTGATCTCTCTCTCTCTGGTCTCTCCCTCTGGTCCTACTCTCTCTGATCTCTCTCTCTCTCTGGTCTCTCTCTTTCTGGTCTCTCCCTCTGGTCCTACTCTCTCTGATCTCTCTCTCTCTCTGGTCTCTCTCTTTCTGGTCTCTCCCTCTGGTCCTACTCTCTCTGATCTCTCTCTCTCTCTGGTCTCTCTCTTTCTGGTCTCTCCCTCTGGTCCTACTCTCTCTGATCTCTCTCTCTCTCTCTGGTCTCTCTCTTTCTGGTCTCTCCCTCTGGTCCTACTCTCTCACTTTGGTCCCTCTGACTGTGGCTCCATCTCGTGGACAAAGTGTGCAACAACAACAAAAACACAAACACGTGTCTCCGTTTTGAAAATGTGCCAAAAAGTTGTTTTCCTCGAGCTACAATCGTTTTGTTTTGTTGTGGGCAGAACATTATACAAAGAAGAGAGGATTTATATTTGTTTATTATATGACTTGGATCGTACCCGCGCTCTGATTGGCTGATTTGCGGTCTGATATTTTCCCACCTCGGACCGTTACCATGACAATCGATCCGCAGCACGTATCAGACTTTGATATCTTTCCTCGGTAAAAAAAAAAAGAGCGACGACTTTGAAGAGCCAGAGGAAGTAATAACAGCAAATAACGACGAAAACACAACTCCTTCTACAACAACAGTCAAGAAGAGATTGACAACTTTGTTACAGACCAGAAAGCTAAAAACACGATTAGGAAAACCAAGTCGGAGATCGATATTTGCATAAATGAAAAATAGTTCTATAATAAAACATTTATTAACCTCGCTTGCTCGGTCTGTACTTTGGTATTTTTGTACAGACCGAGCGAGGTTAATAAGCCGTGGCACTAGAATAGATGGATTTACACCTAGGACTGAGGCTGTGTCATCCACAGAGGAGGCTGGGTCTGGACCTCTCTCATGGTCTCTCTCTCTCATGGTCTCCCCCTCTCTGGTCTCTCTCTCTCATGGTCTCCCCCTCTCTGGTCTCTCTCTTTAGTCTCGAATAATAATAAATTCAACACAAATTAGAGTCAAAACATTTATTCTTAAAAAGGCAGATAACGGCTTTGTCCGACGTGACGATGTTTGAAAACAGAGCATGGACACAGAAGGGCCGGGGGTCACATGTCTGTAGCAGCGTGGATGGAGCTAAGAACAGCTCCAGGTCTGTGTCAGTCCCATCCAGGATCAGAGTCCACTGTGTTGTCATTTAACAAACTTGTCCTGATGTCCTGGATTCGGTCGCCAGATCTGCAGTGAACAATCAGCACAAACACGTGAAAAGAACATCAGCGTTCCAGTTCAAAAACTCTCTGGTCTCTCTCACTCTGGTCTCTCTCCCTCTGGTCTCTCTCCCTCTGGTCTCTCTCCCTCTGGTCTCTCTCCCTCTGGTCTCTCTCCCTCTGGTCTCTCTCCCTCTGGTCTCTCTCCCTCTGGTCTCTCTCCCTCTGGTCTCTCTCCCTCTGGTCTCTCCCTCTGGTCTCTCCCTCTGGTCTCTCCCTCTGGTCTCTCCCTCTGGTCTCTCTCCCTCTGGTCTCTCTCTCCCTCTGGTCTCTCCCTCTGGTCTCTCTCCCTCTGGTCTCTCTCTCTGGTCTCTCTCTCTGGTCTCTCTCTCTGGTCTCTCTCTCTGGTCTCTCTCTCTGGTCTCTCTCTCTGGTCTCTCTCTCTGGTCTCTCCCTCTGGTCTCTCCCTCTGGTCTCTCTCCCTCTGGTCTCTCTCTCCCTCTGGTCTCTCTCTCCCTCTGGTCTCTCTCTCCCTCTGGTCTCTCTCTCCCTCTGGTCTCTCTCTCCCTCTGGTCTCTCTCTCCCTCTGGTCTCTCTCTCTCTCTGGTCTCTCTCTCTGGTCTCTCTCTCTGGTCTCTCTCTCTGGTCTCTCTCTCTGGTCTCTCTCTCTGGTCTCTCTCTGGTCTCTCTCTCTGGTCTCTCTCTCTGGTCTCTCTCTGGTCTCTCTCTCTGGTCTCTCTCTCTGGTCTCTCTCTCTGGTCTCTCTCTCTGGTCTCTCTCTCTGGTCTCTCTCTCTGGTCTCTCTCTCTGGTCTCTCTCTCTGGTCTCTCTCTCTGGTCTCTCTCTCTGGTCTCTCTCTCTGGTCTCTCTCTCTGGTCTCTCCTCTGGTCTCTCCCTCTGGTCTCTCCCTCTGGTCTCTCCCTCTGGTCTCTCCCTCTGGTCTCTCCCTCTGGTCTCTCCCTCTGGTCTCTCTCCCTCTGGTCTCTCCCTCTGGTCTCTCTCTCTCTGGTCTCTCTCCCTCTGGTCTCTCCCTCTGGTCTCTCTCTCTGGTCTCTCCCTCTGGTCTCTCCCTCTGGTCTCTCCCTCTGGTCTCTCTCTCTGGTCTCTCTCTGGTCTCTCTCTCTGGTCTCTCTCTCTGGTCTCTCTCTCTCTGGTCTCTCTCTCTGGTCTCTCCCTCTGGTCTCTCCCTCTGGTCTCTCCCTCTGGTCTCTCCCTCTGGTCTCTCTAGTCTCTCTCTCTGGTCTCTCTCTCTGGTCTCCCTCTGGTCTCTCCCTCTGGTCTCTCTCTCTGGTCTCTCCCTCTGGTCTCTCTCCCTCTGGTCTCTCTCCTCTGGTCTCTCTCTCTGGTCTCTCTCCTCTGGTCTCTCTCCTCTGGTCTCTCTCCCTCTGGTCTCTCTCCCTCTGGTCTCTCTCCCTCTGGTCTCTCCCTCTGGTCTCTCCCTCTGGTCTCTCCCTCTGGTCTCTCCCTCTGGTCTCTCCCTCTGGTCTCTCCCTCTGGTCTCTCTCCCTCTGGTCTCTCTCCCTCTGGTCTCTCTCTCTGGTCTCTCTGTCTCTCTCTGGTCTCTCTCTCCCTCTGGTCTCTCTCTCCCTCTGGTCTCTCCCTCTGGTCTCTCCCTCTGGTCTCTCCCTCTGGTCTCTCCCTCTGGTCTCTGGTCTCTCTCTCCCTCTGGTCTCTCTCTCTCTGGTCTCTCTCTCCCTCTGTCTCTTTCTCCCTCTGGTCTCTCTCTCCCTCTGGTCTCTCTCCTCTGGTCTCTCTCTCCCTCTGGTCTCTCTCTCTCTGGTCTCTCTCCTCTCTGGTCTCTCTCTCTCTGGTCTCTCTCTCTGGTCTCTCTCTCTGGTCTCTCTCTCTGGTCTCTCTCTCTGGTCTCTCTCTGGTCTCTCTCTCTGGTCTCTCTCTCTGGTCTCTCTCTCTGGTCTCTCTCTGGTCTCTCTCTCTGGTCTCTCTCTCTGGTCTCTCTCTCTGGTCTCTCTCTCTGGTCTCTCTCTCTGGTCTCTCTCTCTGGTCTCTCTCTCTGGTCTCTCTCTCTGGTCTCTCTCTCTGGTCTCTCTCTCTGGTCTCTCCCTCTGGTCTCTCTCTCTGGTCTCTCCCTCTGGTCTCTCTCTCTGGTCTCTCCCTCTCTGGTCTCTCTCCCTCTGGTCTCTCCCTCTCTGGTCTCTCTCTCTCTGTCTCTCTCCCTCTGGTCTCTCCCTGGTCTCTCTCTCTGGTCTCTCCCTCTGGTCTCTCCCTCTGGTCTCTCTCTCTCTGGTCTCTCTCTCTGGTCTCTCTCTGGTCTCTCTCTCTGGTCTCTCTCTCTGGTCTCTCTCTCTCTGGTCTCTCTCTCTGGTCTCTCCCTCTGGTCTCTCCCTCTGGTCTCTCTCCTCTGGTCTCTCTGGTCTCTCTCTCTGGTCTCTCTCTCTGGTCTCTCCTCTGGTCTCTCTCTCTGGTCTCTCCCTCTGGTCTCTCTCTCTCTGGTCTCTCTCTGGTCTCTCTCTGGTCTCTCTCTCTGGTCTCTCTCTCTCTGGTCTCTCTGGTCTCTCTCTGGTCTCTCTCTCTGGTCTCTCTCTGGTCTCTCTCTGGTCTCTCTCTGGTCTCTCTCTGGTCTCTCTCTCTGGTCTCTCTCTGGTCTCCCTCTGGTCTCCCTCTGGTCCACAGACCTGCTACAGCTTCAGATGGCTCAGCTCCTCTCTCAGTCTGTGCAGATAGGTGTTGTGGATGGTGCTCAGGAAGCCGGGATCGTTCTGACCCCAGAGGGAAAGAAAAGTTAGTCTCTAACTGTAACGACTGCGTCTATTCGAGGCACATTTATTTATACAGCACCATTCATTCAAGCAACTCAGGAGCTTTACAGACACAGGATAGACATTGGGAAACAATAAAACCATTTGGGAATAAAGACATAGACAGAGGCAGAGACAGAGGCAGAGACAGAGACAGAGACAGAGACAGAGACAGAGACAGAGACAGAGGCAGAGACAGAGGCAGAGAGACAGAGGCAGAGACAGAGACAGAGACAGAGACAGAGACAGAGGCAGAGACAGAGGCAGAGACAGAGGCAGAGACAGAGAGACAGAGACAGAGACAGAGGCAGAGACAGAGACAGAGGCAGAGACAGAGGCAGAGACAGAGGCAGAGACAGAGGCAGAGAGACAGAGGCAGAGACAGAGACACAGAGACAGAGACAGAGACAGAGACAGAGACAGAGGCAGAGGCAGAGGCAGAGGCAGAGGCAGAGGCAGAGACAGAGACAGAGACAGAGGCAGAGGCAGAGGCAGAGGCAGAGACAGAGACAGAGACAGAGACAGAGACAGAGACACAGAGGCAGAGGCAGAGGCAGAGACAGAGACAGAGACAGAGGCAGAGACAGAGACAGAGACTGAGGCAGAGACAGAGACAGAGGCAGAGACAGAGAGACAGAGGCAGAGGCAGAGGCAGAGACAGAGAGACAGAGGCAGAGGCAGAGGCAGAGACAGAGACAGAGGCAGAGACAGAGACAGAGACAGAGGCAGAGACAGAGGCAGAGACAGAGACAGAGACAGAGACAGAGGCAGAGACAGAGACAGAGACAGAGGCAGAGGCAGAGACAGAGACAGAGACAGAGGCAGAGGCAGAGAGAGAGGCAGAGACAGAGACAGAGACAGAGAGACAGAGGCAGAGAGACAGAGACAGAGAGACAGAGGCAGAGACAGAGGCAGAGGCAGAGGCAGAGACAGAGGCAGAGACAGAGAGACAGAGGCAGAGACAGAGAGACAGAGGCAGAGACAGAGACAGAGAGACAGAGGCAGAGGCAGAGACAGAGAGACAGAGACAGAGAAACAGAGACAGAGACAGAGACAGAGACAGAGACAGAGAGACAGAGAGACAGAGGCAGAGAGACAGAGAGACAGAGAGAGAGAGACAGAGAGAGAGAGACAGAGAGAGAGAGACAGAGAGAGAGAGACAGAGACAGAGGCAGAGACAGAGGCAGAGAGACAGAGACAGAGGCAGAGAGACAGAGAGAGAGAGACAGAGAGAGAGACAGAGAGAGAGACAGAGACAGAGACAGAGAGAGAGAGACAGAGATACAGAGAGACAGAGACAGAGAGACAGAGAGACAGAGGCAGAGACAGAGACAGAGATACAGAGAGACAGAGACAGAGAGACAGAGGCAGAGACACTTTGGGTTGCATTCTGTATGAACTGTGCTATAGAAATAAACATTGATTGATCATGATTGTCATTCTTTCTGTAGGACATGTTAAAGGAGAACATGAACTCTAATGTTTAGGTGGTTGAAATTGAAATTAATAAAGTGATGTCCTTTTTTAGCGGTTCCAACATAAGCATTTTTGTAGAATTGTTTTTAAAAATGTATGTCTGGCTGGCTGTGTCCAAAACGCTAGGCATTCAGGCCGCGTAGGGTGGATATGTAGGCATCGAGGGAAGGCCGCGTAGCCACAGGCGAGGAAGGAGGCGAGACCTGAGGTGGATTTGGACAGCAGCTGCCTTCGTTGCCTGGTAACCAGACTCAGAGCGGAGCGCGGAGAGAAAGGACAGCGCCGCCATGATGGAAGGTGAAAAGTTTGAAATACGCTTTGATTAGGGTATAATAGTTAATTGTAATAACATTTGAGGCGAGAAATACCCCCCTCTATTGTCATATCACAGGTCTGTTTGGTGATAAAATAGATTTTTTTTTCGGACTTATCCACTAGCTAACAGCGGGGGTGGGCGGCGCCGATGCCCAGACAAGACTCCTAAACGCTGGGACTCATTTTGACAAGCTCCCCTGATGCTAGTAGTCAAATATGAAAACAAGACAACCCTAAGTGAAGGCAATGAGGGATTTTCTTTGTTATAATAAATGGTATAATTACTAGTTCCATTATATATATGCATTATGTAGATTTAGCACTTTTTTAATGTAATCAATATATTTGTATGGCCCTTGCTCATCTGTTTTGTGTATATAAGTAAGTTGCATTATATTTGTTGAAACATGTTTTTTGAAAACAGATTAATAACTTGGATTTGTGTATATTACAATTGTCTGAAGTCAAAAGCTAACTTATTGTTAGTATATGGACTGCTGATAAGTGTACTTTGTAAACAAAAATTACATACACATTCTGCCCTGATGTCTAATTATTATAGCAGTTAACAACCACAACTACTGCAGGAGTATAAGACAAAATATTGTATTTGTTGTCATTAATTTGTTTCTACTCTTTTTTTATTATGTAATTACAGAATCGTTGCCAGGATTGATTCCATCTGCTCATGATTTTGTTTTTGTAAGGATGGATCCCGACTTAGCAATGTTGTATTTCATCATTTTCAATTTATTCAATAAGCTCGAGAGGGACAGGCACGCACGCAGGCGACGAGTGGTCCTTCTGCGCACCCACAATGTAAGTTACGTTTTTTATACGAGATTATACTGTTTTGACAGTCAAAAATGGTTAGCATGAAATTGTTACAGATGTACTAAACATAACAAAGACCAATGGTACTAAAGTTAAAACGTTTTCCTTTGTTTTAATAGAGCTAGCATTACACATAATTCAATGAATAGTCATCAAAAACATTGCAACAATACTCATTACCAATAGAGGTCACCACTGCCCACGTTTTAACTAATGATCTTAACCTATTGCATATAAAAAATGATTATATTATACATACATTATGTACATACATTATTTATAAAGAGTAGTTACAAAATCTGGAATGACACATTCACTTTTTGTATTTGTTTTTCCAACAGGATAGGAGTCCTTACTGCAGGGTAAACCTGAGGGTGCCAGTGCTGGACATTTTTTTTAATAATGGAGATTTGCGTCCAGATTTTCGGCTGAGCAGGGACTCGTTTGGTGTGTTGCTGAACCTCCTGCACCAGGACCGGCACCATGGATGGGGTGCAGAGATTGAGGTCCTGGTCTTCCTCTTCTGGCTGGCTAGTGGGGCATCATACCGGGTGGTGTCCCGGGTCTTTGGGATGCCCAGATCCACCGTCCACTTCATTGTCCACCGGGTCACTGGGGAGGTGGTGGCACTACGCCACCGAGTCATCCACCTCCCAAACACCCCTGAAGACCTGCAGACAGTGACCCGGGGGTTTGCACGGCTGGCGAGGAGCGAGGTCTTCACAAGAGCTGCTGGGGCAATAGATGGCTGTCACGTCGCGATCAAGCCTCCAGGCGGCCCTGATGGTCAATGCTTCCAGAATAGGAAACTTTTTGCAAGCCTAATTCTTCAAGCGCTGTGTGACCATCAGGGCCGCTTCATGGACATCTACGTGGGCTGGCCTGGGTCAGTCCACGACTCCAGGGTCCTCCGCTACAGCCCTCTGTACCTCAGAGGGCTGTATCCTCCTCCAGGGCACTTCCTCTTGGCGGATGGAGGGTATCCCTGCCTCCAGCGTCCTCTCCCCCTCATCACTCCCTACAAGCGGCCGGTGCAGGGTGTGGCGGCCCGGCGCTTCAACGCTCATCATTCCAGGGCACGCTCCATTATTGAGCGTGCCTTTGGAATGATGAAGACGAGGTTCCGGGCCATCTTCTTTCACACCCTGGAGGTGCACCACACCTTTGCACCAAATGTAAGTGATAACCATGTTTGCAAACTTTCAAACATTTTCAACTTCCTGTAATTCACTTCAAAATACAGTATTTATCATAATATCTATAATAGTCTTTATCCATGTAATTAATACTGCAGCTTTTTCAGGTCATCGCCGCTTGTGCTGTCCTTCACAACATCTGCCTTGGAGTTGGAGATGTTGTGGCCCCAGAGGACAGCCCAGAGGACAGCCCAGAGGAGGATGAGGGGGAGGAGGACACCGTCTCAGCAGCGCAGTGGAGAGACCGTCTGTCTGCTGAGATGTCTGCCCTGGAGGAGGTGCAAATGGACCATGAGTACCTTTAGGTATTTAAACAATTAATTACTTATGTAAATATGTGTGAAGTTGTCCAAACAAATCCACAGACAAGTCACTTTGTCACACATCCATTCACTTGTGTGTATAAAATGTTTTATTTTTTAAACAAATGTGAATCTTTTTATACCATCTTTTTATAGGACATGGCAGCCATCTATTGCCCCAGCCAGCCGTGCAAACCCAACAAATGGACGATGAAGTGGACACACCCCCGGTATGATGCCTCACTCGCCAGAAGAGGAAGACCAGGACCCTGATCTCTGCACCCTTCCATGTTGCTGGTCCTGGAGAATGGGATTCAGCAACACTCCAAACGAGTCCCTGCTTAGCCACACAGCACTGGCACTCTCAGGTTTATCCTGTATGGCTTGTTAATAGTTTTATTTTATTGTTTGTTGAATAAATGGTTACATTGATTTTCTTGTGCTATATTTTTGATTCCACAAAATAATACTTGAGCTCTCGAACTGCTTCACACATTTACCAGGGGGTTTTTGTCCCATCAAACAAGTGTATAAAATCTGTGTATATACAAAATATAGAAATTACATAAAGAAATTAACCAATCATACACACCTTCAAGGGGAAATGTAAAGCCACTGTTGGGTAGACAAACACACATTTGTTTTTAAAATAACCAACACATCAGAGCTGTGGTTTGCCAAATGTTCTCAGGTTGGAAGCCTTAGATATGGCCCCACCAAATTCACTCTGAGAAAGTCCCAAAGTAAATAGATATTAATTTATTTAACTTACTTACGGCTTAATCTATTAATGTGAAGACCTTGAGACCTTGATCTATCCATCATTTCAAATGTATGTTATACTTTTATGGGCTTTTTCGAAATGTAAATCAAACAAAAATAGTTTATTTTTATTTGTTTTTATTTTCAATCATCTTTTCGAGGAGGCAAAACAGCCTGTCAAAATTGGCACTCCTCTCCTGTGCCCGCCGCTCATCCTCCTCCCTCTGCATCCTCAGATCCTCCTGTACAGCTTCACCAGCTCCCTCTCCCTCTTCCTCTTCCTTCCCGTTCCTCTCTGCTGCTCCGCCTCTGGCTCTTCCTCCTCCTGCTCCGGCTCCTGCTCTCTGGCCTGGCTTGGCCCTGGTCTGGCATCAGGGATGGAGGCGATTAGGACAGGAGGGTTGATGGACGGCTTCTGCCCCAACACCTCATCCATGATGCCAAACCAGGGCCAAGTCCCAGCAGTGGGGTTCCCCTCCACGCCCTGGCCTGTTCCAGGGCATTTACAGTCCTTTAACACAAGAAATATATGTGGAGTCATGATGGGCTCATGTCGGCACAGGCAGACACACACACACACATGCAGACACACTCACACACATGCAGACACACTCACACACACGCAGACACACTCACACACACGCAGACACACTCACACACGCACACACACGTGACAAACTCACAAAAACAAGATTGATTGTCATACTTTATACTTTTTCTTCAAGTTGTCCCACTTCTTACGGGCCTGCAGGGGCGTGACCACCTCCTGCAGGTCAAGCTTCTCCAGGACAGTCCTATAGAAAAGACAGAAACAATAAAATAAAGAAACAGAAAAACTTACTTTATGTGTTAGAGAATTCCTGACATTATTGATTATGTTAATGCAGAAAACAATAGTTATACGTTTCTCATTTTTGTTCTTTTGTTATGATTGATATACTCTTCTACAACTTAATTATAGATTTGTCATAATGATGACTGTTGTATTGGAGAATAGCACCAGCTTTTCTAAACCCTTGTATACCCATGTATATATTAAGTATTAAACTCACATTAAGAACAAAATATGCAGTCCTAAAGTCAATTCCAGATAACTTAAATTAATCATAAGCTAAACAGTGACATTTCTCAAACAGCTCGTACCTCCAGGCCGTGCTGGCGGAGAACTTCGCCCCAGTGAAGAGGACGTCGTTCTCCGCCCGCACCCTTATGAAGGTCTCCGTCATCTCCTTCGTCCCTATGAACAAAATAAAACGTTAAAACTACATAAAGGAATAAAATATAACTAACTGTGACAATGCTAATTTAGTTACAGTTACAACTAAGCTATCATAAGCCACAGAAGAAAACACTCTAAAACAAATGAAATAGCGCAATTCGTTGCTTAAAATTCAAATAATATTTCTTTATAAGTGTTATTAGTCATGTAAGAATATTATAACATGAAATATACTTACATTTAACTACAGTGGGGACAGGGGTAGCTGTTGCTGGTGCCTCCATAGTGAAAATAAGCCCCGCGAATCGAACCCCGCGAACTCAACGCGGGGAAGGCAGCGAAGCATACATCAAATGCATCCTTCATATCTGCTTCAAAAGTGGCCGTTTCCATAGAGACGAAGTCATGATGCCTACGCTTGGCGAGCTCGCCAAGTGGTTTTGGACACCCCTGCAATAGCCGTCCACCCTACGCGGCCTGATGCCTAGCGTTTTGGACACAGCCTTTGTTTAGCTTAAAGCCTTCAAGTTTACATTGGTTACTGTTTTCTTTTAGTTGCTCTACACAAGTATTTGGCTGAACTTTTTCATATTTTTATTGAATGCTAAGCATCAAATGTTTGTTTCAAGAATGATAAGATGCACTTTTTTCAGTAAGCTGTGTTTTCAAGGCTTTAAGGTTTTATGCTACCTCTAAGAATGTCTTATTTTTTAATTTTAAGAGCAAGCAATACATATTTTTTGTGAAGGAATTCATGTTTTTTTCATTAAAATATTTAAATCAACATGTATACATCAATATTAGTCAATTAATGGGGAGATAATCGAGAATCGAATCGAATCGAAATCGAATCGAAATCGAATCGAAGCGAAAAAAATAATCGTTAGATTAATCGATGCATCGAAAAAATAATCGCTAGATTAATCGTTTAAAAAATAATCGTTTATCCCAGCCCTATTTTATATACAATAGCTGTATTACACATTTTGCTGCCAATAAATCAGTAAATGCACTTTGAGGCAAGTGTGTTTAAAATTATCAGTGCTAAGTTTTTATAGCTTTTATATGAGGCTTTGTTAAAATTATCATATCGTCATATCGTGATACATACCAACAAAAATCGTGATACATGCTGAGGCCCATATCGCCCAACCCTAGCTGTAATGCGAGAAAAGGCGATCCCGAAAACCGGCACATTTTAGGACACATTTGCAGAGAATGGAATTATGGATTTAGGTTAAGTTTATGTTTGGGTCACTCACCGCTGATGTTCAGGATTCTTTGTTCAGTTTTCATGCAGTTCCAGGGAATTCGAGTTTGGAAGTTGCCAGCCTAACTGTTGCTAGCATAGCCACGGGAAAGCCTTTGGGAACTATTTTATTTTATTTCTTATTTTAATTAAACCTTTCCGCATTCCTAAAAGTGGACTGAAGTTTATGTTGTGTGTTCTGTTGGTATAAAGCCGTGTAATAAGCGGGATAACGTATAGTATAGTATAACGTATACTTGAGCTTGTGGAGCAGTACAGGTATCTGGGGGTTATTGTGGACCACAGGCTTGGCTTTGAACCCTTGGTCGATGCAGTCTGTAAGAAAGTGCAGCAGAGAATGTACTTTCTTAGGCGCATGAACACTTTTAAGGTGTCGATGACCTTGTTTTATCGTTCTTTTATTGAATCTGTGTTTACATTTTGTATCACTGCATGGTTTGGAAGCCTATCCCAAGCAAACAAAAACAGACTTGGCAGTCTGGTTAAAGTGGCTAGTAAGGTGTCAGGGAGAACACAGGCTCAGCCCAAAGACCTGTACAGTAAGCAGGTGCTGAGGAAGGTTCTTTGGACCACCCCCTGAGGGAGCAGTTTGAACTTTTACCCTCAGGACGACGCTATAGGGCTCTTGGGTGTAGGACAAAACGGTTGGGAACTACATTTATCCCAACAGCTGTGAAGCACCTTAACAGCACATAGCACTTTTACAAACCTTTGCACTGAAAATTTGTTTTGTGACATTCTCTTTTGTTCTTGTTTTGTCAATGTTGTGATTTTACTGTATCTGCCTGTTTTTTAGATGATTTATGCTGCAAAACCAATTTCCCCTAGTGAATAAGTACCTTCAGGGCGCCCTGTCGGTACTTATTTTCCGATAATGACCTGCGCACTATATGTTGTCCCTTACATATTAGTGAAATGTTAGTTAAAATATAAAATCCCTCAGTTGTATGCACAGCTAAACAGAACAGTTTTTCACCTGGTTTTAAACATTATCAGAGAGGAGGCCTGTCTCCAGGAAGATTGTTCCAGATTTAAGCAACATGAATCTGAAATGCAGTTTCCTCGTGCTTATGGGGCTTTCACATCGCCAACGCTGAAACGCTGAAGCCCCGCTCACCAAACGCGCATTCTTTAGTTTTCAGACGCCAGAGGACTTCACACCAGAACGTCCTGACACGAGCCGGAAGTCTGATATTTCTCCATTGAACAATATTGGAGGTAGCACAACAGGAACAACATTTTAAAGTAACGAACGGTATTGAGGTAGCACAACAAGAACATTTTAAAATGTCTTAAAGAAATCAAATGTTTAACCAGCCACCAGACATGGTGCCTTCCTAAGAAATTATGAAATTCAAAACGATATTCACTTGACAAATGTATGAACGTAAATTGACTTGTTCTGGAAAAATAGTTGTAGCAATTGCGAGCGAGGAAAACCAACATGTTAACCTTGTGTGGTTTGAGGACCTCTCAGGGGTCTCTTTGTTCCCTGCTGAGAGGTCCTTAAACCAACATGTTAACCTTGTGTGGTTTAAGGACCTCTCAGGGGTCTCTTTGTTCCCTGCTGTGCTGAACATTCGTCTGAACTCGTGCTTGTGGCACAAATGCTCATGTATTTTTTTACCAGCTTGGAGATTAAGGGAAACCTTCTTTAGTTATCGTGCCACCAAACCAAGGGATCAGATGATGCATCTAGTGCTTCTTCCTGCAGATACTTTGTTAGTTCCTGGTTTGCTTGTACTCTCACTAGTACAGCCTCCTGTGTTTGTGTCACACGTTGAACTCTCCTGCTTTGTAGGAGATCACTCTTTTCTTTTAGCACCTGAAGGCCTCTGTTCCGACACGTCTGCAGTCTCCATCTCTGCAGCTGCACTCCTTGTACCCGCTTCTTGTGCATCTCCATCTTCCATCTTAAGCAGCTCCTCAACAAGCTCTTCCATGGTGTCCTGCAGTACCTCCAAATTCTCCAAACTGCATTTGTGTCTTGGATCTGGGGGCGGGCGATATGGCCTAAAATTCATATTGCGGTATAATTTGGGGCACAGACGGTAGACGTATATATTGCGGTATACTTTGGTGTGTGAATTTCAATAGGTCAGGATTGTTACTTATTTATATTAGAATCTAATATATATAGTTTTTGAGTTTGAAAATCAGGTGTGTCCAGGCACCACAAACAAAATCACCAATATTTTATCCAGTATTTAATACATTTTTAGCATATTATTACATATCTGATAATTCTGCCTTTCACCAGTCACTTTACCTGTTGATATTTGACTGTATGATTACTTATCCATCTGATAATTCTCCCATTCAAGTCACTTTACCTGTTGATATTATTTCTGATGTTTATTCTGCTCATATTCTCCGCTGCTAATGTATAATATAGACATCTGTAAATACTCCGAACCAAGTGCAATTATAGCCCAGATTTTCTCATTTTATTTTATTTTATTTTATCTTACATTTATTGTCTATTATCTTAAATAATAGACTTTGATGTGTGCAATCTGAGTGCTCTTATGTCCTCTCTCTGCTGTAATGTGCAACGATGACACTGACATTTCTCCACTGTGAGACTAATAAAGGTTTATCTTATCTTAATTCCATATTAAAGAGACACCATGCTTTTGAAGTGCAGATTGAACTGAAGACCCTGTGGTTAGTGAGTAGGGTTACTAACTTGAACAGAAAAAAGGGTGGATCAGGTTGAGGACTTTTTAGTCCTAATTTCAGTCCACACAGGAATCATGAAATTTCAAAATCAGTTTTTAGAACTTCACTACATATAAAAAAAAACAAAAACAAATCTTTGTCAAAAATTAAATTAAATAAACCGGCGGAACTCTTTGGCTGGTTAAGGACTTAATGCATGCTTATTAGTCATAAATAAATATATACAAAAGATACTTCAGTAAAAGCTATTGCTAGTTTACAAAGCTTTTGTAATCTTTGTTGTTGTACAAAGCTGGACATTGGAATGAATGAATGAAATCAGAATGAATTTATTTGCCATTTTCAGAAAAAAACTACATTGGAATACAAACAGGAGACACTGGGGGCACCAACACAACAAAGCACTTACACACAACAGAATAAAATAGCGAGACACAGTGAGGCACATATAAAACTCTTAAAGGCATTATTAAGACGCTACAAAGGAGCTACAAGAGAAGCAGATCTCAGGACGCTCGGTTCAGTCTTATAACCGCCTGAGGGAAGAAGCTATTCGCATGGCGGGTGGTCCTGCACCGCACAGACCGGAATCTTCTACTGGAGGGAAGAGGCTGGAACAAGGCCGCTCCAGGATGACCAGAGGAGTCATTTACGATCCTCAGGGCTCGGTTTAAGAGTCTGCTCTCATACAGAGCCTCCAGAAAGGGTATATCACGGTTCACAGTCCTCCGAGCAGAATGGACCACTTTGTTCAGAGCTCTCTTTTCTTTGGCAGTGACGCTGCCGAACCACACGGTGATCGTACCAGCAAGAAGGCTTTCTATGGTGCAGCGGTGGAAGTTTAGCAAAATCTTAGAGTTACTTGTAAATTCTCTGAGTTTTTGCAGGAAGTAAAGACGTTGGCGAGCTTTCTTAACAATATGGTTGGTGTTTTTGTCCCATCTCAAATCGTTGGACAAAGTTAGACCAAGAAACTTACACTCCTCAACAATCTCCACCTGAGTTTTCAATGACCACAGGTAGGGCTGGGCGATTAATCGATTTTAATTATTAAGTCGAATTTACAATTTATTTTTAATGAAAATGTTTTTCTCCAGCGCATAGCTACAGTGCTAACACGCTAACCGCAGGTGTTGAGCAGTCATTTTGAAGCTAACCTAATGCTAACAGTCTCCCTCTGTCCTGACTTCCTGACTCTCGCTCTCACAGTTGGTGCTGTTGCAATAACACTTCAAATGTTCAAGAACCAGTCTTTATTTAATTACCAGAACACATACACGCGCACACACGCAGACAGGCTCCGGTCGTCTTTCATTCTCATTCATTCATTTCTCAGCGTCACGCTCACTCCAAAGCGCGCTCCCGTGTCCGCGGGCGCACACACGTGTCCCACTGAGCCGCTGCACATTGCTCTCATTGCTCTGATACAAACATTGTGTTCATTAGGTTCAGTATAGATCCATGGCGTGTTCCCCGCTCTATCTGTTAGCAAGAGCAGCTGTTGGCTACAGTAGCAGAATGTAAACAGGAAACTTAACTCTTGACAATGAGGTAGTCACTGAAGTTAGTATTAGCGCCACCAGCTGGACCGAGCGTTGTACTACAAGCATGAAAACCCAAGGAGGAGGCTTTTGTAAAATACTTTCTCTGTTGTAACATTTGTATTTAAAGTAATCATTAGTTTAAAAAATGTGATATTTCATGTAAATAATGCATATGTTTAATACGATCTGATATATTTGCTATGGCCCTCGTTTGTTCATTTGAAGTTATTTTGAATGTGCATTGTGTCACTGTCAGTGAAGTTATTAGAAAACTGATAAGCTGCATTTTCACTGTTTACAATGGCAGGGCCATCACGTTTACAAGCATGTTTTGAGGCTTATTTCCTGTTGCACTTATGCTCCATGGGGATTTTGATTAAACTGCATACATCTATTTCTTTGTCAATTGTAGTTTGTTTTTAAATAGAAAAAAAAAATGGATTTAAAATAAAAAATTGGATTTGGTGGGAAAAAATCGAAGATTTCTTTTTTTTTAGCCATATCGCCCAGCCCACATGTTTTGGACGTGTTCAAGAGGAGGTTGTTGTCTTTACTCCAGTTGACAACATTCTCAACCTCTGCTCTGTATGGACCAGTTTTGTCCAGTGCTGTATCTAAGTAAATGTAATCGACTAATATTCCACATGCTGAAAAACCTACCTGGGGTTGATTTTAGATTCACCCAAACATGTAAACCCCCGCCCCTTCTGTCCTAAATAGCTCCTGTCCTGTCCTGTAATAGTATGATTTAATGTACCACTATGAACATCACAGTCAGCGCAGTTTTCTGTCTGATAAAACAAAAGTATTGTCTGTTAATTTGTTTTGGAAATGTCCTCAGTTAGAAATGACGTTCTTTAATAAATGCATGGCTGAGTTTACAGTCAGTATTTCCCTGAATTTGAAAAAATAACGTCTGGTGGTGGCATATGATTACCTGAAGCACCTGAAGTTTTTACAAAATTATTAAACTAATTATTATACAATCATTTTTAAATCATAGCGCCTAGACAATTCAGTCTAGTAATCAGCAGGTTTGGAATTTGTGGAGAGGCCGTCTGTTCCCCAGTAATGGAAAAGAAAAGAAAATAAATGGATAGAAAAAAAAGAAAATGAATGGATAGAAGTTGAATTTGGTTGTTTCTTGAGAATAGTGACATAACCGAACACAGTGTATTCTGTTCCATCTGACAGAATGACATTTGTAGATTCTAAACCTGAGGAGGACCAATTAACGGCTGCCCATCACCTTCCTCGCACCTCGTCTGCTGCGACACCTCTCCCTCTCTCTGACAAACTGTGGGAGCACAACTTTATACACCAGCTTTGTTCAGACGAGGAAGCATATTTGTATGATGAAGTTGTAGTTTTCAGCTAAGTGTTAAAACAGTTTCTGATGCTCCGTTATCCTAGGTCATTCAGGGCCGAGCAATTTCTCAGAGGAGATTGTTTCTATATATTAGAACTTTAGATACAATTGTGAACTTAAAGTGAATATCTGTTCAAACTGTGGAAGAGAATGAGCTGGTCAGACCGCACCTATGGCAGCGCCGGATTGGACAAAATGAAATCAAATCATGAAGCCCCTTGTCATTGGCTTAACTATTCTCCTTTGTCAAATCTTACTGTTGAGATGGGTAAGGGAGTATTAACAAATCACTGTTGAACAAAACTGTGAAGTACAGTGTTCTCATGGTCAGAAATACACCATAAGGGATGGACTACAAGAACCTACTTAAGTTCTTTATTTTCTTCTTTAAAGCAATTTCCAAGTCTGTGACCTCCTGTTACTTTACGTGGCGAATAAAAATGATTCTGATTCTGATTAAACTCCTATACAGCTATGCAGACAAGGATATATTTTCTTTATGATATGCGCCCCCTGGAGGGCAGGAAAGAATTTAGGACAAAGCTCTTGCTCACGTTTATGTGACAGCAAGAGAGAGCCTTTGTAATAGATCCAACAAAGGTCACTTTTTCTTACCCTACAGCAATCATTTGCTGGAATGCAGTCACTCCTCAGAGACAAAACTTATCGAGTCGACTAGTAGAAATAATACGAATCGACTTGTAGAATTTATGGGATTTTTATGTGGTTTGTTATGGGATAGGGCTGTCAGAACACAGGTTAATGGCCTATTATTTTGATTCCAAGTTTTAGAAGCTATAGGTTGTTTATATTTCTCAAAATACCTTGGTAAATTAGTCTTGACAAGAAACTAACAGCAAGGTAGCATGCTAATGTGAGCAATTTTCTCCTCCTCAGATTTTATTGTGTAATTTACCTTTATCCATTCATCCATTACAAGTCAACTTTTGCGTTAAAAACCTTATACATGCTATCATGTTGTGACCGGTAAAAAAGTAGTCCATCTGCTTGTTTTGTTCCATCAGCTGTGGTATAATTATATAAACCTGCCTTATAGTCAAATACGCTGACAAAACGTACTTTCTTTAAAATGTCGCGTCCCGTTTTATACAGGTGCGCTTTATATAGTCCCAATAAGGTGCAATTCTTTTTGAAGTTAAATACAATTTAAGTTGCAGACATCTGCTTAAAAGTACGAACTCTATAAGGTTAGCCACGGTTCATAAGCTCCTCACTTCATACCTGACAGAATCATGCTACGTCTCACTTTAACATCCCGGACTCGTGTCAGATTGATTTGTGAACCGACCTTGATGAAACACATAAATTCATGTCGTAATCTCACCCACGAACGCCGGGATGCTGACGTTCTGGCACTGTAGTTGACCCGCATGAATGGAGCAATGACCTCGTCAATGAACGCGCCTGGGACACGCCCAGCTCCAGCAGCGAATCAGAGAGCGGCTGCTGTCATGTATGAGGAAGCCGGAGCCGCCCAGAGAGTCCAGCAGCTCCTCCACCGAGCGAAGGCGTAACCGTGCGCCGGTACTGTAGATCCTGGACACGAGAGGTTCACACACCAAGGGCACAATGAGAAAATGGGACGATAACGGGTGGTTTTTCAGAAGTACAATAATGCGTTCTAAAGTCAATTAATTTACGTAATTTCAACATACCCAATGTGAAAACTAATATATGACCGTTACGTGCAAAGTAATATAATGTTAATGTTTTACAATGTTAACTACAATTACATATTCTTGCACTAGAAAATACAGGTTTTATACTGCCATATTTATTATGTCCGAAAGGTTGAAATTTTCGATGTACAATTTATATAATATCGATTAAAACCACAATATATTGCGTAGTATATCCTGGTATGCTTTAGTCATCATACTGCGGCCATTTTGAATTTCCCTGTTTGATTGATTGATTATTTCAAGCTTAAAAAATTTACAGCAATTACATAAAACATAATAAAAACATACATACATACAATTCGCACCATACATTTAAGGGTTCCCAATTTTTCACTGTTATATTCTGTCTAAACAAGTGACCATGAAGAAAAAATAATCTTGTCACCTCCCCGCCTGGGAGCCTCTTCAGTTCCTGCACCTCCTGGATCTACAGCCCATCATCCTGAACATGGCTCGCTCTCTTAATGATTCTCACTTTTTTTTTTTTGATTTTTTTTGTTGGCAGGGATGGACTTTAGAAACCTTATGGCCAGTGTTATCCTGTTTCCCTTGGACCAATGGCTGCTTTGTATTTATATCATTGCATGTCCATGTGTTCAAACTGTTTAATTCTCTGATCTAAACTTTTAGTCCACGTTATTGACTGCTTTGGTGATTCCAGGCTTGTACAAAAATAATTGAATGTAAGATCCCCAGTGAACCACCTCTCAGCAAAACTCGTTACTTTCTGCAGAGTCCACATATTTTAACAGACATACAGCCTTTTGTGCCAAGACCGTAACACACAATTTGCAATTTCCTTGTAGGCTTTATTCTGACCTGCACACAACCTTCTCTTTTAGAAAATCAGCAAATGAGAAGAGCAGTGGAATCACAGCGTTCTACATGTCTTCTAATGAAATGAAAAGTACAGTAAATGTAGTTACAGTGCATTCTTGAGTCCTATATGCAGCACAAGGAGTCCTAGGTCAATCTTAAGATTTTAATACAAAGGTGAAAATAGCTGGGATTGGGAGAGATTACAACATAAATGGCCTCTTCTATAAACCCTTTAATGAAAATGCTGTAAACGGGAAGGGACACAGGAAGAGCCTGTGGTTCTGCTATTTTTCATGAACGGAGGGAAAACTGAGACAATGTCCTCGAGGAAGAAAACAGAGCTGAAATTAAACCAAATCTGAATGAAGTTGGGAGGAAAAATAAAAAAACGTTTCTTGCCAAGAGGAGCTATTGTGGGTAATGTCAATAAGAAAGAATGAAAATAAGCTTCATAGGAGGTGACTCCAGCGTTTCAATGGACTTCCCCCCATTACAGTACCATGATAACATAATATGGCCGGACAGTCCTTTTAATGCCAACTTCCCAATGCATCAGTTTGAGGCAGGTTGGGCGCTGGTCAACAATCTGTGGAACGGCAACAGAACTGAGATTACCTTTAACCGCTATGAATGTAAATCTTATAAAGTTGGTTGTTGGAAAGCAAAAAACACTCATAGAGCACAGATTTCCGTCAAAATGTGCAGTTAATAATAATAATAAATAAGGATTGTTTCTTATAGGACTTTTCAGGACACTCACCATACATGGTGGGATTAAACTGCAATTGAGCCCCAGTTGGCCCTGGGGCCCACTGACAACAAGCGAGGCGACCAGTATGTACCATCATACCCCACCACCACCAACCATTCACAACACACACACCAGACTCATTCCTAAGGCAAGGGGTGAAATGTCTTGCCTAAGGACAAAGCATCAGTTTGCACTATAACAGCTGCTGCAGCCGCCCCACTGGGTGGACTTGTTTTCCAAGGTTCCATCACAGTACTACCATACCATGCCCTGCTTAGCTTCAGAGGTCTGTAGAGATCTGGCTTACACGCCAGCTGTGGCCACATGATCCATTCCAAAATAAAAACCTTGGATCCAGGACAAAAATCCAGATCTATTGGTGATTTAAGAAAAAGAGCAAAACAAAGATTACTATTTTTTAGGCTGTTTACAACTCAAAATCTTCAGTCTTGGATGTATCTTTTGGCAGTTCGGCATGAGTCATTTTATATCCAAAAGTTTGCGTAGTGTAGTTTTTAGACAGTTTTTTCTGCTTACAAGAACAAGAAGAAAACAGATGGATGATCTTTGCTAAGTCACAAAACACATACAACATAATAACATTTAAGATACAATAATTACATTAACAACATCTTTCAGCAAAAAGGAAACAGAACAAACTCTCTTTCTTTAAAGCTTTCCAGACTTCACCTCAGCTTTAATTCTAGTTTAAATTAGTGTTGAAACCGGCATAAAAAGGGATTGAAATGATTTAACAAAAAAAACAAAATCTTGCTTGAATATCCCAGCCCCTAAACCGAATCACTCTATTGACACACAATGGACGAAATACCACCAAATTTTCATAAGCTCAAAGACTAATGTGAAAACAGTCTGAAAGCATGATTTAGAGCTAATATGTTTATATCCAGAAGACTTTGCCAATTGTAATCCACGGTACAGAATGTCACTAGAGCTGTTCAGAGCAGTGTGCATTACATCTTCTAGAGACAAATGTGGAATATCAAGACCTCCATTATCCAGGCATGGTGTTGATTATAAATTAGACAAAGTTTGCACCATAATTGCATTCTGTCAATTACCCAGCATGCAACAGCACCTTTATACGTGGATCTGAAATGATATCCTATCAATAACAAGGCAAGGACACAAATGGAAAGAGAAAAGGCAACAAACGCTGCCATACGACCAAATTAAATGAATAAATTTGTGTTTTAGTAAGTTTCAAAAAACAAAAAATATGGATAAGCTACAGTAATAATCGCGATTATAGGGTTTTCACACCAATCTAAAAACCTTGGAATTTAGTAGAGCCTCTTGCTTTACGTGGGCAACATGGCTGATGTGTCTACGGGCACGGTGGCTGAGTGGATAGCACTCTCGCCTCTCAGCATGAAGGTCCTGGTTTCGAATCCCGGTCGGACCAGGGCCTTTCTGAGTGGAGTTTGCATGTTCTTCCCCGTGTCTGCGTAGGTTTCCTCCGGGTACTCCGGTTTCCCCTACCACTAAAAATATGTCCAATAGTCTGGCATGCGCCTCCTGTACTGGCCCCGCTCCCATCTCTGTGTGGAGTGAGAGACACAATGCCCAAAAATTAACAATTGTAAACCGCTTTGAGACTCAGATTGCAGTGAAAAGGCGGTATATAAATAATAAAAACTTACTTACTTACTTATTCTCTCTGGTCTCTCTCTCTGGTCTCTCTCTGGTCTCTCTCTTGGTCTCTCTCTGGTCTCTCTCTGGTCTCTCTCTGGTCTCTCTCTGGTCTCTCTCTGGTCTCTCTGGTCTCTCTCTCTGGTCTCTCTCTGGTCTCTCTCTGGTCTCTCTCTGGTCTCTCTCTGGTCTCTCTCTGGTCTCTCTCTGGTCTCTCTCTGGTCTCTCTCTGGTCTCTCTCTCTGGTCTCTCTCTCTGGTCTCTCTCTGGTCTCTCTCTCTGGTCTCTCTCTCTGGTCTCTCTCTGGTCTCTCTCTGGTCTCTTTCTGGTCTCTCTCTCTGGTCTCTCTCTGGTCTCTCTCTGGTCTCTCTCTGGTCTCTCTCTGGTCTCTCTGGTCTCTCTCTCTGGTCTCTCTCTCTGGTCTCTCTCTGGTCTCTCTCTGGTCTCTCTCTGGTCTCTCTCTGGTCTCTCTCTGGTCTCTCTCTCTGGTCTCTCTCTGGTCTCTCTCTGGTCTCTCTCTGGTCTCTCTCTCTGGTCTCTCTCTGGTCTCTCTCTGGTCTCTCTCTGGTCTCTCTCTGGTCTCTCTCTGGTCTCTCTCTGGTCTCTCTGGTCTCTCTCTCTGGTCTCTCTCTGGTCTCTCTCTGGTCTCTCTCTGGTCTCTCTCTGGTCTCTCTCTGGTCTCCCTCTCTGGTCTCTCTCTGGTCTCTCTCTGGTCTCTCTCTCTGGTCTCTCTCTGGTCTCTCTCTGGTCTCTCTCTGGTCTCTCTCTGGTCTCTCTCTGGTCTCTCTCTGGTCTCTGGTCTCTCTCTCTGGTCTCTCTCTGGTCTCTCTCTGGTCTCTCTCTGGTCTCTCTCTGGTCTCTCTCTGGTCTCTCTCTCTGGTCTCTCTCTGGTCTCTCTCTGGTCTCTCTCTGGTCTCTCTCTCTGGTCTCTCTCTGGTCTCTCTCTGGTCTCTCTCTCTCTGGTCTCTCTCTCTGGTCTCTCTCTGGTCTCTCTCTGGTCTCTCTGGTCTCTCTCTCTGGTCTCTCTCTGGTCTCTCTCTGGCCTCTCTCTGGTCTCTCTCTCTGGTCTCTCTCTCTGGTCTCTCTCTCTCTGGTCTCTCTCTCGGGTCTCTCTCTGGTCTCTCTCTGGTCTCTCTCTCTGGTCTCTCTCTCGGGTCTCTCTCTCTGGTCTCTCTCTGGTCTCTCTCTCATGTCTCTCTCTCTGGTCTCTCTCTCTGGTCTCTCTGGTCTCTCTCTCTGGTCTCTCTCTGGTCTCTCTCTCTGGTCTCTCTCTCTGGTCTCTCTCTGGTCTCTCTCTCTGGTCTCTCTCTGGTCTCTCTCTCTGGTCTCTCTCTGGTCTCTCTCTCATGTCTCTCTCTCTGGTCTCCCTCTGATCATTGTACATATTTATTTTGAGTTGATCGTTCACGTATTTGAATTTCTTTGTTGTATGTAATAATTTAAGTCTACTTAACATTCCACAAAACATTATCTTATCTACAATATCCACTTTGTGCACGAGGGAATTAATGACATAAAAATGCAGCAGTCAGAGATAACAAAAGAACATTTCCTGGAAGTATTTTGCCTCCTTCGCTCAACTGGAATGCATGTTTTTGTCTCTGGTCCAATCCCTGCTCGAGGGGACTTCTTCTTCAGCAGAACGGTGGCACTAGATGTATGGCTGCAAACAGTGTGCAGTTCTTTTAAATTTGTATTCGTGGATAATTTTGGCCTTTTTTGAAGACGCTACAATGCATACCGTCCTGATGGTCTGCACCATGTCAAGGCACCGCATCTCGACCACTGGAAAATCACATTCCCTGTGTGTTAACGCTAACCTGGCAAAAGCCAGATTGATGATTGTGTAGAACTCTAACGCGTTCTCCGCGATATCAATCTGGGATTTCTCCCGGAGAATCCTTTCGGGGAAAGGAGGGGTAAGCAGCAGAATACTTGAAGCTGATTGGGCGAAGTGACGCTGTGTGCCCGCCTACCAAGGTTGCCGTCCAGAAATGTACAAAGCGCCTCTCGCTGTTCATCTTTCAAAAAAGAAATTGGAGATTCTGCTAAAACTGACTTGATAGCCTCAGCTACGCGTCCGTCCTCCTGCGTAGCCATGTTTGTTTTGCTTCGGCCCGGCACTTCTTGCTTTCGTCAAACCCGGATATCCCGCCCTAAACCCCCAGACTGGCACGTGATTGGCTTGAACACCCAGTGGTTCGACTCGAAAAGTGTAAGCGGGAGCGGTACAAGATGTATTCTCGAGTGTTTGTGAACTCACAAATACCGTGAGAATTCAGCTTGCAGGCAAGGTTATGTTAACGCGGGCTCTACCACAGTTTACCTTTGACAAGGACACAATCAAACAGATTAGTTTATACTTACAGTGGTGAGGAGTGACTGGGATTGAAGGACGACAGAACAGGTGCTGCTTAGCGTTCTCCCCCAGTCACTTCTAACTCACTGGCCCCACGGAGTGGGTTTAATGAAAGATAAAAACACACACACTACACACACAGAATAGTAAAACATTAACTACCGCGGGAAGGAAAGCCCTTGTCCTCAGCCTACTCAACTGTGGACATAGTAACTATCCATTAACTCATTTCAACACCCAGAAGTAGATTAACTATCATCGTGTCTAGACTTACACACATTTATTAATATGCTAATTTATTAACACTGTATAAACCCTGTACCAAGATTGAATACCAGGAAAATTGTTAGAGCGTAAAATCAAAGGAACTTGATTAATATCCCCTGTACACATGTATTGTCAAGTTCACTTTGTAACAAATCATTCTTAATCAATGACTTCATATCTTTTTATAATCTTGATTTTTTGTTTTTAATCGAAGCGTGGCTCGACATAGACACAGGAAACACAGTCCTAATAGAATCTGCTCCACCCAATTACACATCTGAATGTGAACCACGTGAAAGTAAAAAAGGTGGAGGTGTGTGTGCTTTGTTTAGGAATAGTATGGTTACCCGGCGAATGTCATTTGGGGATTTTTCATCATTTGAGTTCATTCAAAATGGAACAGAAAAGATCTCCTTCCATACTCTATGTGGTTATTTACAAACCAGCACACTCAGAATGTTATTGATGATTTTATCCAAATGCTTACAGTTGTATGAGTAGATGTCGATGCCCTGATCATTACAGGTGATTTTAATGTGCATGTGGACGATGTTTCTAACAGAAATACAAAAGAGCTCAATACTGTCCTTAAAAACGTTGGTCTCACAGTATGTTAGTGGCCCCACCACAGGAAAGGACACACACCAAGGGTGTTAACATTCCAAATGTAAATGTTGTTGATGTTGCAATATCTGATCACTTCTGTGTCTTCTTCGACCTGTTACGCCCAAGCCACTCGATGGGTCTGCACTGCAGTTATCCGTAGAAGACACATTCATGAAAGACTAGTGCACTTTTTATTGATTTTATTCAATTTGACCATGCCTTGTTTCACTGTTGATGACTGTTGGACTCTGTCACTCATAATTCAGAATCAGAATCATTTTTATTGCCACGTGAGTAACAGGAGGTCACAGACTTGGAAATTGCTTTGGCTCAGTGCAACAGTCAAAAAGAGATAATAAAAATAAGAATAAAAAACACTTCTAAAGAATACATTTAAATGTAAAATAGAGTTACAGTTACTATTTACAATATACAAGTGCACATGGTGCACACAATGTAAGGTGACAGCAGTACAGTGAAGTAAAGTGACGTATGATGGGCAGTAAAGTGACTTTATAAAGGGCAGTAAAGTGACTTTATAAAGGGCGGGGACAGGTTAAGAAGTGTTCAAGAGTCCAACAGCAGAGGGGAAGAAACTGTTCTTGTGGCGGGAGGTTCTAGTCCTGATGGACCGCAGTCTCCTGCCTGAGGCGAGTGGTTGGAATAGTCCATGTGCAGGTGAGAGGGGAGTGGTTGGAATAGTCCATATGCAGGTGAGAGGGGAGTGGTTGGAATAGTCCATGTGCAGGTGAGAGGGGAGTGGTTGGAATAGTCCATGTGCAGGTGAGAGGGGTCGGCTGTGATACGACCAGCCCGGCCTCGAGCTCGGGCGACGTACAGGTCCTGCAGCGATGGAAGACTGCGGCCGATCACTTCCTCTGCAGAGCGCACTGTAGTCTCTGACTCTATTAGACACCATTGCCCCTCTTAAAGTTAAAATGGTTAAGAATAAGAAAAAAGCACCATGGAGGAGTGAACCTGCTGTCAGGGCAAAGAAAAGGAAAACCAGGAAGTACGACCACATTAGTCCTGTCTAGAACCAGGAAGTACGACCACATTTGTCCTGACTAGAACCAGGAAGTGCGACCACATTAGTCCTGACTAGAACCAGGAAGTGCGACCACATTAGTCCTGACTAGAACCAGGAAGTACGACCACATTAGTCCTGACTAGAACCAGGAAGTACGACCACATTAGTCCTGACTAGAACCAGGAAGTACGACCACATTAGTCCTGACTAGAACCAGGAAGTACGACCACATTAGTCCTGACTAGAACCAGGAAGTACGACCACATTAGTCCTGACTAGAACCAGGAAGTACGACCATATTAGTCCTGACTAGGGATGTAAAAAACTATGCATTTTCATGACCGACCACCGAGCCTCATTAACCGGTTGAAACCGGTTAACCGCGTAGTTAAAAATATTCCACGTTCTTTGAAATAGCAGCCATTTCGAGCCGCGTACTTTTCATAAGTTTATCTATGCGTTCTACTAGATCAGAGCTGAGACAGCGGCGCCAAAACCCGCAACAGCTTCGGCACCTTTGCGCACAGAGAACTGCTTTTTTAATCTTCCTGTTCTTCTGTGCTGCGGGTAAAGCATTTTTAAGCAAAAGACAGCTCGTCCACATGGTCAGGGCAGCGAGTGACGAGCCGCGTCTCGCAGGTCTCCGCTAAAGTTTAAAAGTGATGTGTGTGGATCTGATCTAATGACAAGGACCAGCAGCACAAACATGTTTCATGTGTTTGACTGAAGCCGCGTATTTGCGAGGATTCTTTGGGCTGCGAGACACAGAGGAGCGCGACAGACCGGTATGTGTGTGTGTACAATACATGTATGTATGTGTGTATATGTCTGTGTGTGTGTACAATACATGTATATGTGTGTGTGTGTGTAAATATAAGCTCCAATGTAGTTCTGACCTGCACTAGTGTGGAACTTTGGCGGTAACAGAGGGGAGAGATGATGCGTGTGGATGTTACGTATGGAGAGGGGGAAAGTGTTTGTGTGTGTATGTGTGTGTGTGTGTGTGCGCGCGCGCGTGCGTGGCTGCGTGCATATGTGGAGCGTGCGCCATGAAAGTCGCCCGTAGTCTACTAATGCACTGGCGCACACAGCTAGATAGGGACCCGCTCGTCACATCGTGCAAATAGGGCTTAAAATAGCGTTATGAAGAGACCTCCTCTCTCCGCTTTTTCTTATTTTTAACCGACAGCTTTGACCGGTTAACGCTGTGACGGTCAACCACCGGTTAACCGGTCACCGATTTACATCCCTAGTCCTGACTAGAACCAGGAAGTACGACCACATTAGTCCTGACTAGAACCAGGAAGTACGACCACATTAGTCCTGACTAGAACCAGGAAGTACGACCACATTAGTCCAGTCCTCAGGTCTCTGCACTGGCTTCCTGTGGCTCAGAGAATAGACTTTAAAACAGCTCTGCTTGTTACAAGTCTCTCCATGGCCTCGCACCACAGTACAGTGGGGCAAAAAAGTATTTAGTCAGCCACCGATTGTGCCAGTTCTCCCACTTAAAATAATGAGAGGTCTGTAATTTTCATCATAGGTTCACTTCAACTGTGAGAGACAGAATGTGAAAAAAAGTATTTGGTCAATAACAAAAATTAAACTCAATACTTGGTAATATAACCTTTGTTGGCAATAACAGAGGTCAAACGATTACTATAGGTCTTTACCAGGTTTGAACACACAGTAGCTGGTATTTTGGCCCATTCCTCCATGCAGATCTTCTCGAGAGCAGTGAACACAGACTTTCAACTCCCTCCACAGATGTTCAATGGGGTTGAGGTCTGGAGACTGGCTAGGCGACTCCAGGACTTTCAAATGCTTCTTACGGAGTCACTCCTTCGTTGCCCGGGCGGTGTGTTTGGGATCATTGTCATGCTGGAAGACCCAGCCACGTTTCATCTTCAAAGCTCTCACTGATGGAAGGAGGTTTTGGCTCAAAATCTCACGATACCTGGCCCCATTCATTCTTTCCTTAACACGGATCAGTCGTCCTGTCCCCTTAGCCGAAAAACAGCCCCAAAGCATGACGTTTCCACCCCCATGCTTCACAGTAGGTATGGTGTTCTTGGGATGCAACTCAGTATTCTTCTTCCTCCAAACACGACGAGTTGAGTTTATACCAAACAGTTGTACTTTGGTTTCATCTGACCACATGACATTCTCCCAATCCTCTGCTGTATCATCCATGTGCTCTCTGGCAAACTTCAGACGGGCCTGGATCATCCATGTGCTCTCTGGCAAACTTCAGACGGGCCTGGACATGCACTGGCTTCAGCAGAGGACACGTCTGGCACTGCAGGATTTGATTCCCTGTCGTCGTAGTGTGTTACTGATGGTAACCTTTGTTACTTTGGTCCCAGCTCTCTGCTGGTCATTCACCAGGTCCCCCCGTGTGGTTCTGGGATATTTGATCACCGTTCTCATGATCATTTTGACCCCACGGGATGAGATCTTGCGTGGAGCCCCAGATTGAGGGAGATTATCAGTGGTCTTGTATGTCTTCCTTTTTCTGATAATTCCACAGTTGATTTGTTCACACCAAGCTGCTTGCCTATTGTAGATTCACTCTTCCCAGTCTGGTGCAGGTCTACAATTCTTTTCCTGGTGTCCTTCGACAGCTCTTTGGTCTTGGCCATAGTGGAGTTTGGAGTCTGACTGTTTGAGGCTGTGAACAGGTGTCTTTTATACAGATGAGTTCAAACAGGTGCCATTAATACAGGTAACGAGTGGAGGACAGAAGAGCTTCTTAAAGAAGAAGTTACAGGTCTGTGAGAGCCACAGATCTTCCTTGTTTGAAGTGACCAAATACTTATTTTCCACCATCATTTACAAATAAATTCTTTAAAAATCCTACAATGTGAATTCCTGGATGTTTTTTCACATTCTGTCTCTCACAGTTGAAGTGAACCTATGATGAAAATTACTGACCTCTGTCATTATTTTAAGTGGGAGAACTTGCACAATCGGTGGCTGACTACTTTTTTGCCCCACTGTATACAGAGACATGTTAGTCCCATATGAACCGAGCCAGACTCTGAGGAGCACAGGGACTGGACTCCTGCTGGGACTCTGAGGAGCACAGGGACTGGACTTCTGTTAGTGCCCAGAGTCAGAACTAAACATGGGGTTTCAAATTTATGCTGCCAAAATTTGGAGTCTCCCTGAGCTTGTGAGACAGGCCTGTTCCTGACAATGTTTAAGTCCAGGCAGTCTTCGGGTATGGGATAGGGGAGGCACTGGTATGGGATAGGGGAGGCACTGACTTTAAAAGTCAGATTTACCATCATTTTTTAAATAAAAAAGCATGTAATCACCAATGCAATAACATCCACAAACTTCCTGTACTGTAAAGATAAGAGAACTAGCTTCTTTTAATAATCTCACAACAAATCTAGATGCTGACTCTCTGCTCCGCATCAAACATCTTTCAAAGCACAAGTGCGAGAGACGCGAGGAGAGAGAGAGACGCGAGGGGAGAGAGAGACGCGAGGAGAGAGAGACGCAAGGAGAGAGAGACGCGAGGAGAGAGAGACGCAAGGAGAGAGAGACGCGAGGGGAGAGAGAGGAGAGAGAGACGCGAGGGGAGAGAGAGATGCGAGGAGAGAGAGAGGAGAGAGAGAGACGCGAGGAGAGAGACGCAAGGAGAGAGAGAGATGCGAGGAGAGAGAGAGACGCGAGGAGAGAGAGAGACGCGAGGAGAGAGAGAGACGCGAGGAGAGAGAGACGCGAGGGGAGAGAGAGGAGAGAGAGACGCGAGGGGAGAGAGAGGAGAGAGAGAGACGCGAGGAGAGAGAGAGGAGAGAGAGAGACGCGAGGAGAGAGAGAGATGCGAGGAGAGAGAGAGGAGAGAGAGACGCGAGGAGAGAGAGAGATGCGAGGAGAGAGAGAGACGCGAGGAGAGAGAGAGACGCGAGGAGAGAGAGAGACGCGAGGAGAGAGAGACGCGAGGGGAGAGAGAGGAGAGAGAGACGCGAGGGGAGAGAGAGGAGAGAGAGAGACGCGAGGAGAGAGAGAGGAGAGAGAGAGACGCGAGGAGAGAGAGAGATGCGAGGAGAGAGAGAGGAGAGAGAGACGCGAGGAGAGAGAGAGGAGAGAGAGACGCGAGGAGAGAGAGACGCGAGGAGAGAGAGAGGAGAGAGAGACGCGAGGAGAGAGAGAGATGCGAGGAGAGAGAGAGGAGAGAGAGACGCGAGGAGAGAGAGAGGAGAGAGAGACGCGAGGAGAGAGAGAGGAGAGAGAGACGCGAGGAGAGAGAGACGCGAGGAGAGAGCGAGGAGAGAGAGACGCGAGGAGAGAGAGACGCGAGGAGAGAGAGAGGAGAGAGAGACGCGAGGAGAGAGAGACGCAAGGAGAGAGAGAGACGCGAGGAGAGAGAGACGCAAGGAGAGAGAGAGACGCGAGGAGAGAGAGACGCAAGGAGAGAGAGAGGAGAGAGAGACGCGAGGAGAGAGAGACGCGAGGAGAGAGAGAGGAGAGAGAGACGCGAGGAGAGAGAGACGCGAGGAGAGAGAGAGGAGAGAGAGACGCGAGGAGAGAGGGACGCAAGGAGAGAGAGAGACGCGAGGAGAGAGAGACGCAAGGAGAGAGAGAGACGCGAGGAGAGAGAGACGCAAGGAGAGAGAGAGACGCGAGGAGAGAGAGACGCAAGGAGAGAGAGAGGAGAGAGAGAGACGCGAGGAGAAAGAGAGGAGAGAGAGAGACGCGAGGAGAGAGAGACAACGACGGGAGGAGAGAGAGACAGAGACTGAAACTCCTCACCCGTGGCCGGACTAACCTTGTAATTCCAGCGGTGGTCTCTATTATTTCTTGCTTTGTTATAAAGTCCATTTGAGAAAAACATCTTCAATCAAATCATCCGTTTTCCAGCAAAAAAAAATAGCACATTGGGCAGATTGTTATCAACTCTGGTCTGAACTTTATGCTCACTATCACCCCTAGCGGTGAGGCACAGACACTGCCTGCCTCACGCCAAGCTTTTCCCATGTGTATTCTTCTCCGATCAAAAGACTTAAACTAAATAAAAAGAATACACACATACGTGCAATACATTACTAAAAACCTTGAGAAGTTAGACAAATGTTATCAAAGCAGGATATTATAAACAAACAGCGATATATCCACTGTGTGGGAGCGAGCGGTCTGGGGGGAGGCAGGAGCGCTGCTTTTTTGTCTGTCTTTTTGTCTGACAAATTTGATTGTTTGAATTGATCTTTACCTTTATTAATGAATCTATGCGTGGGGGGGGGGGGGGGGGGGGGGGGGGGAACACAGCAACTGCAGACATCAGCAGGAACAGGTCTCATGGTGGGATTGAACCCACAACTCAAAGCCACTTTCACACCTTTTCTCAAAGTTTTTACCAAACTATTATCACAAACGAACGGATGAGTTGAAAAACTTGTGTGCAACATTTTTAGATAATTAAAATTGAACCTTAATAAGTTGTCAGGCTGTAGTTCATTTTTTAAAGAGAAAAGGTGGTCCAGACTCGTATGGTCTGATCTGATTTGGTTGGTCCAGGCCCCAAACGTCAAAGGCCCAGGACAGTAGACCAATGTAAATGAGCAGTAAGCCCTTTTGCTGTAAAAAGAAAACAGTTGCAGGTTATGTTAGAAGCACAGCTAACCACAAATAATAAACTTAGAAGCATGGCAATCAATGTGTCTTTAACAGTTTCATGACACACACACACAAACAAATATACTGTATACATACACTCACCGGCCACTTTATTAGGACACAAAGGACATGGTCTGAATATAAATGGTGGATATGGATATCATATGTTTATAACCCTCACATGACACATGTATGTGTCTATTACAGTCACATGACACATATGTTTCTAAAGCAGTCACACATATACAAGTTATTTTCTGAACTACAGTTTAAAGTTTTCTTCTGAAGAAAAACAGTGGATATGGAGAGTTCTACCTTTTGTCACCAACAGTGGGATTGTAACATGCTATATGTATGTAAGAACATGCTACATGTATGTAGAAAACATGTTACATGTATGCAAGAACATGTTACATGTATGTAGAAAACATGTTACATGTATGCAAGAACATGTTACATGTATGTAAGAACATGTTACATGTATGTAGAAAACATGTTACATGTATGCAAGAACATGTTACATGTATGTAGAAAACATGTTACATGTATGCAAGAACATGTTACATGTATGTAAGAACATGTTACATGTATGTAGAAAACATGTTACATGTATGCAAGAACATGTTACATGTATGTAAGAACATGTCACATGTATGTAAGAACATGATACATGTATGTAAGAACATGTTACGTGTATGTAAGAACATGATACATGTATGTAAGAACATGTTACGTGTATGTAAGAACATGTCACGTGTATGTAAGAACAAGTTACATGTATGTAAGAACATGTTACATGTATGTAAGAACATGTCACATGTATGTAAGAACATGTTACATGTATGTAAGAACATGTTACATGTATGTAAGAACATGTCACATGTATGTAAGAACATGTCACATGTATGTAAGAACATGTTACATGTATGTAAGAACATGTCACATGTATGTAAGAACATGTTACATATGTGTAAGAACATGTTACATGTATGTAAGAACATGTCACATGTATGTAAGAACATGTTACATATGTGTAAGAACATGTTACATGTATGTAAGAACATGTTACATGTATGTAAGAACATGTCACATGTATGTAAGAACATGTTACATGTATGTAAGAACATGTCACATGTATGTAAGAACATGTTACATGTATGTAAGAACATGTTACATGTATGTAAGAACATGTTACATGTATGTAAGAACATGTCACATGTATGTAAGAACATGTTACATGTATGTAAGAACATGTCACATGTATGTAAGAACATGTTACATGTATGTAAGAACATGTTACATATATATGTTTGTGCTTCAGGCCTCCGCCTGCTCCGACCTCGGTGCAAAGTGACCGCTCTAAAGGAGAGCCTCCAGACTTCAGTGACCTCGGGTAAGACTTTTGACCATTAATACTGTATTTTTACTTCAAACGGTTTGTAAGGCAAGGCAAGTTTATTTGTATAGCACAATTCATACACAAGGCAATTTAAAGTGCTGAACAAAACAAGAAAGCATTAAAATCATAAATAATCCCTGAACATTAAAAAGAAAGATAAAAATATAAAATCCCTCAGTTGTAGCACAGCTAAACAGCACTGTCTTTAAACATTGTCAGAGAGGAGGCCTGTCTCACATCTTCAGGAAGATTGTTCCAGATTTTAGCAGCATGAATCTGAAAAGCAGCCTCCCCGTGTTTAGTCCTGACTCTGGACACTAACAGGAGTCCAGTCCCTGTGCTCCTCAGAGTCCCAGCAGGAGTCCAGTCCCTGTGCTCCTCAGAGTCCCAGCAGGAGTCCAGTCCCTGTGCTCCTCAGAGTCCCAGCAGGAGTCCAGTCCCTGTGCTCCTCAGAGTCCCAGCAGGAGTCCAGTCCCTGTGCTCCTCAGAGTCCCAGCAGGAGTCCAGTCCCTGTGCTCCTCAGAGTCCCAGCAGGAGTCCAGTCCCTGTGCTCCTCAGAGTCCCAGCAGGAGTCCAGTCCCTGTGCTCCTCAGAGTCCCAGCAGGAGTCCAGTCCCTGTGCTCCTCAGAGTCCCAGCAGGAGTCCAGTCCCTGTGCTCCTCAGAGTCCGGGCTGGTTCATATGGGACTAACATGTCACTAATATATTTTGGTGCGAGGCTATGGAGAGACTTGTAACAAGCAGAGCTGTTTTAAAGTCTATTCTCTGAGCCACAGGAAGCCAGTGCAGAGACCTGAGGACTGGACTAATGTGGTCGTACTTCCTGGTTCTAGTCAGGACTAATGTGGTCGTACTTCCTGGTTCTAGTCAGGACTAATGTGGTCGTACTTCCTGGTTCTAGTCAGGACTAATGTGGTCGTACTTCCTGGTTCTAGTCAGGACTAATGTGGTCGTACTTCCTGGTTCTAGTCAGGACTAATGTGGTCGTACTTCCTGGTTCTAGTCAGGACTAATGTGGTCGTACTTCCTGGTTCTAGTCAGGACTAATGTGGTCGTACTTCCTGGTTCTAGTCTGGACTAATGTGGTCGTACTTCCTGGTTCTAGTCAGGACTAATGTGGTCGTACTTCCTGGTTCTAGTCAGGACTCGAGCTGCTGCATTTTGAATGTACTGCAGCTGTTTTACAGCCTGTTTGGACAGACCTGTGAGCAGGCCATTGCAGTAGTCTAACCTACTGGAGACAAATGCATGGATAAGAATCTCCAAGTCTGCTTTAGACACTATGTTTTTGATCCTGGAAATGTTTTTTAGATGGTAAAAAGCTGCTGATGTTACTGATTTGATGTGGCTATTAAAATGTAAGTCTGAGTCCAGTATTACCCCTAGATTTCTGACCTTGTTTGAAGGTTTTAGGGAGAGAGACTGTAGATGACAGATGACGCTCTCTCTTTGTTTCTGGGACCAAAGACAATCATTTCAGTTTTGTCTGCGTTTAGCTGAAGGAAGTTGTTTTGCATCCACTCACTGATCTGTTGGATACAGTGAAGGAGTGAGTCCACTGGTCCATGTTCTCCTGCAGTCAGTGAGACATAGATCTGAGTGTCGTCTGCATAGTTGTGATAGGACACTTTGTTTCTGCGTATTAACTGACCTAACGGCAGCATGTAGAGATTGAACAGAAGAGGTCCCAGGATCGACCCCTGTGGGACTCCACAGGTCAGGGCCATATGATCTGAGACACAGTTTCCAATCTCCACAAAGTACTTCCTGTCCTCAAGGTAAGACCTAAACCAACTTAGGGCGGTGCCAGCGACGCCAACCCAGTCCTCTAGTCTCTGTAAGAGGATCTCATGGTCGACGATGTCAAAGGCAGCACTCAGATCTAACAGGATTAGGATTGAGACTTTGCCTGCGTCAGTGTTCAGCCGGATATCGTTTGTAACCTTAACGAGAGCAGTCTCAGTGCTGTGGTGGGGTCTAAAGCCGGACTGAAACATATCAAATGAGTTGTTGATTATAAGAAATCTAGTAAGCTGTAGGTAGACAACTTTCTCAAGGACTTTCCCCATAAATGGCAGATTTGAGATGGGACGATAGTTGTTAAGTACCGTAGCATCGAGACTGCTCTTTTTTAGCAGGGGCCTGATGACTGCAGTTTTCAGGGCCTTTGGGAATATTCCAGAATGAAGGGACATGTTTACTATCTGTGTGAGTGAAGGTAACATACTGCTCAGAACAGACTTTAGAAATCTAGTGGGTAGTACATCCAGGCTGCATGTGGAGGAGCTCAAACTGGAGATTATCTCTTGGACAGTTTTATCATTTACAGGTGCAAAGTAAGTTAGCTCAGAGAGCCTTTCTGGCTGTTGGATGGTTATCTGTGGATTGGAGACAATGGCGTTTTTGATGCATTGAACCTTGTCATTGAAAAAATTAGCAAACTCATTGCATTTACGTTTGGAAGTAAGCTCTAATGGCATTTGAACAGGGGGGTTTGTTAATCTATTAACTGTTGAGAACAGAACACGCAGATTGTTGCTGCAGCCTTCAATCATTTCAGAAAAATACTTTTCTCTCGTACTACGTAGCACCTGGTTAAACTCGCACAACTTATCTTTGAAGATCTTGTAATCAACCTGGAGGTTGGACTTGCGCCACTTCCGCTCGGCCCTCCGGCACTTTCTCTTTCGTGCCCTGACCGAGTCTGCTTTAGCCCACGGCGCCTTCTGCTTATTTTTCACTATTTTAACCTTCACAGGGGCAACGGTATCCAGAACATTCAAAACACTAGAGGTGACAGAGTTAAACAGTTCATCTACAGTAGAATACGATGCATTTTCAAAGTTTATCATTCCCATAAATAGTTAACCCGTATTTTCATTTATGCGCCTTCTTCGAACAGTTGCAGAGTCCACTGGTGGTTTGTTAGTGAAACACATGTCAAAAAAAACACAGAAATGATCCGAAAGAGCAACATCGACCACGTTTACATTTGAAATATTCACCCCCTTTGTAAATAACAGATCTAGAGTGTGCCCTCTGCTGTGGGTGGGGCCACTCACGTGCTGAGTGAGATCAAAGGATTCAAGTACAGAACTCAGCTCATTTGCATTTCTGTCATTAACATTATCCACATGAATATTAAAATCACCTGTAATAACTAAACTATCAAAATCTGTGCATACAACTGAAAGCAACTCGGTAAAATTATCAATAAAACTGTGACATGACTGCGGTGGCTTGTATAGGACAATGAAGAGTATTCGAGGAGATTGTTTTTTTTTGTATTTTAAAAGACAGATATTCAAATGACAAAAACTTCCCAAGAGACTGGATGGACCATAAAACAAGAAAACAAATGTTGCAAATTATGAATGGCTTCAACTTAGTCCAGATGGTGAAGGGACCAACAAGGATCACAAACAACTCTAGCACTCAAATTGATTTGATCTTTTCCAATCATCCAGAACGGATTGTTAAAACATATAACATGCTAACTGGACTATCAGATCATAATATGATGCTAATATCAAGAAAACTAACTAGACAACGTTTCTCGGCATATTCTGGAAAAAAAAGAATTTATAGGTATCCCTAAGAATAAACAAGAAGAGTTCAACTCTGCAATAAGCAACATAAACTGGGGCACTTTGCTATCAAATAATAAACTTGAAATCTCCTGTCAGAAATTTACAGAGTGCTTACGGTCAAAAATAAATGAGTTCACAATTAAGGTTAAATATAAAAGTAAAAAGTCTTCCTTTCCGTGGGTCAATGATATTATACAACAATTAATGAAAGCAAGAGACAATGCTCTTAAAGTTGCTAACAAGTCAAAATTAATTTGTGACTGACAAAAATTCACTACGCTCTGGAATAAGGTGACCAGACAATTGAGGAAAGCAAAGGCAGACTTTTTATTAATTTTAATTTTAATTTAATTTTTTATTACTATTATTAATAATTGTCAGGGTAACTCTAAAGCCATCTGGTCACAAATCAATAAACTAACTTGCAAAGCAACCTCTCCTCATAAAACGATACAGCTAAATAATAATGGTAAACTATTACAGAATCCATTGGACGTGGCTCAGCTTCTCAATAATTACTTTGTTGATTCGGTGATGACTATAGCTAAAGGTTTTTCTTTACAAAGCCAAAATGTACCCCCCTGTTGTACAGTTGTATCTAATGAGCCTCCTCTATACCCAAGCTCTGTATCTACATCTGATGTGGCAAAAGCAATAATGCTCCTAAAGACATCTAGAGCTAAGGATGCATATGGTCTGGACACGTATATGCTAAAACAAATAAGTCAATCAGTTATCAATCCATTAACACACATCATCAATATGTCAATCAGTGAAGGGATATTCCCGGAATCATGGAAACTTGCACGTGTAATTCCAATACTTAAAAGTGGTAATGCTCAACTGACCTCTAATTACAGGCCAATTAGTATTCTACCTACTGTGTCCAAAGTATATGAAAAGCTGGTTGTCGAGCAAATAGTTGATCATCTTAATAATAGTTCCTCCTCATTGCATCCAATGCAATTTGGATTCAGGTCCAATCATTCAACTGAAACAGCAACTTGTTATTTTCTGGAAAAAGTCAAGTCATCATTAGACAAAGGGGGAATAGTGGGGGCAGTTTTTCTCGATCTGCGGAAAGCATTTGACACAGTCAACCATTCAATTTTATTAGAGAAACTTCAGAATTTTAACTTTTCCACAAAATATATCAATCTTATTAAATCATACCTTTCAGCTTGCAAACAAGTCGTACAAATCAACAATCATAATTCCCATCCATTACAATTATCCACTGGAGTGCCTCAAGGCTCAATAATTGGCCCTATTCTTTTTAGCATATACATTAATGATTTACCATCAGTATCCAAGACCTGTAACACCCTTATGTATGCAGATGACACGGTCATTTTTGCACAAGGCAAAACAACAGAGGAGGTTGCTTCAAAGCTAACAGAGGCCATGGCGTCGGTCACATCCTGGCTCGAAAAATCCTGCCTTCAACTTAATATATCCAAAACTGTTTGTATGTTCTTCTCAAAAAACACCAGAAATACTATAAACATTATACCAGATATTTCAATAGCAGGACAAAAAATACAAGTAGTCACAGAATTCAAATATCTAGGATTATACATTGATTCAAACCTCAGCTTCAAAACACACATTCAAAACACTAGCAATAAGATTAAATTCTATTTATCAAATTTTAGGTTCATTAGAGACTGTTTGTCAAATGAAGCTGCCAAAATATACTTCTTTTCCATGGTCCTCTCACATATCACATACTGTATCATAAGTTGGTCAAACGCACACGCCACAACAATCAAACCCATGAAATCATTATATAAACAAGCGCTTAAAACATTGGATAAAAAACCCTACAGATATCACCATTGTCAGATTTTACAGAAACATAAGTTACTAAATTGGGACAATCTTATAAAATTCAAAAACATCTGTTTAATGTATAAAATAAAAACTGGCTGTGCTCCGCCTTCACTGAGCGAGTTTGTAAACTTCAGATCGAGGTCAGCCAGAGTAACTCGACTGCGTCCTCAGAAAAACTGCATTTGGTCGTGTTTTCTTATAAAGCCTCCCAGCAGTGGAACTCAGTGCCTGAAACAATTTGCGAGTCTTCCTCATTTAATTCATTTTTTTAAAAAGCCAAAAAGTGGCTCGTGGAGACACAGACTTGTGAGCACTAGTTATATTGAAAATGTATACTTTGCTCATTTCATGTACTATGTATGTATGTAATTATATTGTGTTTTGTAAATTGCTATGTGATTTTAATCTTGCTTTTTTTTAGGCTGGCTTTGACATCTGCCAAAGGGTCTACCGATGAAAATTAGCTTTTCTGCTAACTCGGGCATATTTACATTGTAAAATGTTTATTAATGTGCACTGTCCCTTTTCAAATAAATAAATCTAAAAAAAAAATTTAAAAAAGACATTCTATGGGAGACAAAGTGGTCTCTGAAAATGGCAGCTAAGCCTCCTCCTTTTTTGTTTTCCCGTATTTCAGATTCAAACTTGAAATTTGGTGGTGATGCTTCTATTAAAACTGCATTTCCTGAATTTTGGTCAAGCCAAGTTTCAGCCATGAACATAAGATCAAGATTATGAGAACAAATAAAATTATTGATTAAAAAAGACTTGTTACAAAGAGATCTGACATTCGGCGTAGCAAGTTTCAAAGTTTCAGTATCAGCGGTTGCGGTCGGCTGATTCTTATACGGAACAAGAATTAGATTTTCCAGATTAGACTGATTAACTCCAGATGTCTTTCTGTAATGTATTCTTTGTGTTATCACTAAGGGAATGGCACAGGTGGCTTCATGACAGGGCCCCAGCCGGGTCTCTCCTCTAACTAGTGGAGTGGTTTAGAATGTTGGACAGGACTCTAGATCTAGCTAATATGGGTGTGAGAGGAATAGTCTTCATGGCCGATTTTATTAGCCCTGCAGAGTGTTCAGGTAGGTCTAACAGTGAAGGCGGGGATGAAAAATAAAGGGAGGTGTCCCCATTCTCTCTTGATGGAGTGGACGTGGCAGGGGGGACCCAAGACAGGTCCATGGGAGGTGGCGAGGGAGTCTTTGATGGAGGGGCAGGTGGTTGAGGAAACCCCAGCACAGGCCTGTCTGCTGTAGGCTGGGGTGAGGATGGGGGCTTCAGAGGCGCTGTAGATGAAGAAGGCGTGGCTGCTTTGGAGCAGGCTAGGGATGAGGATGTTGGTGGTGGTGGTCGTGCAGCTGGTGCTGCTACTGGTGATGATGCAGCTGCTGCTGGTGATGATGCAGCTGCTGCTGATGACAGTGGAGGTGTTGAGATCCTTCGAGGTGGTGGTGGTGTTGAGATCCTTCGAGGTGGAGGTGTTGAGATCCTTCGAGGTGGTGGAGGTGTTGAGATCCTTCGAGGTGGTGGAGGTGTTGAGATCCTTCGAGGTGGTGGTGGTGTTGAGATCCTTCGAGGTGGTGGTGGTATTGAGATCCTTCGAGGTGGTGGTGGTGTTGAGATCCTTTGAGGCGGTGATGGTGTTGAGATCCTTCGAGGTGGTGGGGGTGTTGAGATCCTTCGAGGTGGTGGAGGTGTTGAGATCCTTCGAGGTGGTGGAGGTGTTGAGATCCTTCGAGGTGGTGGAGGTGTTGAGATCCTTCGAGGTGGTGGAGGTGTTGAGATCTTTCGAGGTGGTGGAGGTGTTGAGATCCTTCGAGGTGGTGGAGGTGCAGAGACTTTTAGAGTCGGCTTCCTCCCTTTCGATGGCTGCACGCGCTGCGCAGGCTGAGGTCTCAGGGCAAAAGAAAGGTTATCCATCAACACTTTTACTCCGTAAGTGTTCAGATGTGGCCCTTTCCCTTCAAAAAGCTCATGCCTATTCCAGAACAGATTAAAATTCTCAATGAAGGCAAGTCCTCTGCGTGAACATTCGTTGAGTAGGAAAGTATTTAGCTGATACAGACGACTGAATTTCATTTGCTTCCCGTCCACATTTGGTAGTGGGCCACTGATAACGATTGTTGCATCCATTTTAGCAAGGTCGTCCAATAAGAGAGAATAATCCCGTTTCAACTTTTCACTTGTGTTGTCATAGACGTCTACTGCCCCCACGTGGATCAACAATCTTTTTACCCCGCCGGTCTCAGACAGAAGCCTCGGAGCCAACCGCCTTATCTCATCCACTTTAGCAGAGTGTACTGAGTGAACCTTGAGATTACGCATATTTACATGTCTTATCGCAGAATCCCCGATAAAGAGCGACTCAGCTGCATTTGACCTTGACTGAGACTGAGACTGGGACTGAGAGGCTACTGCTGATTCATCTTCCAAAAGTGGTGAAAAGCGGTTTCTTGTAATTAAAGATTTTTGCTGTGGCATTATGACACTCTTGTTATCATTAGCTTTGCCTTGTTTGGGCTTGGCACCATATGTGTTCCAACAATTGTCTCTGTTGATTTTGGGAAATGAAATAGCGTCATCATAACTTACGTTCTGTCCATTTGGTCCATTTCCTTTCACTGGTATTGTTGTGTTCAGCCCCAATTCTGATTCAAGCACAAACATTCGGTCTTGAAGAAGTTTTAGCTCCTGTTTGAGTGAAAAACAGCCGTCGCAAAGCTCTGTTCTTTTTTCCCGTCCTCCCGACATGCTGTAAGTTAGGTAAATTCCACCAGTCTTGTGTTGAAGTTTGTAAAAAGGAGTAATCTGTGTTTTGTGGAATAAAAATGTAAGCAAAAATGATTAAAGGAGATTAAAAAGCAGCAAGCGAGGAGCAGCAAGAGAATGCGACTGCTCTGTCCAGAGCAGGAAGTAGTAAGAACATGTTACATGTATATAAGAACATGTTACATGTATGTTTGAACATGTCACATGTATGTAAGAACATGTCACATGTATGTAAGAACATGTCACATGTATGTAAGAACATGTCACATGTATGTAAGAACATGTTACATGTATGTAAGAACATGTCACATGTATGTAAGAACATGTTACATGTATGTAAGAACATGTCACATGTATGTAAGAACATGTTACATGTATGTAAGAACATGTTACATGTATGTAAGAACATGTTACATGTATGTAAGAACATGTTACATGTATGTAAGAACATGTCACATGTATGTAAGAACATGTTACATGTATGTAAGAACATGTTACATGTATGTAAGAACATGTTACATGTATGTAAGAACATGTTACATGTATGTAAGAACATGTTACATGTATGTAAGAACATGTTACATGTATGTAAGAACATGTCACATGTATGTAAGAACATGTCACATGTATGTAAGAACATGTTACATATATATGTTTGTGCTTCAGGCCTCCGCCTGCTCCGACCTCGGTGCAAAGTGACCGCTCTAAAGGAGAGCCTCCAGACTTCAGTGACCTCGGGTAAGACTTTTGACCATTAGTCAAAATTGATCATTAGTACATTTTTCCAATTTCATTTTTGTTACTGTGAAGGGGAAAACCATATTTTTCCCAAAAGTTTGGCTGTAGTAGCTAGCTATCATTAAATGGGAGCTACTACACCCATCAAATCTGGGAAAAAAGTCTTTGTTGATTTTTAGTGAATTTTTCCAATTTCATTTTCGTTACTGTGAAGGGGAAAACCATATTTTTCCCAAATTCTTGCCTGTAGTAGCTAGCTATTGTTCAAATGGAGCTACTACACCCATCAAAACTGGGAAAACTGTCTTTGTTGATTTTTAGTAAATTTTTCCAATTGCATTTTCGTTACTGTGAAGGGGAAAACAATATGTTTCCCAAATTCTTGCCTGTAGTAGCTAGCTATCATTGAATGGGAGCTACTACACCCATCAAATCTGGGGGAAAAGTCTTTGTTGATTTTTAGTACATTTTTCCAATTTCATTTTCGTTACTGTGAAGGGGAAAACCATATTCTTCCCAAATTCTTGCCTGTAGTAGCTAGCTATCATTGAATGGGAGCTACTACACCCATCAAATCTGGGGGAAAAGTCTTTGTTGATTTTTAGTACATTTTTCCAATTTCATTTTTGTTACTGTGAAGGGGAAAACCATATTTTTCCCAAAAGTTTGGCTGTAGTAGCTAGCTATCATTAAATGGGAGCTACTACACCCATCAAAACTGGGAAAAATGTCTTTGTTTATTTTTAGTGAATTTTTCCAATTTCATTTTCGTTACTGTGAAGGGGAAAACCATATTTTTCCCAAATTCTTGCCTGTAGTAGCTAGCTATTGCTCAAATGGAGCTACTACACCCATCAAATCTGGGGAAAAAAATCGTTGTTGATTTTTAGTGAATTTTTCCAATTGCATTTTCGTTACTGTGAAGGGGAAAACCATATTTTTCCCAAAATCTTGCCTGTAGTAGCTAGCTATCATTAAATGGGAGCTACTACACCCATCAAATCTGGGAAAAAAGTCTTTGTTGATTTTTAGTGAATTTTTCCAATTTCATTTTCGTTACTGTGAAGGGGAAAACCATATTTTTCCCAAATTCTTGCCTGTAGTAGCTAGCTATCATTGAATGGGAGCTACTACACCCATCAAAACTGGGAAAACTGTCTTTGTTGATTTTTAGTAAATTTTTCCAATTTCATTTTCGTTACTGTGAAGGGGAAAACAATATGTTTCCCAAATTCTTGCCTGTAGTAGCTAGCTATCATTGAATGGGAGCTACTACACCCATCAAATCTGGGGGAAAAGTCTTTGTTGATTTTCAGTACATTTTTCCAGTTTCATTTTCGTTACTGTGAAGGGGAAAACAATATTTTTCCCAAATTCTTGCCTGTAGTAGCTAGCTATTGTTCATTGGGAGCTACTACACCCATCAAAACTGGGAAAACTGTCTTTGTTGATTTTTTGTAAATGTTTCCAATTTCATTTTCGTTACTGTGAAGGGGAAAACAATATTTTTCCCAAATTCTTGCCTGTAGTAGCTAGCTATTGCTCAAATGGAGCTACTACACCCATCAAAACTGGGGGAAAAATCGTTGTTGATTTTTAGTGAATTTTTCCAATTTCAATTTCGTTACTGTGAAGGGGAAAACCATATTCTTCCCAAATTCTTGCCTGTAGTAGCTAGCTATTGCTCAAATGGAGCTACTACACCCATCAAATCTGGGAAAAATGTCTTTGTTAATTTTTTGTGAATTTTTCCAATTTCATTTTTGTTACTGTGAAGGGGAAAACCATATTTTTCCCAAATTCTTGCCTGTAGTAGCTAGCTATTGCTCAAATGGAGCTACTACACCCATCAAATCTGGGAAAAATGTCTTTGTTAATTTTTAGTGAATTTTTCCAATTTCATTTTTGTTACTGTGAAGGGGAAAACCATATTTTTCCCAAAAGTTTGGCTGTAGTAGCTAGCTATCATTGAATGGGAGCTACTACACCCATCAAATCTGGGGGAAAAGTCTTTGTTGATTTTTAGTACATTTTTCCAGTTTCAGTTTCGTTACTGTGAAGGGGAAAACCATATTTTTCCCAAATTCTTGCCTGTAGTAGCTAGCCATTGTTCAAATGGAGCTACTACACCCATCAAATCTGGGAAAACTGTCTTTGTTGATTTTTAGTCTTTATTAGTCGTTTTGACTTCTTGCAATTTGCAGACGGTCCCTTGCGAATATCAGGCGAATATCAAACGTTCGGCCAACTTCACCTCGGTATAATGTAGTCCGTGACGCTCTCATTGACTCCTTTTTGAAGAGATGTCAGCTCCGTGTACAAACTTATTACGCGCGGCTTCCCTTTGCCTGCGTAATGATCACGGAGGATCTGCAGCGCCTTTCTGCCATCATCAGCGGCTTCTCTCATTACAAGTGACAAACTTTTATCGTCCAATAGTTGAATTAGAACTGCGTACGCCTCTTCATTCTTACTGGCGTCTTCCACGGCATTCTCCGCACCTGCCGCGGGGGCTTGACTCAGTATGGTGCTTTTGAGATCAATCAGACGTAAGTGTGCCAGAAACTTAGTCTCCCACAATTCATAGTTCTTTTCATCTCCGTCAAAACATAATCGGTTCCATCGGTTTCCAAACTCTTTACTGGGCCCATAACCTGTTGGCGCAGCCATCGCCGTAAAAGAGTGAAATACCGGAGTGACAGAGGAATAACTTAACGCAGAGACATAGGTTCAGTTTGGCTTCATGCGTTCTTCACAGGTGTCAAGCAGAGGGCCATTTATTAATATTGCGCACCGGTGTGTAGCCACGCCCACACAGAAAGTAGGTCACTGGGTCAATTGAGGACATACATTCAACAAGTCACATGACACACACGTGTCTATAACAGTCACATAATAATAATAATAATGCATCGGTTTTATATAGCGCTTTTCTGGACACTCAAAGACGCTTCACATGTGTCATTATTCATTCACTCCAAACACGGTGGTGATAAACTACTGCTGTAGCCACAGCTGCCCTGGGGCACACTGACAGAAGCGAGGCAACCAGTATGTGCCATCGGCCCCTCCGACCACCACCAACCATTCATACACACACCAGACTCATTCTAGGCAATGGGGGTGAAGTGTCTTGCCTAAGGACACAACGGCAGTTTGGCACTTTACAGCCGCAGCCGCCCCACTGTGGCTGATGTTCCCAGAGGTTAAGTGTCTTGCCAAGGACACAACGACAGCAGACAGTGGGAGTCGATGGTGAAAGTCTTGAGCGGGGCTTGAACCCACGACCTTCTGGCTCAAAGGCCAAAGCTCTACCAACTGAGCTACTGCCGCCGTTGTACTGTTATAGACACACATGTGTCTATAACAGTCACATGACACACACGTGTCTATAACAGTCACATGACACACATGTGTCTATAACAGTCACATGACACACACGTGTCTATAACAGTCACATGACACACACGTGTCTATAACAGTCACATGACACACATGTGTCTATAACAGTCACATGACACACACGTGTCTATAACAGTCACATGACACACACGTGTCTATAACAGTCACATGACACACATGTGTCTATAACAGTCACATGACACACATGTGTCTATAACAGTCACATGACACACATGTGTCTATAACAGTCACATGACACACACGTGTCTATAACAGTCACATGACACATGCATCTGTCTATAACAGTCACATGACACATGTATGTGTCTATAACAGTCACATGACACATGTATTGTGTCCATAAGTCACATGACACATAGGTGTCTATAACAGTCTCATGACACATGTTACATGTAAGTAAGAACATGTTACATGTATGTACTGTAGGGACATGTTACATGTATTTAAGAACATGTATGTACACATGCATCTGTCTATAACAGTCACATGAGACATGTATGTCACATGACACATGTATGTGTCCATAAGTGAGTGAAATCAGAGAGTGAAAATCAATGACTTGTTTCTGTGAGCACTGGTTCTCCTCAGGGATGTATTTTGAGTCCTTTGCTTTTTACTTTGTACACTCACGATTGTGTGTCCTCCTCTGACTCAAACTTGATCATCAAATATGCTGATGACACCACCATCATCGGTCTCATCAGTGACAATGATGAATCCTCTTATAGAGCAGAGATACAAAATGTGGTTCAGTGGAGTCAAACTAACAACCTCCAGTTGAACGCATCCAAAACATGTGAACTGGTCACGACTTCAGTCGCAATAGTTCTCATTTGTCTGTCGTAATCGACAACTCCCAAGTGCAGATCGTAGAGGAGCAAGTTTCTGGGTTTAACTCTGTCTAACCTGAAATGGGTTAAAAACACTGACCGAGTCGTTAAGAAAGCTCGTCAGCGTCTCTACTTTCTGCGTAAACTTAGAGAATTTACCACTAACTCTAAGATTGTGCTTAACTTTTATGGCTGCACCATTGAGAGTTTACTTGTTGGTTCTGTGTCTGTGTGGTTTGGAAACATCACAGATAAAGAAAAGAGAGCTTTAAACAAGGTGCTCCGCTCTGCAAAGAGGACCGTGGGCTGTGAGCTTCCTGTTCTGGAGGTTCTTTATAAATCCACACTTTTAAACAAAGCTCTTAGGATTGTTAATGACTCTTCTGGCCACCCTGGGAAAGCCATGTTCCAGCTTCTTCCCTCTGGCAGAAGATATCGCTCTCTGAGATGCAGGACATCTCGTTACTCTAACAGTTTTTATCCACAGGCTGTTATCAGTGTGAACAGAGCACTTTAATGATTTGCACTTGTTTTGAAACTGTTTTAGTCGATCCATTTCACAGTGACATTTGTTTACTGTTTTATTTGTTTTATTTCTGTCTTTTAATGTTGTTTTATGTCTGTATTTGTCTGTGCACACTGGAGACTTTTGCTAATGTATTCCAATGTGTTTTTTTTTACTGCAAATGGCAAATAAGATAAGATAAGATGTGCCTTATTTATCTTTAAATGTACATGTCACATTTAGCATGGATAGAACACTCAGATTGTGCAAAAGGAGGAAATGAGGAGGACATGTTACATGCAGGATATATATGTACAACAAAAGTGACAAGTGTCAATTGGAAACAGTGTCAATAGTAGTGCAGGTTTTCACACAGTGATCATTTAAAGTGACTTATTGTACAGTCTGACAGCGGTGGGGATAAAGGCCCTGCTCCTTCCTACACTGAGGGTGCCTCAGTCTTCCACTGAAGGAGCTCCTCAGCTCCTCTACAGAGTCCAGGGGCCTCCTGTCCCTCACCTCCTCCACAGAGTCCAGGGGCCTCCTGTTCCTCACCTCCTCCACAGAGTCCAGGGGCCTCCTGTCCCTCACCTCCTCCCCAGAGTCCAGGGGCCTCCTGTCCCTCACCTCCTCCACAGAGTCCAGGGGCCTCCTGTCCCTCACCTCCTCCACAGAGTCCAGGGGCCTCCTGTCCCTCACCTCCTCCACAGAGTCCAGGGGCCTCCTGTCCCTCACCTCCTCCACAGAGTCCAGGGGCCTCCTGTCCCTCACCTCCTCCCCAGAGTCCAGGGGCCTCCTGTCCCTCACCTCCTCCCCAGAGTCCAGGGGCCTCCTGTCCCTCACCTCCTCCACAGAGTCCAGGGGCCTCCTGTCCCTCACCTCCTCCACAGAGTCCAGGGGCCTCCTGTCCCTCACCTCCTCCACAGAGTCCAGGGGCCTCCTGTCCCTCACCTCCTCCACAGAGTCCAGGGGCCTCCTGTCCCTCACCTCCTCCACAGAGTCCAGGGGCCTCCTGTCCCTCACCTCCTCCACAGAGTCCAGGGAGCAGCCCAGAGTGGAGCTGGCCCTCCTGACCAGCTTGTTCAGTCTGTTTCTGTCCCGCTCTGTGCTGCCCGGGGCCCGACACACGGCAGCGTAGTAAATGGCAGAAGCTACCACAGAGTAGTCAGAGTCAGAGAGTCAAATAAACTGAATCTGAAGTCACATGACACATGTATGTGTCTATAACAGTCTCATGACACATGTATGTGTCCATAAGTCACATGACACATGTATGTGTCCATAAGTCACATGACACATGTATGTGTCCATAAGTCACATGACACATGTATTTAAGAACATGTTACATGTATGTTTGTGCTTCAGGCCTCTGTCTGCTCCGACCTCTGTGCAAAGTGACAGCTCGATAGAAGATTCTTCAGACTTCCGTGACCTCAGGTAAGACTTTCTGATCCCACTGTGGTCTTCAGGAGGTAAAGGGAGTGTGCTGTGTTTTTAAAGAGCGGAGGATTCGTCCACTTCCTGCAGTCTTTCCAGAACAACAGCGGACTCTGAGCGGGACCAGCAGAGGTATGTATGACCGTCTACGTCCGTCTCTCACCCCTAACAGCACAGCTACACTGGTTCATGCCCTGGTCACATCCCGCCTTGATTATTGCAATTCACTCCTTTATGGTTTACCAAACAAATCCCTCCATAAACTTCAAATGGTTCAGAACACAGCAGCATCATCACCAAAACTCCTCCTGCCCTGCTCATCACTCCTATTCTCAAACAGCTTCATTGGTTTCCGATTCCCTCCTGTATAGAATACAAAATTCTCCTCCTCACCTTCAAAGCACTTCATAACCTCGCACCTCCATACTTGTCAGATCTCCTTCAGACATACACACCCTCCCGCCCACTCCGCTCCTCCCCTGCCTCTCTGCTCTCTGTCCCTCCAGTCAAAATGTCCACCATGGGCCTCAGGGCCTTCAGCCGCTCTGCCCCCAGACTCTGGAATCATCTCTCACAAGACACTTGTGCAATAGTCTCCATCACCACATTTAAATCTCAACTCAAAACTGAGCTATTCAGACGCGCCTAGCCTTCTGCCACTCCACACTGTATTTACTTCTGGGCCTTGTATTGTATTGTAATTTTTAATGTGTGTTTTATACTGTTTTTATGCTGACTGTAAGGTGACCTTGGGAATTTTGAAAGGTGCCCACAAACAAAATGTATCATTATTATTATTATTATTCATGTTCACCACAGAACCCAGTCTGGTTCATGTTAACTGGACCAGGTCTGGGTCAGGCTGTAGACCCAGGACTGAGGCTGTAGATCCAGGACTGAGGCTGTAGACCCAGGTGTAGCACTTATGTTGCTAATTAAATAGCTAGTTACAATAAATACTCACAATAGTAGTTCAACAAGTTCAGTAGTTAGGCTAGTTCAACTCAGAAAGAATAGATAAGACTCAGGGAGAGAAGAGGCAAAGACTGGGTTTGTAGTTGCATATTAAAAAGGTACCATGTATTGTACACAATTAGACAGACAATACTGACAATAGAATTAGAATGGCCATTCACACATACTCAAATCCCAAATACACTCAATACACAGAAGGCAATATATACAGTATATACACAAGTCATAGGTTTAGAGTTCAATATGTACACGTGACCTGTGGGCCACTCGCACAACACAATTGAAACTGCACGCGCTCAACAGAGCGAAATCCACACGACCCGAGAATTGTTTTGAGTCCAGAGGTAAGTGTCCGTGTGAGGAGTGAAAAGGAGGCAATGGTTGGGGTCGTGGATAAAGTGCAAGGTGCGAGAGTTTGTATGGTTGGCTGCAAGAGCCTCCTACCAGCCCTATCGAGGTAGGTGGGTTCAGGTTTCCAAGCAGGTCCAGGACTAGTTCCAGTTCTTTAGCTCGCCATCGAAACCTGGCCTGTATAACAGAACAGTACCCTCATTAACTCCATTTAGTATATACTAAACATAATACTAATTACTTCAAAACTACATTAATACACTTCTAAATTACTATAGAAAATACATCAGTAATTTGTCATTAATCCATGTGTACACAAAGTCAATACATATTCAAATAGGATGCACATCGCTTCATAATTAAAAATGCAATAGGATGCTACTATATCACAATAACTATTCTACAAAAGTTTCTATAATTAAGACAATGAAAAATGCTTAACTATTTGTACTTAATCATTTAAGTGAAAGTGCATAGTGCTATTGCACAATCAATAATCTCATAGCAACTCTACAAAATAAAGTGCTAGTGCATTGCAAAAGGATGAAATCATAACATGATTTCATATGCAGGTTAAAAAACGCCACAAAGTGCATGTGAACAGTGTCATAATTCAACAATACTCTCATTAACATGATCGTCATTTGGTTTGGACATTAAATACAAAGCACAGAGAAAATTGGCATAAATAGCAGATGCTAACCGAACCCATTAAAACCAGGGGGAACGGCTAATGCTATGCTATCAATCAATCAATCAATCAACGTTTATTTATAGAGCGCCTTTCCTACACAAGGCAACGCAAAGCGCCTCACAACCCATATAACATCATGCATAAATCATCAAACATTAGAATTTAAGTAAACATAAAAAGACAGATTAAGAGCACAAGATATATAAAATCACACAAGTAGTTAAAAACCGTAAAAAATTAAAATCACACAAGGGATTACAATCATAAATAATCATAAATAATCATAGCGCATTAAAAAGATTAAAGATAAAAACAAATGTAAAATCATTCACTTGTATGCACAGCTAAAAAGAACTGTTTTCAGTTCAGTTTTAAAAACTGCTAGAGTAGACGCCTGTCTCACACTCTCGGGAAGACGGTTCCAGACTCTAGCTGCATGAATCTGAAACGCAGCCTCCCCATGTCTAGTTCCGACTCTTGGCACTAACAGAAGTCCAGTCCCTGTGCTCCTCAGAGCCCGAGTTGGTTCATATGGCACCAACATGTCGCGGATGTACCCTGGTGCGAGGCCATGGAGAGACTTGTACACAAGTAAAGCTACTTTAAAATCTATTCTCTGAGCCACAGGAAGCCAGTGCAGAGACCTGAGGACCGGACTAATGTGGGTCGTACTTCCTGGTTCTAGTCAGGACTCGAGCTGCAGCATTTTGGATGTACTGCAGCTGTTTTACCGCTTGTTTAGAGAGACCTGTGAACAAGCCATTGCAGTAGTCCAATCGACTGGAGACAAATGCGTGGATAAGAATCTCCAAGTCTGCTTTAGACACAATGTTTTTAATTTTAGCAATGTTTCTTAGGTGGAAGTAAGCTGATGATGTCACAGATGATATGTGGCTATTGAAATTCAAGTCTGAGTCCATTATTACTCCTAGATTTCTGACCTGAGTTGAGGGTTTCAGGGAGAGAGACTGGAGGTGGCAGATAACGCTCTCTCTTTGTTTCTGAGGTCCGAAAACAATAATTTCAGTTTTTTCTGTGTTTAGCTGGAGAAAGTTATTTTGCATCCAATCACTGATCTGTTGGATACAGTGAAGGAGCGAGTCCACTGGTCCATGTTCTCCTGCTGTCAGGGACACATAGACCTGAGTATCGTCAGCGTAATTGTGATAGGACACGTTATTACTGTGTATTAACCTACCCAGAGGCAGCATGTAAATATTAAACAGGAGAGGCCCCAGGATTGAGCCCTGTGGCACTCCGCAGGTCAGGGCCAGATGGTCTGAGACACAGTTTCCGATCTCCACAAAATACTTTCTGTCCTGTAGGTAGGATATAAACCAGCTTAGGGCTGTTCCAGAAACACCAACCCAGTCCTCAAGTCTCTGAATGAGGATACCATGATCGACAGTGTCGAAAGCAGCACTTAAATCTAACAGGATAAGAACTGAGACTTTTCCTGCGTCAGTGTTAAGTCTGATGTCATTTGTTACCTTCACTAGAGCGGTCTCTGTGCTGTGGTGGGGTCTAAAACCAGACTGGAACATATCAAAAGAGTGATTGATTATTAAAAATTCTGTAAGTTGTTGATAGACAACTTTTTCTAGAATTTTACCCATGAAAGGCAGATTTGAAATGGGCCGATAATTTTTAAGTGCCAAGGCATCCAGACTCCTCTTTTTTAGGAGGGGTCTGATGACTGCCGTTTTCAGGGCCATTGGGAATGTTCCAGATTCAAGAGACATATTTACTATATGCGTGAGTGAAGGTAAAAGACTGCTCAGAACAGATTTAAGAAATCTAGGAGGTAATACATCCAGGCTACATGTAGAAGAACTCAGACTTGTAATTATCATTTGGACAGTTTCATTTTGTACTGGTGTAAAGTGTGTCAGCCCAAAAAGCTTCACTGGCTGTTGGATTGTAATTTCTACTGTGGAGGTGATGGCATTTTTGATGCCTTGGACTTTGTCATTAAAAAACTCTGCAAACTCATTACATTTGGTTTTGGAGGTAAGCTCTGATGGCATCTTGACAGGGGGATTTGTCAATTTATTTACTGTTGAGAACAGAACGCGTAGATTGTTACTGCAACCTTCGATTGTTTCGGAAAAATAAGTTTCCCTCGTTCTACGTAGCACACTGTTGAACTTGCACAATGCATCTTTGAAGATCTCATGGTCAACTTGGAGATTTGACTTTCGCCACTTCCGCTCGGCTCTCCGGCACTCTCTCTTCTGTGCCCTGACAGAGTCCGCTTTTGTCCATGGCGCCTTTTGCTTATCTGTAACAATTTTGACCTTTACAGGAGCAATCGTGTCCAGAACATCCAAAACACTAGAGGTGACAGAGTTAAGTAATTCATCCACAGTAGAACACAACGTGTTATCAAAGTTTATCATCCCCATGAAAAGTTCACCTGTATTTTTGTTTATGTGTCTTCTTCTTCTAACAATTGAGGATTCAGCTCGTGCTTTACTATTGAGACACATATCAAAAAATACACAGAAATGATCTGACAGAGCAACATTGGCCACATTTACATTTGAGATATTAACCCCTTTAGTAATTAGCAGATCGAGAGTGTGTCCTCTGCTATGGGTGGGGCCACTCACATGCTGAGTGAGACCAAAGGTCTCCAGCACAGAGCTCAGCTCTTTCGCGTATCTATCATCAACGTTATCTACATGTATATTAAAATCACCTATGACGACTAAACTATCAAAGTCTGTGCACACAACTGAAAGCAACTCGGTGAAATGATCAGTGAAACTATGACATGACTGTGGCGGCTTGTACACAACAATAATAAGAATAGAAGATTGTTTTTGTTCTATTTTAAAAGAGACATACTCAAATGAGGAAAATTTCCCAAGAGGTACTCTATGGGAGACAATACAATCTTTAAAAACTGCTGCTGTGCCTCCTCCTCTTTTATTTTCTCGAATTTCTGATTCAAATTTGAAATTTGGTGGTGTTGTTTCTATTAAGACTGCATTTTCTGTATTATGGTCAAGCCAAGTTTCAGTCATAAACATAAAGTCAAGATCATAAGAACAGATAAAATTATTAATTAAAAAGGATTTATTGCATAGTGATCTGACATTAAGCAGAGCAAGGTTAAAAATAATATCAGTGTCAGTGGGTTTAGTTGATTGACTACAAAGAATTGGAATTAGATTTCCTGAGTTGGACCGTCTAACTGCTGTCCTTCTGTTATATTTGTGTTTATTCAAATTAAAACACATTTCTGAGCCGGTGCGAGGAACACACACAGTCTCTATTGGTTTAAAAAGTGAACTCTGTTTTACTTTGTTAAGTTCCAGATGCATGACTGAGTAAGTGCCGTTCAGTGGCAGGACTGGTATTACACTGCCAGACGGACAGGGGTCAGTGTTTGCACCACAGTACTCACCCGGTGCTGGAGTGGAGGAGGAAGGTGGTAGTGGGGGCCGAGGGGCCTCGGATGTAAACAGTCACGCCCCCCTCGGGGAGCACTGAACAACATGGCGTAAAAAGTCCATCAATAAACTGGTACCGTATCTGTTCGGGTGCAGACCATCTGATTCTGAAAGCAGAGACATTATAAAACATTCAAAAGCACAGGGTTTTCCTACTCTGCCTGTTGAAGGCTACGGTTTCAAAAATCCCTTCACATTTCAGCCCAACTATGTACAAAAATGTCACCTGGAAAGTTTGAAGGTGTCCACTCGCCTATCTGCAGCTATTGAAGAAGAGACAAGACAGCAATCACAGTGCCCTCTTTGGGGCCAGGTGAGGAGACCCAGACTGACAGCCAGCCGTTTCAGAGAAGTATGTTATGTACGCGGGGAGTAGTCATCAAAAAACCTTGCAGCACGAATAATCAAAGGAACGCCTCAAACTGCAGCAATGAAAAGAGGACTTGAACTGGAGCCTGAAATTCTACATCAATATTCAGACTTGTGTGATGTTTCCGTCATGCAGTGTGGTGTTATAATTCATCCGGATGCACCCCATTTAGCCACCACTCCTGATGCAAAAGTTTTTGACCCAAAAGGATGTCCACCGTTTGGCCTTGCAGAGGTAAAGGCTTGTGATGTGGACAATGTGGAAGGAGTCAAAACATCTCAAAACAATTAATGGCAAAGTCTGCCTGAAGAAGTCACATAAATATTATTATCAAGTCCAGGGTCAGCTTGCCATTACAGGGCTTCAGTGGTGTGACTTTATTACTGACACTAGAGGGGACATTACTGTGGAAAGGCTACACAGAGATGACGAGGTCATCCTGACCATGAGGCCTCAGCTGGATAATTACTATTATAACACATATATGGATGAGTTCATCCAGTCCAAACATTGAGTCTCCAATAATTTTATCCTGTGAGCTACTCCGTTTCAAAGATAACCTTTACTATTGCACTTAGGTCACGTTCACTTTGTAGTCAACTTTTAAAAACATGAGTTTCATTGCTATTTGTTTTTGTATGTTTATCGGATTAGAGGTACCTGTGTTACAGGGTTGTCAATTCAAGTCTACCCTTATATTGTTAAATAAAATGTGTTTTGAATATATTCAAGGGTGGTCTTTTACCATTATATACTCCAAAAAATGCTGTTAAAGTATAACAAATTCTAGCTCTAAAGACTTTTGTGTAGTACCTCATAAATGCACAAGAATGATAACTTCAATAATTTCATTATTCCATATTCTCTCAATAGGCTGTGTTCACGTGACATCACAACATTCTAAAGAGCCAATAGTTTAAAACTGAGGTGGAGTAACTGAAAATTCCATGATGGTAACTATGGTAACTGGCAAATTGCAGATTTTTTTTTGGTTGACATCGTTATTACAGGGAGAATCCACATGAAACCAAAACTGTCTAAGTTCATTGTGTTGTCCGTCAGCACATATTAACTAATGTCTAATTATTTGGCATCCAGAAGTGGAGACAATATTCAAAAAGTGATGTCCAGTAGAAAAGGTTTGCAGCCATAAAATGTATGTGGCAGATTTGTGAATCAAATCTTTTCTAACTACTAATGAAGTACAACATTTGTCAATTTTCTTTTTGGAGATTTTATTTACAAAAAATGCATTTCTCCCTTAAGAGTTGTTTTAGTCTCTGCTCTCCACCAGACATCAAATTCTAGAACATGAACGCAAACAAAAAATTAAATGGTCAGAAAAATTCTTTACCATTTTACATATTTAAACAATATTGACACATTTCAAACGGGTTTGTCTTGTGAAACATCTAGAGGTCCCTGATAGTTGGACATAAGACAGCATACAGCCCACAACTGGTTGACAGAACCTGTCATTGAAAGCGGAATTGCTCCATCCCATATATGATATTCTTTGACCCGCCGTATTGCCCTTTCAACCACAATTCTCAGCCGGGCAATGGCCTGTGTCTTCAGAGTGTCCTCCAGGCTCAGCTGACGGGACCTCTTCAGTGGAGGAATGATTAGAGATACTCCAACTTCAGACAACATCTTCTCAATCAAGAATCCTTTATCCGCCATCACGCCATCACCAGGTTCAAGTAATAGCAAAAGCTTTGATCGTTTGGTTATCTCTACATCTGAAATTGAGCCCGTGTATAATTTTGACACAAATGTTACATTGCCACAAGGATTAACCCCAATTACACCTTTAAACGTTGTGTAGTTTTTGTAACTTGAAAAGGTTTCAGACTGTAGTGTTAAGGAGGAAGCACTCTCACACCGGATTTCAGTACAGTCAATTATCACTCGCACATTTGGACAATAGATCTGAAACTTCTCAGGCATAGTGTTTTGCACTTGCTCTTTTGTCATCCATGTTGGCAGAGAACCCAGTACTTGAAAGAGATAGTTGGTCCACGTTATTATTATGCGACTCACTGTTGATAGACTGACATCAAAAATGCTAGACAGCATCTTCTCTTTAAGGCCAGCAGCAACCCGACAGAGAAACAGAAACAGCTCGTCAATAAGTGGAAGCTTTCGCTGTGAGCTTGGGGTTTCAATTGCAGATTGCTGAGCTTTTGTCCAGTATACAAGCCTTGAAGCAGAAGGGTAAACTGATTCCCAAAATATATCAAAAACCTCTTTGGAAGGAAATCGACAGAAAAACCGATAGTCCTCATCAGTCACACAAAATTTATAAATGAGAGGCTGCTGTTTTTTAATGGTCAGTTCCTGTATTTGATGTTCAAGCATTATCACCTGAAGCTCCAAGTCCTTTATTTTCCTTGCAGCTCCGTCTAGTTTACCTAAGATGACACATAAGAAATTACACAGCTCTACAATTCTACTTGGTTTGCATTTAGACTATCAATTTAAATATACTCACAAGGAGAAGGACACACAACGTAATCATGGTCCCCTGCAGCTTAGTTTCTTGCCCTTGTGCGATGTCCTCTGTTCCGAGTGCTTCCACACACTCATTAGGTACTTCACAACAGAGATGTTTCGTTGGTCTTTGGTAGGCATTTCCTATATTGGTTTGAACAAGTAACCCATCATTCATCTATTTGAGTAATTTTCTGTCTAATGAATAGTATGTTCCAATATGGACAATATATTCAGAATTATCATACAGATCGACATTCTACAACACTGCTTATTTTACTTGTCAAGATGTTTCAAATTTTTAACCAGCTTTTTCATAATATGGCAATAAAAGGACAAAGTAAAAAATCTAAAGATTTGGTGGTGGTAAAAAGGCAGTGTTGACTCAATGTAATCTCTTCCATTAGTAGGAAAATCCAATATCCCTTCTTACCCCAGTTATTCCATTGGAATCTGGAGGGAACCACATCTTTTTGGAGGACAGTCAGGCCCACTTTTTGTTTTGTAGAGCTCTTCAGGTCTAAAATGAAAGCTGCACACATATGTGCTTCCACGTTGCACTTTAAAAGTAGGACCCTCATCCCTGCGAATTGCCCTGATCCACAGGGCACGTCTTGAAGTATCCTTCGGGAAATCATGGTAACTCATGTATGGATGAGACTGTTTGTTGTTTGAGCAACCCAGGAACACAGCAGTGACATCGTCTTAATGACTGGGCCATCCTGTAACAATAAAAATAAAAAAGCACAGAGAAAATTGAAATTAGAACATTTGACTTGAATTTTAATCAACTTTTAGGAGGGATATAGGTGTACAGTTTTTACTCTTTAAGGTGTTAATTTCAAGCCTATGTAATGTACTGAACAGTAAAACATACAATGTATACTTAACAAGAAAATGTATAGCTCTGTTATTGGGAGGATCATTGTTTATTTTTGTGATGTTTTGGTGAAAGGTGGGCAAACAGCAGATTTTTCCAGCAGTGAAGAGCTGTTTATTTAAATCACAGATCTTTTACAGTACAAGGGGAGCAATGCTCTGTTTGTGAACATTGTTTTGACCCACCATAGAACTAATATTATCAATTTAATACATTTGTGTTGCCCACCAAAGCCTCGGATAGTCAAGCGTTTCTCACGGTTCAGTAGCATGTTGCTAATTTGCATTATCATTTGGAGCTAAGATAGCCTATTCTTTGGAAGCTAACAGATTGCAGCACTATCTACAGATCTATAACTAGGAAACCAAACAATAGTTACACAGATCAATTAATAACGTAAGCAAACACATTAGAATCAATCTTCCCAAATCAGCAGTCGTTAGCATTACAACTGGCTACAAGCTTTTGGACAAACTCACTTCTCTATCATCACACCGTTATTCTTCGGTGCTTTTTTTTATTTTTTTACTCCCCACGCAATGTCTTACTTGTTGTCAATGATTACATACCTTCCACTTGACGTCTGCGGTAAATTTCCTGGAGATATTTTACTTCAGACTGAAAAGCGCGATCCCATGCCATTAGGTATAACGCGGACAGGAAGTAGTTATCCACTGCACGGAAGTACAATGGCGGATTCGTAACGTTGCGTGAAAAGGGCCTATAGACTTTAAAACAGCTCTGCTTGTTACAAGTCTCTCATGGCCTCGCACCAAAATATATTAGTGACATGTTAGTCCCATATGAACCAGCCCGGACTCTGAGGAGCACAGGGACTGGACTCCTGTTAGTGCCCAGAGTCAGAACTAAACATGGGGAGGCTGCTTTTCAGATTCATGCTGCTAAAATCTGGAACAGTCTTCCTGAAGATGTGAGACAGGCCTCCTCTCTGACAATGTTTAAAACCAGGTTAAAAACAGTTCTGTTTAGCTGTGCATACAACTGAGGGATTTTATATTTGTATCTCTCTTTTTAATGTTCTGTGATTATTTATGATTTTAATGCTTTCTTGTTTTGTTCAGCTCTTTGAATTGCCTTGTGTAAATTGTGCTATATAAATAAACTTGCCTTGCCTTGCCTCACACCTCCCAGAGAGTCGTATCTAGTCTTTGATCTAGTCCAACGAACCCATTTTTTCCTATACTGTCCTATCCCTGGCATAACGTTACTCTTATATGCTACAGGAGCATGGCGGAACTACAAGGGTCTGGCGTGTTGTATTTTTTGTCAACAGCATACGGTGTAAGTACTAGAGATTCAAAGATGACAAGCTTTATTGAACAGGTGTAAAAGTGAGAGTACTCTGGGATGAGTACTCTGAGGAAAGTACTCTGAGAAAGTACTCGGAGATGAAATACCTCGCTGAAGGTACTGGGAGCCCCTCCCTCTGCTGTTTGTCCGGACAGTGATTCGGTCCAACCGCAGTGAGCTGTCGTTGGTTGAAGGACAACTTTGGTTTGTAATTCACATTTAGGGGAGTATAAAATTAGAAACATACATATTGTTAAGTCTGTATTTGGCTACAGCCTCTGCCCTGATGCCACACACCGTCTGTCAATGCAGTTATGTTTTGCCCAATTGGATTGATTGACAGGCTGCACCATGCGAAGAGAGGAAAGTGGGCGTTTCTTGTGTTCTAATGTTTGTTTTTCAGATGAAAGATAAACTGCACCTGCTTCAGGGATAACACAGTAGTATGGATCATAAGGAAAATGAGCCTCTACTTTGGCACCAAAGCCCACAATATGAATTGAGGACGATCCGGGAGGAACAACTGAAGATGATTGGAACAGTAATCTACACACACACAGATGCATGTTTTATACTTTGGACCACGACCAACAGAGGGAGTATAGTAATGTTATTGTCATAGGTGGTCATGGTCCTTAACCTTCTAAATCATTAGAAAGAAGTGTAAAACATATATTTACAAGAACAAATAAATAATAGAAAGGGCAGCCTAAAAAAGCAAAATGGGAAAATTATTAAGTAATTTTCGGAGTTGCCAAAATGAAATAAAATTCTATATTTGTCCCATAGGGGGTCATTCTAAATTTAGTGTTGTGCAAATTTAAAAGGAGAAATAATAGCGCTTATAACATCAAACAGATCTACTCTTTAAGATAATAGATCATACAATAATAGAATAGAATGAAATAGTCTGGAGCTATAATGTCATTGGATTCGAGGAGCTATAGGTTGAAAGGTCGCTAGGAAGAGGTGTCAGAATAAACAATAGTAATAATAGTTAGACTAGTGAATAATCAAAATAGTTCTATTGTGGAAATAAGTATCAATAAGGTCAAATTGTTCTAATAACTAAAGTAAAAAGGAATCAAATGGAGTCAGATTTTAGATGTTTCTGTTTTCCACATCTGTAGGAACTGGTGCAGAGGTGTTTATAGAGAGTAGTATTAAAATGCAGACATAGAACGACAGGCTTTAACACAATTTTAAATCTAAAAATAGCTCAAATATAACATTGCTCTTGATGCAGCCTCTGAGCTGCTCCATTGGAGAACAGGTTAAATGTTATTGTTTATTACAAACAGCTGATGTATTTACACATATTAAGTTTGGGACAACTCTTTAAACAGTTATAAGCAGCGGACAGAAGCCATGAATGTGCTTTTGTTTATTAAATAATTAATTTCATAGCCATATAATCGTAGAGAACGGTTTTAAAATAGTTCTCTTCCTCCCGCTCCCTTTCAGGCAAATTGAATAGATTCATGTTTTTAATATTGGAGAACGACTGTGTTGTTTTTGGAATTGTCTGAGATACAATACATAGAATAGTGATTTGCAGAACAAGAACCGGCCAATGAAAAATCATCTATTGCCAATGCTATTGTTACAATCAGAACTCAAAAATTGGGAATATGCTTTGGCTCAAACTACAACCAAGATTTGGAGTCACAATAGAGTGTAAAATAGATAGATGCTTTCAAAAATAGAGATTATTTTTAGACAGGGCCAATATCAAACGGTAAAAAGACCATTTCCTTCATATTATGTCCAAAAGTAGTTACTTCAAAAGTAGATAATGTTCATGAGTGTAGCCTAGATTAATGTAGCTTAGATTAATGAGATAGATTAGAACCAACAGAGATTCAAAAACATTTAAAAGCATTTTGGTTAATTTGAATATAGCACAAAAGTAGATATTTAGGTATTTTTGAGAATTTTAAGAGCTGTCGATTTGTCAGCAACAGATTAGAGAATCAAAATACCGTTGTATAGGGACTGACCCCAGAGAAACCTGCTAAAATAGATTAGCTCCTGTAACGATAATACCAATTTGATTAACGATGAAGAATCAGAATGACACAGCGGTGGTCATCAAAGAGTTTTGTGAAGGAATGTTTCGAATGTGGTTGTGTGTTGTATTCTTTCTGTATTAACTCTTCACAGATATCAAGCCGGAACTAAGCACAAGTATTGATGATAAACGACGATGTGGATTGTGACCTAATTTTTTAATCAGGTCAAAAGAGGGAAACTGTTGTATATTTTAACTATGCAGATGTGAATATTGGCTGACCCTGATTTGAACTGTCTTTTCCTAAAGCAAAAAGACCTGGTTTCCCCATGTTCCTTTGTTAGTCCAAAGTGCATGGGTGAGTTAATGATAGGTAATCTGGGGGGGGATTCTGCTAATCCTGAAGGAGGGGGACCCAGAGAGCCTTCTGCCTTATCTCAAAGAAGTAATAAATTTGGGGAGTGGTAGTGTGTGTGAATGATTCTGTTTAAGGTACGGCAGACAGAGGGGACATGATGGAAGAGGCCGGACCCAAGTCCTGCCTGATACGACACGCCCCCTGCTTCCTGAACATGGACTGATAATGCTCTGGCTTGAGAGGACACAGGAGAATGAGCCGAGGGCGAGCCAGGGACATGCATAGTTTTAGGAGCCCTCTTTGTTGGAATTTCTGTATCTGATTGTAAAGATAATTAAATACAGATGTTAAAACTTGGAGATCTGTTGTCATGCCTCTGCATCAACTCGAACACGTCAGTCAAGGGAATTATTGACTTCAGGGTCGTACCCTTAAGGGCCTCGTAGAGCGGGCGCATTACGTGAGCCGCTTGTCGAATGAACCGATGGTAGAAGGTAACCATACCGAGGAACTCACGGAGCCCCCGGGCCGAGCGTGGGCGTGGAAAAGTGGAAACGGCGTCCACCTTCGAAGGGAGGGGGGCAGCCCCCTCACTGGTGATGAGATGCCCGAGGAACTTTATGGACGGCACCCCAAAAACACACTTAGCCGGGTTAATGATCAGCCCGTGCTGGTCGAGCCGTGTAAAAAGAACTCGGAGATGTGTCAGGTGCTCCTCCTCCGAGGAGCTGGCGACGAGGACATCGTCCAAGTAGACGAAGATGAAAGGCATGTCCCTGAGTGCCGAGTCCATTAGCCGCTGGAACGACTGGGCTGCGTTCTTCAGGCCAAAAGGCATCCTGAGGAACTCGAACAGCCCGAAAGGAGTCACCACTGCCGTCTTCGGTATGTCCGCCGGGTGCACCGGGACTTGGTGGTAACCCCGCACCAGATCCACTTTAGAGAACACGGACTTCCCCGCCAAATGTACGGAAAAGTCCTGAATGTGGGGCACCGGGTAACGATCGGGCGTGGTCGCATCATTAAGACGGCGGTAGTCACCACACGGACCCACCCACCGTCTGGCTTCGGAACCATGTGGAGTGGTGAAGCCCACGGGCTGTCAGAACGGCGAATGACGCCAAGTCGTTCCATGTTGGCGAATTCAGCCTTGGCAGTCGTCAACCTCTCCGGATTGAGCCGCCGGGCCCTGGCGTGGATAGGAGGGCCTCTGGTTTCGATGTGGTGTTCGACTCCGTGTTTAGCCGTAGCAGCCGAGAAAGTGGGCCGCGTCAGGTCAGGGAACTCCACGAGGAGCCGCAGGTACTTGTCACCTTCAGCGAGCGAGCTGGAGAGACCATTGTATGTCCCCTCATCACGGACACACGCGAATGAGGAGAAGGTCAAAGCGTCCACCAGGCGGCCATTTTTGACATCCACGAGTAACCCCTGGGCGCACAGAAAATCTGCCCCGAGGAGGGGAAACGAGACATCGGCCGTGACAAAGTCCCATGTAAAGCGCTGGCCCCCGAAACATACGTCCACAGACTTTGTGCCATATGTCCGGATAGGGGTGTCATTGGCGGACGTTAAGGGCGGGCCATGCAACCCCCCAGCAGCATCGTCCACCGTAGCCGGCAGAACGCTCCTCTGGGCGCCAGTGTCACAGAGGAACCTGCGCCCGGACAGGGTGTCCACAACAAACAGCAGCCGGCCCTTCGCGCCTGCGCTCACGGCCACTACTGAGCGCAGGCCTTGGCGTTTCCCGTCGCGTTGAAACTGCATGGGGAGCGGCACCTCTTAGCTTTGGCCCCGAAACGTGCATGGAAGTAGCACAACCCAGGGCTGGCCGGGCCGTCAGTCACCATGCGCCCCCTAACAGGCAGAGCGGCCGCAGCAGGGGGGGTGTAGCTGCGTGTCGGGGCCAACACGTCAGGGACGAAACGATGGGTGGCCAGGAAGAACCGGTCCGCCTCCTCCGCCAGAGCACGTGGCTCCGTAATGGCTGTATTCGCGAGAGCCGTCTGCACGTGAGGCGGCATGTGTCGCAGAAACAGTTCCACAAAGAGGAAATTTGGCTCTTCACTGCCCAGCAGGTTTAACATCACCTCCATGTGTTCTGAGGGCCTGCTATCCCCCAGGCCCTGCATAGAAAGGAGGCGTCGGGCCCGTTCGGATCGTGACAGTTCAAAAATCTTCAGCAGATATGCCTTAATCCCCGCATACTTCCCGTGGGCTGGAGGAGAAGTAATGAAACTCACTGCCCTGGTCGCCGTGGAGCTCCCGAGCGCCGAGACGACATGGTAATAGCGCGTGTCATCGTCAGTAATTCCACGGAGGGCGAACTGAGCCTCCGCCTGAGCAAACCACGTTGCGGCGGACGTCTCCCAAAACTCAGGCAGCTTGAGAGCGGCGGACTGCGCCATACTGCTTTGCTCTGTATCTTGATCAGTCCCAGAAACTTCTGTGGGACTGACGTCGGGGTCACCAATGTGGTGCGTAAGGAGCGGAGTCGGAGGCGGTGTGTCAAACAGCGGTGACAAACGTACACGTTTTAATGCCATAAAACAGCCAGTGTAACAGAACTCCTCACACAACCAAAAACATTTTTCTTCATGGGAAAAACTGTGCAACCCTTTTTCCTGTCCCCCCGGAACCCCACCAGAGTAACCACAGTTCCATGGGTGAATTATGTAAACCACCACACAGGTGCATTTATACGGAGACTTGATTACACACAGGTGCATTCTATTTATCATCATCAGTCATTTAGGACAACATTGGATCATTCAAAGATCCTCACTGAACTTCTGGACTGAGTTTGCTGCACTGAAAGTAAAGGGGCCAAATAATATTGCATGCCCCACTTTTCAGTTTTTTATTTTAAATACATTTTGTTCCACTTCACGATTGTGTCCCACTTGTTGTTGATTCATGACAAAAAATTAAAATTTTATATCTTTATGTTTGAAGCCTGAAATGTGGCGAAATGTTGAAAGGTTCAAGGGGGCTGCATACTTTCGCAAGGCACTGTAGATACGCACACAGAGACACACGTACGCACACAGAGACACACTTACGCACACAGAGACACACTTACGCACACAGAGACACACGTACGCACACAGAGACACACTTACGCACACAGAGACACACTTACGCACACAGAGACACACGTACGCACACAGAGACACACGTACGCACACAGAGACACACACGTACGCACACAGACACACACGTACGCAGACACACGTACGCACAGAGACACACGTACGCACACAGAGACACACGTACGCACACAGACACACACGTACGCAGACACACGTACGCACAGAGACACACGTACGCACACAGAGACACGTACGCACACAGAGACACACGTACGCACAGAGACACACACATACGCACACAGAGACACACGTACGCACACAGAGACACACGTACGCACACAGAGACACACACGTACGCACACACAGAGACACACACGTATGCACACAGAGACACACGTACGCACACAGAGACACACACGTACGCACACAGAGATACACGTACGCACACAGAGATACACGTACGCACACAGAGATACACGTACGCACAGAGACACACACACGTACGCACAGAGACACACGTACGCACAGAGAGACACACACACGTACGCACAGAGACACACGTACGCACAGAGAGACACACACGTACGCACAGAGACACACGTACGCACACAGACACACACGTACGCACAGAGACACACACACGTACGCACAGACACACACACGTACGCACAGACACACACACGTACGCAAACAGACACACACACGTACGCACACAGACACACACACGTACACACACAGAGACACACACGTACGCACACAGAGACACACACACGTACGCACACAGACACACACACACGTACGCACACAGACACACACACGTTTAAAATTTTATATCTTTATGTTTGAAGCCTGAAATGTGGCGAAATGTTGAAAGGTTCAAGGGGGCTGCATACTTTCGCAAGGCACTGTAGATACGCACACAGAGACACACGTACGCACACAGAGACACACTTACGCACACAGAGACACACTTACGCACACAGAGACACACGTACGCACACAGAGACACACTTACGCACACAGAGACACACTTACGCACACAGAGACACACGTACGCACACAGAGACACACGTACGCACACAGAGACACACACGTACGCACACAGACACACACGTACGCAGACACACGTACGCACAGAGACACACGTACGCACACAGAGACACACGTACGCACACAGAGACACACGTACGCACACAGACACACACGTACGCAGACACACGTACGCACAGAGACACACGTACACACACAGAGACACGTACGCACACAGAGACACACGTACGCACAGAGACACACACATACGCACACAGAGACACACGTACGCACACAGAGACACACGTACGCACACAGAGACACACACGTACGCACACACAGAGACACACACGTATGCACACAGAGACACACGTACGCACACAGAGACACACACGTACGCACACAGAGATACACGTACGCACACAGAGATACACGTACGCACAGAGACACACACACGTACGCACAGAGACACACGTACGCACAGAGAGACACACACACGTACGCACAGAGACACACGTACGCACAGAGAGACACACACGTACGCACAGAGACACACGTACGCACACAGACACACACGTACGCACAGAGACACACACACGTACGCACAGACACACACACGTACGCACAGACACACACACGTACGCAAACAGACACACACACGTACGCACACAGACACACACACGTACACACACAGAGACACACACGTACGCACACAGAGACACACACACGTACGCACACAGACACACACACACGTACGCACACAGACACACACACGTACGCACACAGAGACACACACACGTACGCACAGACAGACACAGGTACGCACACAGAGACACACACGTACGCACACAGAGACACACACACGTACGCACACAGAGACACACACGTACGCACACACAGAGACACGTACGCACACAGAGACACACATGTACGCACACACAGAGACACACACGTATGCACACAGAGACACACGTACGCACACAGAGACACACACACACGTACGCACAGAGACACACGTACGCACAGACACACACACGTACGCACACAGAGACACACACGTACGCACACAGAGACACACGTACGCACAGAGACACACGTACGCACAGACAGACACACGTACGCACACAGAGACACACACACGTACGCACACAGAGACACACACACACGTACGCACAGAGACACACACACGTACGCACACAGAGACACACACACCGTACGCACACAGACACACACACACGTACGCACACAGACACACACACGTACGCACACAGAGACACACACACGTACGCACAGACAGACACAGGTACGCACACAGAGACACACACGTACGCACACAGAGACACACACACGTACGCACACAGAGACACACACGTACGCACACACAGAGACACGTACGCACACAGAGACACACATGTACGCACACACAGAGACACACACGTATGCACACAGAGACACACGTACGCACACAGAGACACACACACACGTACGCACAGAGACACACGTACGCACAGACACACACACGTACGCACACAGAGACACACACGTACGCACACAGAGACACACGTACGCACAGAGACACACACGTACGCACAGACAGACACACGTACGCACACAGAGACACACACACGTACGCACACAGAGACACACACACACGTACGCACAGAGACACACACACGTACGCACACAGAGACACACACACGTACGCAGAGACACACGTACGCACACAGAGACACACGTACGCACACAGAGACAGACGGGTAAAGCCACGGATCACAAAGCACCCTTCAAAGCGATGCACTCTTTGAACTTTATGAAGCGCCTCAGTGAACCGTCACGTGATGCGGCCGCTGAGGCTTCAACGTCACCCACACACGCCTCAACCCACGCTTCAAAAGAATCTCCCCTTGGTTACTCGGTACACGCTTCAAAAGAATCTCCCCTTGGTTACTCGGTACACGCTTTGAAGACCGTGTCCAACAGAAAACACCTCGTCACGTGTAACAGCACAAACTTTTATTAAAATAAAGAAAGAAATTGTACATTTGATCCATAAAGTTTGGAAAGAGATAGAGGAGAGAGAGAGAGAGAGAGGAGCTGCGGATCGACCGGCCCGGACCTACAGGAGGTGTCCCGGGACGGCGTCATGAACTGTGGGAACAGGCAGCTGCTGAGAGGCGGGTCACCGAGGGACCAGGGCCTACACCGAGAGGGTAGGCCTTTACCTGAGGAGAGAGAGAGAAGAGGAAGGAGGGGAGAGAGAGGAGAGAGGAGGGAGGGGAGAGAGGGGAGAGAGGAGGAGAGGGACAGAGAGGAGAGAGGAGGGAGAGGGACAGAGGAGAGAGAGAGGAGGAGAGGGGAGAGAGAGAGAGAGGAGGGAGGGGAAGAGAGAGAGAGAGAGAGAGGGAGAGAGACAGGAGAGGAGAGAGAGAGAGAGGGGAGAGAGAGAGAGAGGAGGGAGGGGAAGAGAGAGAGAGAGAGAGAGAGGAGAGAGACAGGAGAGGAGAGAGAGAGAGGGGAGAGAGAGAGAGAGAAGGGAGGGGAAGAGAGAGAGAGAGAGGAGAGAGACAGGAGAGGAGGAGAGGAGAGAGAGAGAGAGAGAGGAGGAGAGAGCGAGGAGAGGGGAGGAGAGGTAGAGAGAGGAGATAGACAGGAGAAGAGGAGAGGGGAGAGAGAGAGAGGGAGAGAGGAGAGAGGAGGAGAGGGGAGAGAGCGAGGAGAGGTAGAGAGAGGAGAGAGACAGAGGAGAGGGGAGAGAGAGAAAGGAGAGGGGAGGGGAAGGAAGAGAGGCAATAGAGGAGGGAGGCGAGGAGAGGGGAGAGATAGAGGGAGGAAGGGAGAGGAGGAGAGGGGAGAGAGAGAGAGAGAAGAAAGGAGAGAAGAGAGAGAGTGGGGAGAGAGAGGGGAGGGTGATGTTAGGGCTGTCACTGGTGCACAGGAGTCAGAAGGACAGATATTGTTGTGAGCCGTACCTTCCTCATCCTCCTCCTCCCATGGGCGGAGCTCCAGGACCTCCTCCATGAGTGATTCTGCCCATCCTCCTCCTTCCACCAGGGGGCCCCGGGGGTCTGAGGACACATGTGATCAGTGTGGACCAGGGCTGTATGGTACATGGTCTCCCTCTCTGGTCTCTCTCTCTCTGGGTCTCACTCTCTGGTCTCACTCTCTAGTCTCACTCTCTGGTCTCCCTCTCTGGTCTCTCCCTCTCTCTGGTCTCTCTCTCTGGTCTCTCTCTCTGGTCTCTCTCTCTGGTCTCTCTCTCTGGTCTCTCTCTCTGGTCTCCCTCCCTGGTCTCCCTCCCTGGTCTCTCTCTCTGGTCTCCCTCTCTGGGTCTCTCTCTCTGGTCTCTCTCTGGTCTCTCTCTCTCTGGTCTCTCTCACCCTCTGCCGTCGCTGAAGCGTGATGTGGCAGACGTCCCGTTCTTGGACATGCCGGGGTCGATGATGGTCTTAAAGCTGAAAGACAAAGAGTTTTACTGAAGTGTGAAAACCTGCTCGGACATCAGGTCAAACCATAGAGTGTGTGCAGATATGGTCGGGTCCCCTCTGGTCTCTCTCTCCGGTCCCTCTCTCTCTCCGATCTCTCGCCCTCTCCGATCTCTGGTCAATCACTCTCCGGTATCTCGCTCTCCAGTCTCTCTCTGGTCTCTCTCTCTCTGGTCACTCCCTCTCCGATATCTCGCTCTCCGGTATCTCGCTCTCCGATATCTCGCTCTCCGATATCTCGCTCTCCGATATCTCGCTCTCCAGTCTCTCTCTCTGGTCACTCCCTCTCCGGTATCTCGCTCTCCGGTATCTCGCTCTCCGATATCTCGCTCTCCAGTCTCTCTCGCTCTCTCTCTCTCTCTCTCTGGTCACTCCCTCTCCGGTATCTCGCTCTCCGGTATCTCGCTCTCCAGTCTCTCTCCGGTCTCCCTCTCTGGATTGTAATGACAGTATTAGACCACTGGCAGCACAGATATGGGTCCTTTAAACATTCTCTGATGTGAGGCTCGGTCGTGGTTGGAGGGACAGTGACGTTGGGAGAACATTACCCCTGTCCCTGGTCACTCTGTGGTTGGAGGATCAGTGACATTAGAGCACATTACCCCTGTCCCTGGTCACTCTGTGGTTGGAGGATCAGTGACGTTGGGAGAACATTACCCCTGTCCCTGGTCACTCTGTGGTTGGAGGATCAGTGACGTTGGGAGAACATTACCCCTGTCCATGGTCACTCTGTGGTTGGAGGATCAGTGACGTTGGGAGCACATTACCCCTGTCCCTGGTCACTCTGTGGTTGGAGGGACAGTGACGTTGGGAGAACATTACCCCTGTCCCTGGTCACTCTGTGGTTGGAGGATCAGTGACGTTGGGAGCACATTACCCCTGTCCCTGGTCACTCTGTGGTTGGAGGATCAGTGACGTTGGGAGAACATTACCCCTGTCCATGGTCACTCTGTGGTTGGAGGATCAGTGACGTTGGAGCACATTACCCCTGTCCCTGGTCACTCTGTGGTTGGAGGATCAGTGACGTTGGGAGAACATTACCCCTGTCCCTGGTCACTCTGTGGTTGGAGGATCAGTGACGTTGGAGCACATTACCCCTGTCCCTGGTCACTCTGTGGTTGGAGGATCAGTGACGTTGGGAGAACATTACCCCTGTCCCTGGTCACTCTGTGGTTGGAGGGACAGTGACGTTGGGAGAACATTACCCCTGTCCCTGGTCACTCTGTGGTTGGAGGATCAGTGACGTTGGGAGAACATTACCCCTGTCCCTGGTCACTCTGTGGTTGGAGGGACAGTGACGTTGGGAGAACATTACCCCTGTCCCTGGTCACTCTGTGGTTGGAGGATCAGTGACGTTGGGAGCACATTACCCCTGTCCCTGGTCACTCTGTGGTTGGAGGATCAGTGACGTTGGGAGAACATTACTCCTGTCCCTGGTCACTCTGTGGTTGGAGGGACAGTGACGTTGGGAGCACATTACCCCTGTCCCTGGTCACTCTGTGGTTGGAGGGACAGTGACGTTGGGAGAACATTACCCCTGTCCCTGGTCACTCTGTGGTTGGAGGGACAGTGACGTTGGAGCACATTACCCCTGTCCCTGGTCACTCTGTGGTTGGAGGGACAGTGACGTTGGAGCACATTACCCCTGTCCCTGGTCACTCTGTGGTTGGAGGATCAGTGACGTTGGAGCACATTACCCCTGTCCCTGGTCACTCTGTGGTTGGAGGATCAGTGACGTTGGAGCACATTACCCCTGTCCCTGGTCACTCTGGGTTGGAGGATCAGTGACGTTGGAGCACATTACCCCTGTCCCTGGTCACTCTGTGGTTGGAGGATCAGTGACGTTGGGAGCACATTACCCCTGTCCCTGGTCACTCTGTGGTTGGAGGATCAGTGACGTTGGAGCACATTACCCCTGTCCCTGGTCACTCTGTGGTTGGAGGATCAGTGACGTTGGGAGCACATTACCCCTGTCCCTGGTCACTCTGTGGTTGGAGGGACAGTGACGTTGGAGCACATTACCCCTGTCCCTGGTCACTCTGTGGTTGGAGGATCAGTGACGTTGGGAGCACATTACCCCTGTCCCTGGTCACTCTGTGGTTGGAGGATCAGTGACGTTGGGAGAACATTACCCCTGTCCCTGGTCACTCTGTGGTTGGAGGATCAGTGACGTTGGAGCACATTACCCCTGTCCCTGGTCACTCTGTGGTTGGAGGATCAGTGACGTTGGGAGCACATTACCCCTGTCCCTGGTCACTCTGTGGTTGGAGGGACAGTGACGTTGGGAGCACATTACCCCTGTCCCTGGTCACTCTGTGGTTGGAGGATCAGTGACGTTGGGAGAACATTACCCCTGTCCCTGGTCACTCTGTGGTTGGAGGATCAGTGACGTTGGAGCACATTACCCCTGTCCCTGGTCACTCTGTGGTTGGAGGATCAGTGACGTTGGAGCACATTACCCCTGTCCCTGGTCACTCTGTGGTTGGAGGGACAGTGACGTTGGAGCACATTACCCCTGTCCCTGGTCACTCTGTGGTTGGAGGATCAGTGACGTTGGGAGAACATTACCCCTGTCCCTGGTCACTCTGTGGTTGGAAGATCAGTGACGTTGGAGCACATTACCCCTGTCCCTGGTCACTCTGTGGTTGGAGGATCAGTGACGTTGGAGCACATTACCCCTGTCCCTGGTCACTCTGTGGTTGGAGGGACAGTGACGTTGGAGCACATTACCCCTGTCCATGGTCACTCTGTGGTTGGAGGATCAGTGACGTTGGAGCACATTACCCCTGTCCCTGGTCACTCTGTGGTTGGAGGGACAGTGACGTTGGGAGCACATTACCCCTGTCCCTGGTCACTCTGTGGTTGGAGGATCAGTGACGTTGGAGCACATTACCCCTGTCCCTGGTCACTCTGTGGTTGGAGGGACAGTGACGTTGGAGCACATTACCCCTGTCCCTGGTCACTCTGTGGTTGGAAGATCAGTGACGTTGGAGCACATTACCCCTGTCCCTGGTCACTCTGTGGTTGGAGGGACAGTGACGTTGGGAGCACATTACCCCTGTCCCTGGTCACTCTGTGGTTGGAGGATCAGTGAAGTTGGGAGCACATTACCCCTGTCCCTGGTCACTCTGTGGTTGGAGGATCAGTGACGTTGGGAGCACATTACCCCTGTCCCTGGTCACTCTGTGGTTGGAGGATCAGTGACGTTGGAGCACATTACCCCTGTCCCTGGTCACTCTGTGGTTGGAGGATCAGTGACGTTGGGAGAACATTACCCCTGTCCCTGGTCACTCTGTGGTTGGAGGGACAGTGACGTTGGGAGCACATTACCCCTGTCCCTGGTCACTCTGTGGTTGGAGGATCAGTGACGTTGGAGCACATTACCCCTGTCCCTGGTCACTCTGTGGTTGGAGGGACAGTGACGTTGGAGCACATTACCCCTGTCCCTGGTCACTCTGTGGTTGGAAGATCAGTGACGTTGGAGCACATTACCCCTGTCCCTGGTCACTCTGTGGTTGGAGGGACAGTGACGTTGGGAGCACATTACCCCTGTCCCTGGTCACTCTGTGGTTGGAGGATCAGTGAAGTTGGGAGCACATTACCCCTGTCCCTGGTCACTCTGTGGTTGGAGGATCAGTGACGTTGGGAGAACATTACCCCTGTCCCTGGTCACTCTGTGGTTGGAGGATCAGTGACGTTGGAGCACATTACCCCTGTCCCTGGTCACTCTGTGGTTGGAGGATCAGTGACGTTGGGAGAACATTACCCCTGTCCCTGGTCACTCTGTGGTTGGAGGGACAGTGACGTTGGGAGCACATTACCCCTGTCCCTGGTCACTCTGTGGTTGGAGGATCAGTGACGTTGGAGCACATTACCCCTGTCCCTGGGTCACTCTGTGGTTGGAGGATCAGTGACGTTGGGAGAACATTACCCCTGTCCCTGGTCACTCTGTGGTTGGAGGATCAGTGACGTTGGAGCACATTACCCCTGTCCCTGGTCACTCTGTGGTTGGAGGATCAGTGACGTTGGAGCACATTACCCCTGTCCCTGGTCACTCTGTGGTTGGAGGATCAGTGACGTTGGAGCACATTACCCCTGTCCCTGGTCTCTCTGTCACTCACAAGAGGCTGATGAACTCCACTGCTCCCCAGAACAGGTCCGCGAACAGAGACAGGCGCCACGGAGAGCGCCCACTGCTGCCCAACACCTGACCTGCAACACACGTATGGATCTGTTATTACACTCTCTGGTCTCTCACTCACTAGTCTCGCACTATCTCTCTCTAGTCTCACACTCTTTCTGGTCTCTCTCTCAATTCACTTAGTGACAGAGAGAGCGAAAGGCGCTACATAAATAATTGACTTCTCTACACTTAAAAATAAAACTGATACTTTAAACTCCAAGACAGAGATAACCCACATGTGTTCTCTTTAGTATTCTAGTCAGAGTTCGCTGAAACAGTCTGGCCTCATGTGAAACAACAACAATATTCAGATGAGTTTCCTCGCAGTTAGCATTAGCATCGTTAGCATCGTTAGCTGCAGCTGCTCTCAGACTCCTACAGACTCCGACTCTTTCAGGAGATAGATCCCTGACACGTTCGTTCCCGTGGACGTGACGCTGCGGTTGAGAGTCGTGTGTAAACGTGTGAGACCGTGAAACAAACGCAAAGAAAACAGCAGTTACCGTTGGACACGTACACCATCTTCAGCTGTGTTTACTCTGACGCGGCTCACTTCCGCTCTCATTACGTCATTACGTCATTACTCTGACGCGGCCCACTTCCGCCATCACGCGAGCGTCTTTCTTTTTTTTTTTTGACAGACTCACATATTTAGTACAATCTCAAGCATATTCATAAACAAATTGTACATAAAACAAAAACAGAACAAGACCATAGATAAGACAAGACAGACTTTATTGATCTCTGAGTGTGAAACATGTTAAAGGAAAAAAATGTACAATAACAAAGTCACATTACTGAGTCACAAGAGTCAGAGGAAAATTCACAATATTTTCATATAACCAAAGTGCTTTCTTTGAATTACACAACCTCAAACAATCCCTAAAATGGACAATTCCCTCAGAAATGTTCAAGGGTTTTGAATTACTACATTTGCATTTGTGAATGAAAAATAAAGCCATGATAATACAGTTTGTGGCAGTATGAGATCACAAGGGGGCGGTAGTGTGCAGGCTATAAAACCCATCGGCCTGTCTCCTTCGGTCTTGGCCTGCACACTTTGTTGTGAACCTCCGTGTAGCTCCCATGGATCTATAATAATAAGGTTATAATAGATCCCACCGTAGCTCCTGTTCAGTGCAGGTGTGGAGGTGCTCTTTACGTGCCCTGCAGTGACTGGTGTTGAGGAGGAGCGGCCGCCTTGCCTTTTTTTTATTTATTTTTATCATAGCGGAGATCTGTGGTGGAATTATGCGCCACTTTGTCAACATGGACTAAATCAAACTGCTACTGTGTACTCAATATCTGAACTATTTATTAGATTAAGTACAAATAAAGAAAAAGTAAATGCTAATCTGCCTCAGTCTATTTCATAAAACTTGTGTGCTTTCTTTCATTATAAGGGCGTTGCTGGTACTGTTGTTAATTGTAAACTCTTTGTTTTTGTCTTCCAGTAAGACTCCAAATGTTATGTGGTGATAATAAAAGTCCATAATACCTAAAGTATTGCTAAGAGACCAAGCACAGAAGCTATCCCAAAATATGTTTTAATGCACACATGTGAATAAAAGCTGTTCCTCCTGATGTATTGGTATCGCAAAAAACACACACATTATCGTCAATATAGAATTTGGAATGTTTAAAGTCTTTACACGGATACATATTGTTCAATCATTTAAATCTAACTTCTTTAGCTTTAGGGAGTTTTATGTAATTGCATCTGAAAAATCTTAACATCGTGTTTAGTGAGATCCTTCATTGTCTTCTTAAAGGCAATGGGAAATATGTGGATAATGCTGATCTTAAAAATGTGTTATTACATTTTGAACGATTAATGGATATAATTTCGGAACCAACCGTGTATACATTAGAGATCCCTTAGTGGCACAAACAAGAGCTGGTGGAATAGCCTTGACTACTACTACCTAGAGCAGGTCACACTGTAAAGTGTAAAACTGACCATGTACCTTTGTCATGCCAGTGCTGATGATAAAAAGAATTCCTTCCAATCAGAATATATCTATTGTTCCATAACAACAGGTGTATTCTGTGGTGAAACATTGTGACTGTATATCAATGTCCAATACTGGAGGACTTGCTCATAAAGTTTGGATTATTTAGTAGATCATTTCAATATTTCAAAGTCACATTGGATAAAAAATTCAAGTCTACTGAAGTTCGAGAATATTTTTGAGGGAAGACTGAACCAGAAACTATTTAGATTTGTAACAAAATTGTTACCGTGGCCAGGCAATAAGTAACATACACAAACTGGTTTAAATATTAACATTATTTATTGTATGGTTTACAATGAAGGGAGGCAGGGCTCGAACTCAATCAAAACCAGATAGACAATAACCAAAGACCCAAAAACTGATTCGTGCCAGGCACAGGACGGGAACCAGTTTAGCTCTCTGGAAATGATAATCGGAGAAGTGACCCAAATATAAAAGTTAGACGGCCTTTACAGAGCTCTGAATGTAATGAGCCAGGCTGAATAACTACAAATGAAAATACACTCAAAAAAGGACAGCAGGCAGCAAATAATAAAACCATTGTAAAACAGAAAAAAACAATACCCTTAATATCAAAAACAAAACTTTAATCGTTTAAAAACCTACCTGTGCGTCGCAATCACACAGCCCCACACAGATCCTTACTTACCCAATGGCAAACAGCACGGCCTCCCTATACCGCAGAACAAACAATTAACTTCATAATAAAATCACTGCTTAAACCATTTTAAAAGCTTACCGTAACTTTGGCTAAACCTCACACACACATGGGCCCAAACACTCTGGCCGCCCACGGACACTGGCACCTGTCAGACACCCAACGGTGACACCCAACGGTGACACCCAACGGTGACACCCGTTATAAAATGTAACCAACGAAGTTTTAAGGCACCATTCATGGGATCAAAATCAACAGCGTTCAATCCACCCTCTATAGATTTTACAATATCGTTTTTCCTAATATAATGATGTTAATGTGAAATTAATTTGCTTAATCATTGAGTTCTTGTTCTGTCATAAATCTGCTCCTCCGTTTGCCAAACTGTATGGAAATTTGCCTAACTTTATATTTGAAAAAGTCCCATCTGCTGCAATAGTTACCAATGGACACATATTTTATATCTGACATTACAGCTGCTAGATTAAAGTCTCCTCCAAATAAAATAAAGTCAGTCGGGTACAATCTTTTATAGTTGGAAACGACTTCTATAACGTTTTGTAATAGAGCCCTATTTTGAGTGTTGCTGTAACCACAAATGTTTGTTATGTAAGGGATAACGTATATTACGCAGGTCATTATCGGAAATTAAGTACCGACAGGACCCCGACGCTGAGGGGTCTGCTTCCGCCCTGAAGGTACTTATTTTATACGTAATATACATTATCCCGCTTATTACACGGCTTTATACCAACAGAACACACAACATAAACTTCCATTTTAGGAATGCCGAAAGGTTTGACAGAAAATAAAATAGTTCCCAAAGGCTTTCCCATGGCTATGCTAGTAACAATTAGGCTAGTGACAGTTAGGCTAGTAGCAGTTAGGCTAGTAGCAGTTAGGCTAGTAGCAGTTAGGGCTAGTAGCTTCCAAACTAGAACTCTCTGGAACTGCATGAAAACTGAACACAGAATCCTGAACATCAGCAGTGAGTGACCCAAACATAAACTTTACCTAAATCCATAATTCCATCCTCTGCAAATGTTCCTAAAATGTGCCGTATCTACTTCCGGGTTTTTTGGGATCGCCTTTTCTCGCATTACATCAGTGTTTTTGTCATGAAAACGTAAACGGAAAATTCTGAAATGCACTTGTATTAAGACTGGATATGTATAAATTACTCTCCGATTAACATTTAAGTGTGTTTATTGAGCGAGGCTAGCTCCGGAGTGGCCGGAACTACTTGCGGAGTTATCCACGCATCTGAAAGACAAGCAGAGAGTGCGTTGCCAAAGGGCAGCGGTCATTATTGTTTTGAGAGGTCCGTTATAAGAAATAATGACCGGTAGAACGTTTTGAAATTACTATTATCAATGGAGCGTTTTACTGCTGCTGTGAGGAGCGTGTACTAAAATAATGTAAATGTCATGCACTTTAATCACTAGAGTCAGCCAATGACCATGTTCATCAGCTTTATATGACATTACCCGGGCACCTCCAGCATCTGTTGGTCCATGCAGTCTATCGTTGGTCCCCATTGTGTTGTCCAGTAGGTGGCGTCAGAGGCACATGAGTGAGTTTCTTGAAAAGGACACAGTGACATTTAAAGTTTTTTGAAAAACAAAAAAATATCTTTCCTCTTTCCTTTTTTTTTTAGACCCCTTGTATTAAGTGAAACTAAATTACAATCAGCTGGATAACCTCGCAGCGATATAAACAAAAGAAAAAGTAAACCTTTAAGTAGTAGAAAGTGTTTTAAAGTGACTGAAAACGTGGTTTCTCCCTCCTGAAAATATTAACCCACATGTTATAATTGTAAGTAAGGTATTCTGTTCCTAGTCTTTGATTCGACGACCATGAATGTATCCATGAGGCCTTCTCCCCTGCCCCCGCTTCATGGGGCAGGCTCCATGAAGCGAATGCCCGCGCCTTTGCACACTGCAGAATCTTTGCTCATCTTCCAGAAACCATCTCTGTGGTGTGGCCTTGTGAATTGAATAATAATGTATCTCACCCTACTGTCTGTCTTTGGTCCAATTCGGTGCACTGTATCCAGGATATGCTCCATGTGCCCACTGTATCCTCCATGTGCTCCATGTGCCCACTGTATCCCACATGTGCTCCATGTGCCCACTGTATCCCCCATGTGCTCCATGTGCCCACTGTATCCTCCATCTGCCCACTGTATCCTCCATGTGCTCCATGTGCCCACTGTATCCTCCATGTGCCCACTGTATCCTCCATGTGCTCCATGTGCCCACTGTATCCCCCATGTGGTCCATGTGCCCACTGTATCCTCCATGTGCTCCATGTACCCACTGTATCCCCCATGTGCCCACTGTATCCTCCATGTGCTCCATGTGCCCACTGTATCCCCCATGTGCTCCATGTGCCCACTGTATCCCCCATGTGCTCCATGTACCCACTGTATCCCCCATGTGCCCACTGTATCCTCCATGTGCTCCATGTGCCCACTGTATCCTCCATGTGCTCCATGTGCCCACTGTATCCTCCATGTACCCACTGTATCCTCCATGTGCCCACTGTATCCTCCATGTGCTCCATGTGCCCACTGTATCCTCCATGTGCTCCATGTGCCCACTGTATCCTCCATATGCTCCATGTGCCCACTGTATCCCCCATGTGCTCCATGTGCCCACTGTATCCTCCATGTGCTCCATGTGCCCACTGTATCCTCCATGTGCTCCATGTGCCCACTGTATCCTCCATGTGCTCCATGTGCCCACTGTATCCCCCATGTGCTCCATGTGCCCACTGTATCCTCCATGTGCTCCATGTGCCCACTGTATCCCCCATGTGCCCACTGTATCCTCCATGTGCCCACTGTATCCTCCATATGCTCCATGTGCCCACTGTATCCTCCATGTGCTCCATGTGCCCACTGTATCCCCCATGTGCCCACTGTATCCTCCATATGCTCCATGTGCCCACTGTATCCTCCATGTGCCCACTGTATCCTCCATGTGCTCCATGTGCCCACTGTATCCTCCATGTGCCCACTGTATCCTCCATGTGCTCCATGTGCCCACTGTATCCTCCATGTGCTCCATGTGCCCACTGTATCCTCCATGTGCTCCATGTGCCCACTGTATCCTCCATGTGCTCCATGTGCCCACTGTATCCTCCATGTGCCCACTGTATCCTCCATGTGCTCCATGTGCCCACTGTATCCTCCATGTGCCCACTGTATCCTCCATGTGCTCCATGTGCCCACTGTATCCTCCATGTGCCCACTGTATCCTCCATGTGCCCACTGTATCCTCCATGTGCTCCATGTGCCCACTGTATCCTCAATGTGCCCACTGTATCCTCCATGTGCTCCATGTGCCCATTGTATCCTCCATGTGCTCCATGTGCCCACTGTATCCTCAATGTGCCCATCCCCCATGTGCTCCATGTGCCCACTGTATCCTCCATGTGCTCCATGTGCCCACTGTATCCTCCATGTGCTCCATGTGCCCACTGTATCCTCCATGTGCCCACTGTATCCTCCATATGCTCCATGTGCCCACTGTATCCTCCATGTGCTCCATGTGCCCACTGTATCCTCCATGTGCCCACTGTATCCTCCATGTGCTCCATGTGCTCCATGTGCCCACTGTATCCTCCATGTGCTCCATGTGCCCACTGTATCCCCCATGTGCTCCATGTGCCCACTGTATCCTCCATGTGCCCACTGTATCCACCATATGCTCCATGTGCCCACTGTATCCTCCATGTGCTCCATGTGCCCACTGTATCCACCATATGCTCCATGTGCCCACCGTCGTTCCGAGCCCTCACCGACAATCGCGCCCTCCGTGATACTCCCCTGAGGTGTGAGAACCACCTCTGGAGATATCGCATGTGCAGCAACCCCAGTCTCACCACAGGGTGGGCCGCTGCCATCATGCCCAAGAGTGACCGAATCAGCCGCGGTTGGACCTGAGGTTTGCCCAGAACGATCCGGCCCAGGTTCTGAACCACCGGTTGTCTCTCTGGGGAAAGTGATTCAAGACCAGTCCCAGATATGAGATGTCCTGGGCAGGGCACAAGGAGCCTCTGTCCATATTGATCACAAACCCTAGTTGGGCAACATGGTTCAACACCTGCACCAGGATCAGCCAGTCGTCGATATACATCAGTATCCTGAGGCCCGGACGCTGAAGGGGTTCTAGTGCACTTGGAGAGGGTGCGGGGGGCTAGGGAGTAGCCGAACGGGAGACGGCAATACTCAAAGCACCCCCCCCACAGAAAACCGGATGAACTTCCTGTGCCCCAGAGCAATGGGTATGTGGAAATATACATCGTGTCGGTTCCAAACAGTGAAGCCATGTAGTTGACGCTCTCCTAATCCATATAGTGTGTAAAGTGAGTGAATAAAACCAGGGAACAGTCAAATGCAATTAAAAACTCTTTACTGAGTATTCACAAAACAAAAACACATACTGTACAAAAACAAAAGAACTAGAGGAGAGAGTATAACGAGAGAGTTGGGAGAGAGGTCAAAAAACTGTGTGGCTCCACTCCACGCTTTCCCTGGCTCACCTGCGCCTTAACTAGGGCCAGGACTGAGAAAAAAATATATATATATATTAAATCAAAATGAATCCATGATTAACTTAGCAATAATGATGGTTGACAGTCAGTTAACTAAATTAGATGCAAAATATCCAAATTAAATCAATTGCCAATTAATCATAAATCTAATCTAATCACAAAAATAATGTATTTCAATCAAATTTTTTGTATTTGTTTGTATTTGTTTATTGGGGATCCCCATTAGCTTCCACCAAAGTGGTTGCTAGTCTTCCTGGGGTCCCTGTTAAGACTGTATTACAAAAAATAAAATAAAATAAAAAACAAATATATAAATACATTAATTAATACAGTACATTATTCAATACAATACATGAATTCACTACCATAATGTTAAAAACATAGATCAAATAGATCAATTGCCAAGTCAGCATCTGTAAACAACACAAGGCATCAAGGCATGAAGCCATGCATTATAATGATGTATTGCACATTTGATGTGATTGAAATAATAATACAAACAAATAGAAATGTATCAAAATAAAACCAAAACAACTAAACCTCTATCCTACACATAGTATATATGTACATATACAATATATACTGAGGTCCACGGAGGTCACCATCCAGTCCCCGGGCCTGATGCTTGACTGACAGTCAGTCAGTCTGACAGTGAGCATGCGAAACGGTCGCTCATCTATACTATAATAATAATAATAATGCATCAGTTTTATATAGCACTCTTTTGGACACTCAAAGACGCTTTACATGTCGTTATTCATTCTCTCCAAACACGGTGGTGATAAACTAGTACTGTAGGGAAAGAAGTGTACTCTTTAAGGGCGTAACGGGCCTCGTGACGGCCTTTATTAAAACATTTCCCTCCCCTCCCTGTAGCAGTGTAGCTGCAAAGCCGGGGTGGCTGCCGCTCCTCCGCTGGTCACATGCCTGCTGTCTCCCACGCACTGGACCCAGGGAGCCCCGGGCTCTGAACGATGCGAGGAGGCAGAGTGGTCCCTGTCAAGCATAAAACCTGTCCAGCATGGAGATGGTCGGCTTGCCCCCCTCGGGGGGGCTGCCAGCCCAGACCACGGAGAGGAAGCTGGTGTACAGGCGTACTCCATCCTCGATGGGAGGAACGCCTGACTGCCTAGCCCAGGCGTCTACTCCCACGTATACTCCATACGCTAGCATTCGGAATTGAAGCTTCTCTTAAGGGAAGCTGAGGGAGAAAGGAGAAGAGCTGTGGTGCATGGCCCTATTTATAGGGGACTGACCTACGCCAGGACGTCAAGGTGATTGGAGCGGTGGATCGTTGGATCTAGCTAGCATTACTAGCTAGGCTAGTAACAGCTAGACTAGAAACAGGCTGGTAGCAGCTACAATGTTAGGACTTGCGATAGGACCCAAAACCCAGACTAAAACAGAAGTATAAAAAGTGAAAGGTTTATTGCGTTGTTCCGGAGGAGAATGAGGAATGGCTGCCACTAGTCCCAGCCCAGGAGCTAAGAACGCAGGAGACAAAAACATAACAATCTGGCAGTCTGTCTGGAGAGCTGGCTAGATCTAGGCTGCTTGATTGTAGAAGTGAGAGCAGGTGAGCAGCTCCAGACTCCACCCAGGCAACACACACACAAACACACACACACAGGGAGGAGCAAGAGGCAGTGAAGACTAGTGACAAAGATGGGGGCGTGACAGTATCCCCCCCCCTCCGGAGCATACCCCTCGGATCGGCCGGAGGGCTGAGAGGACTAGAAACCACGGGCTTCAACAGGGACACATGGAAAGAGGGGTGAATGTTCATAGACTTCGGCAGATTCAGACGCACAACTGAGGGATTGATAATCCTATCAATAGTGAAGGGGCCTACAAACTTCGGAGCCAACTTGCGGGACTCAACCTGAAGATGTAGATCCTTAGAAGAGAGCCACACTTCTTGTCCTGGCCGGGAAGAAGGCAAAGCCACACGGTAGCGGTTGACAATCTCCTGATTACGAACGCTAGTGCGTTGGAGAGCCGCCCTGGTCACCCTCCAGATCCTGCGGCAGCGACGCAGATGGGACTGAACCCAAGGCACGGCAACTACAGTCTCCTGGTTAGGGAAAAGAGGTGGCTGAAAAGACCATAAATGGGGACATACCCGTGGCAGATGTCACCAAGGAGTTTTGGGCGTACTCTACCCAGGGCAGAAACAAGCTCCAAGTAGTAGGATTTCAGGCAGTCACACATCGCAACGCAGATTCCAGGTCCTGGTTAGCCCTTTCCGTCTGCCGTTGGATTGAGGGTGATAACCAGAGGAAAGGCTGACCGAAGCCCCGAGGGATTGACAAAAAGCCTTCCAGACCTGGGAGGAAAACTGAGGTCCCCGGTCAGAGACGATGTCCATGGGAATACCATGAAGACGAAACACATGCTGCACCAGAATCTTAGCAGTCTCCGACGACAAAGGTAATTTGGGGAGGGGAACAAAATGCAGAGCCTTAGAAAAACAATCCACAATAGTCAGAATAGTGGTATTACCGTCTGATGTGGGGAGGCCAGTGACAAAATCCACCGCAATATGTGACCAAGGCCGGCTGGGGATAGGTAGAGGACAGAGGAGACCAGCAGAAGGCAGATGACTGGACTTGCTGCGGTTACAAACGGCACAAGCAGAAACAAATGAGGAATGCCAGTGTAATAGCCCTGAAAAGGGGATAAAATAAAAATAAGACCAGGACACGTCTTTCTTCAAGCCTTGCTGGTTTATGAATGAGGAAAACAATCTTTCTTATATTTGAACATATTTAAATTAACATTCAACGTTTTCCACTGTTCCCGCGCTAGCAACGAGAAGCTAATGCTAATTTTGTTAGCCACTAGCTGAGCTCTTTGAAACAACAGCCTACTAGACTAAATTATCACACTTGAATCATTTCACACATAAGTGAACGTAATATAAAACAATAATGACTGGTTTATGACATTCTGCATTTAATAACATACCTGAAAAGGGGATAAAATAAAAATAAGACCAGGACACGTCTTTCCTCAAGCCTTGCTGGTTTATGAATGAGGAAAGCCTAACCCTAACCCTTAGCCTAGGTGAAGCTCAAGAGCGTCTCCCCCTGCTGGACACTCCACGTAACTGCACTAACAACTAAAATCATCTGGTTCCACACTCCCCCACAAAAATAAATGCTGTCCGCAACATCTCCGTAAGTAGTACTCCAAGTCACAGGTACAAACACAAAACACATAGAACCTGCAAAAGTATGAAACAACTGGTTGCATCCTCAAATTACCAGTGAGTAACAATAACAAAACATTAACCTAATCGTCCAATTTCAATTTCCTTCAAATCAAATCCCACAAAGGTAAGAGTTTGTGTTGCTATATGAATGAATTGGCACAAGCCCATAAGGTGTAACTGCAGCAACATAATAGCATGACGGAGTCCCGAGTGAACACAGCACTGCCAGATTGTTTCCGTCTATTCAGCGCTACAGACCAGAGAGCCTCACAAACCTACTTGTGAATCTTTGCTTCTTTTGACTTATTCGAGTTTTTTTGCTCAGAGATCCCGTCATCGTACCATGAAACAGACAATGGGACAACGGGTGAATAGCAATGAACAAACTACAGTAAAAATCTTGTTGATTTGAGAGTCCGTTAGTTTATGGTTCTCTTAATTCAACCAGGCTATAAGGCTGTGGCCCCCTAGTGGACATTAAACTCAGTGCAGCCCCCACTGAGAGTCTGGACTATGACATGTTTTACATCGTTTTAAAGATAATTTTATCAAGAAAATAACCACAGCAAAAAATATCAAAATAAACTTTATTAAACCCAGTCTACAATATAAAACCTTTGTCCAGTTTTGCTTCAATCTAAGCAACTGGATTCATCTTCATATATTAAATGATATCAAACTCACATTCAATAAAAGTAATGGTCCAAACTCTTTCATGATTATAAAAAGTCACAGACCCAAACAATGAACTCTAAAACGTTCCTCAAACGCTTGATTCTGAGTTTTCCTGTTTTTGTCTCTGTTTTGAGCCCAAACATGTACTTTCCCTGCTGTTAAAGTATCAATATGTAAGATTTTCATGTCATCATTAAAGGGCCCTAATCAGTCATCATTAAAGGGCCCTAATCAGTCATCATTAAAGGGCCCTAATCTGTCATCATTAAAGGGCCCTAATCAGTCATCATTAAAGGGCCCTAATCTGTCATCATTAAAGGGCCCTAATCAGTCATAATTAAAGGGCCCTAATCTGTCATCATTAAAGGGTTCGAATCAGTCATCATTAAAGGGCCCTAATCTGTCATCATTAAAGGGCCCTAATCTGTCATCATTAAAGGGCCCTAATCTGTCATCATTAAAGGGCCCTAATTTGTCATCATTAAAGGGCCCTAATCTGTCATCATTATTAACGTTTATTAATAGGAATAACCCCTTGAGATGAATCATCTCGTTTCCGGAGGGGTCCTCAATCGTTAAACCCTGCGTGACCATAGATCCGTTTGCTCCGATAAATTCCCCTTCACCCAAACTCTACCTCATGCTCATGTAGCAGCAAACTAGCAACCAAAGAGTCAAGCTATTATGTTCTGTCACTGGTTTGTGCCCTCAGTGTCACACAGTGTGACAGAGCCGTACTGCAGCCAGAACAGAGGCACCAGAGGCTCCGTGAAAGAATCTGTGAAGGTGGTGACAGGACGCTGCTCTCCGTCTGCCATGACGCTGTAGAAGCTCAGAGTCCCCGCCACCCAGTCTAGATACACCGCCATCCTCTGGGAGGGGACCTGGCAGACTCTCCTGTTCTTCAGGGGGGGGATCCGTGCTTGTTTGGCAGATTTAGTGAAGTCCAAGCAGCTGTTGGGTTGATTGGAGCAGAACACGCCCCAGGACCTGTGGTCACATCCCAGGACTTGGTCTAAGGCGGATCCTTTGTAGCAGACTCCCACTCCCACCGTCCCGTCCCACTGCAGCTCCCAGTAACACAGACCCCTCAGCTGCTGTTCACAGAACACATGCCGGACCCTCACCCCAGCACGTCTGTCCCTCTCTGTGACAGGTCTCTGACTCTCTGTGTCATGTCTCTGACTCTCTGTGTCATGTCTCTGACTCTCTGTGTCATGTCTCTGACGCATCAGAGCTGTCTGTTTGCTGATGACGATCCTGGAGTGCTTCAGACGCAGGTCGTAGGTCAAGTCTACAGTGACTGGACACAGAAAGTCATGTTATTTCAAATGGTTCAAACCTCCCCTGACCACCAGAGGGCGGTGCATAGCACTGAACCTTCGCAGACGCGCAGTTTGAGTTGAAACAAATGAGTCCATCATTCTGTTTCTGCAGAATCTTCTCACAGAAACACAAGGATCCTGAGTGACAGACACCTGGTGAATCATTCTATTTGATCTCTCCTGACCACCAGAGAGCGGTGCATAGCATGAAAGACCTAATACCAGCTATGTCACAAAGATCCTGACCACATACCTCAGGGGAGAGCCAGAGGATTCTGAAGGACCACCCCAAGAGGAGTTGTAGTGGTCACGTTGACATTATAGAATCAGGTGGATGTGCTCGGAGTAGCCCAAGACACAGCAGCACAAAGAGTCCCCAGAGGAACCCTGTGCAAAGGAGGTAGAGATCTTCGATCCTGCGACCGAAATCTGCGCACGTTGAATAACGTCAACCACGCAGTCGGAAAGGAGTTGTTTAAAAGTACAGACCGTGTCATAAAGATGGCGCCGTGTCATGGCGCCGCAGTGAGAGCTCTAGTGTGCACAATCTGTGTTTTGTTGCTGTTTGTCTTTGAGTCACTTGCCACTGTGAAGTATGACCGAGAGGCGCTTCTTAACATTCGGGACCTTGCGTGTGACGGGTCACTCGTACTACCCGAACTGCACGAACTGGTGCACGAACTTCCTCGAGTGTCCCACTCAAGAGGCCCGTGGAGCACGGCAGGCGGGCCGCGGCGGTGGCCGGCAACAGAGCGAGGGGACCGGGCGTCTCCGGTGTTCTCTCCGCGGTGTGGAGCTGGGCACCTCGAGTCGGCGAAGGAGGCGCAGACACCGGGGAAGACGAGGCGGTGTGCTCGTTCGAAGCCGCTCCTCCAAGACCGCTTTGCCCTCCATCTACCTGTCGGGTCCAGAGCCAGCGCGAGGCCCGGGACTGCGCTGTGTTTTGCCTCAGCGAGACGTGGCTCCACTAGAACGTCCCGGACTCAGCCCCCGGGATTCACCGTTCACCGTGCGGACAGAGTGAAGGAGACCACGGGCAAGGCCAGAGGCGGAGGTGTGTGCTTTTTAATTAATCAGCGCTGGTGCACAGACACTCGAGTCGTGAACCAAACATGTACTGCCAATCTGGAATGCCTAGTCTTGAGCTGCCGCCCTTTTTATCTTCCCCGTGAGTTTTCAGTGATATTTGTATGTGCGGTTTACATTCACCCACGTGCGGATTACAAAGTAGCCCTACAGGATCTGAGCAAGATCCTTCACAAACATGAGTCTGCTCATCCTAACGCAGTCATCATTGTTGCTGGGGATTTCAATAAATGTAATTTAAAGACTGTACTCCCGAACTTTTACCAACATGTGACTCAAGCTACAAGAGGAGCACATGTTCTGGATCACTGCTACATTAACGTGAAGGGAGCTTACAGGTCCAGTCTCAGACCTCCTTTTGGAAAGTCTGACCACTCCTCTGTTCTCCTTCTTCCTTCGTATACTCAGAGGAGCAGGGAACATAAACCAACCTCTCGCACTGTGCAGTGTTGGTCTGAGGAGGCTAGCATGAAGCTACAAGGTTGTTTTGATGCTACGGACTGGTCTGTGTTTCAGTCAGAGGACGTCAATGAATTCTGTGACGCTGTGACTGGATACATACGCTTCTGTATTGACTGCTGTGTCCCACAGAAGGTCATTAAAGAACATTTTAGTCAAAACTCTTCGATGAACGCGGAAGTGAAACTGAAACTTCATGAGCGTGCGTTGGCGTTTCAATCCAATGATACAGTTGCTTATAAACTATCCTGTTACTCATTGAAACATTTTATTAAATCTGCAAAGCGCAGTTACGGGGATAGGTTAAAGAGTTATTTTGAGGAAGATGACCCTCGGCGCATGTGGAACGGTATTAAAGCCATCACATCGTGGAAACCTAGCGCTGGGAAAATTGCATCTGTCGACCAAGCTCTGCCAAACGAGCTGAACACGTTCTACTGTCGCTTTGAATCCGCTGATGCCTGTCCTACTGTATTCCCTGAGTGTTTCAATCAAGGTACCTTCACCGTGACTCAGGAGGAAGTCAGGCGTGTCTTGTCCAGGACCACAGTCCGGAAAGCCCCAGGCCCGGACGGCATCCCTCCTCGTGTCCTGAAACTGTGCTCTGAGCAACTTGCCCCTGTGCTAACAGACATTTTCAACCTGTCGCTAAGGAACTGTACTGTGCCGAACTGCTTTAAAGAGTCGACCATCATTCCAGTTCCTAAGAAAACTCCTGTGACATGCCTGAATGACTATCGTCCTGTGGCCCTCACGTCTGTTCTTATGAAGACTTTTGAGCGGCTTGTGCTGGACTTCATTAAGAGCCAGATCCCTGTGAGTGTTGACCCGCTCCAGTTTGCTACAGACAGAACAGGAGTGTGGAGGATGCATCTCCTTTGCTCTGAACTCTGTCTACAGTCACTTGGACACTAGTAAATCTGTGGCCAGAATGCTTTTCATCGATTATAGCTCTGCTTTTATCTGCCTTGTCCCAGGTAAACTGATTGAAAAGCTCATGTCTCTCGGTTTAAGTGTTGCCATGTGTAAATGGATTTTTATCTTTTTAACTGACAGATCTCAGAGAGTGAAAATCAATGAGTGTTTTTCTGATGTTGTTTCTGTGAGCACTGGTTCTCCTCAGGGATGTATTTTGAGTCCTTTGCTTTTTACTTTGTACACTCACGATTGTGTGTCCTCCTCTGACTCAAACTTGATCATCAAATATGCTGATGACACCACCATCATCGGTCTCATCAGTGACAATGATGAATCCTCTTATAGAGCAGAGATACAAAATGTGGTTCTGTGGAGTCAAACTAACAACCTCCAGTTGAACGCATCCAAAACATGTGAACTGGTCTACGACTTCAGTCGCAATAGTTCTCATTTGTCTGTCGTAATCGACAACTCCCAGGTGCAGATCGTAGAGGAGCAAGTTTCTGGGTTTAACTCTGTCTAACCTGAAATGGGTTAAAAACACTGACCGAGTCGTTAAGAAAGCTCGTCAGCGTCTCTACTTTCTGCGGAAACTTAGAGAATTTACCACTAACTCTAAGATTGTGCTTAACTTTTATGGCTGCACCATTGAGAGTTTACTTGTTGGTTCTGTGTCTGTGTGGTTTGGAAACATCACAGATAAAGAAAAGAGAGCTTTAAACAAGGTGCTCCGCTCTGCAAAGAGGACCGTGGGCTGTGAGCTTCCTGTTCTGGAGGTTCTTTATAAATCCAGACTTTTAAACAAAGCTCTTAGGATTGTTAATGACTCTTCTGGCCATCCTGGGAAAGCCATGTTCCAGCTTCTTCCCTCTGGCAGAAGATATCGCTCTCTGAGATGCAGGACATCTCGTTACGCTAACAGTTTTTATCCACAAGCTGTTATCAGTGTGAACAGAGCACTTTAATGATTTGCACTTGTTTTGAAACTGTTTTAGTCGATCGATTTCACAGTGACATTTGTTTACTGTTTTATTTGTTTTATTTCTGTCTTTTAATGTTGTTTTATGTCTGTATTTGTCTGTGCACACTGGAGACTTTTGCTAATGTATTCCAATGTGGTGTTTTTACTGCAAATGGCAAATAAACTGAATCTGAAAAAGCGGACTGTCCAGTCCCGCACCACCATAACAGACAGAGACGAGTTGTGGGCCTGTGTTCTAAAGGACCATCTGAAGGGTGGGACAAATCAGTGGAAAAGGGGAATGGAAGGTCGGCCAGATGCCAAATGTGTGCCAGGGAATCCTGACCAGGAAAGCCCGGGGCCACAGTCAGGGAAAACAGCATAGGGCAGTGAGTCGAGGTTTCTGAATCAAACAGTTCCACCACTGTCTGACCAAAAAGGCCCCAAATCATCTGGACAATTGGGGGTGTCCAGATGACCCCCCCGGCCACTCCCCCCCAGGTCGAGTGTAGATACACTGCTGTAGACAGAGGTGCAGCCCACATCAGCAGATTCTGAGACCAATAATGAATCAATAAAGAATCTATCTAAAATGGGTCAAAAGTTGTCTGTTTTCTTGGGCACGAGGAAATTACAAGAGTAGTAGACAAACAACTGGAGACGGACTGCTGTCTGTAATAAACAGGGCACCTGCCAAGAGCACCAACAGAAAATATTGTGCAGAAACCTAACCAGAAAGCTGCAGGTTTGTGTACGCAGCCACTAATCGAGGCTCCCTCGGAAAATCCGCCTCGAACCGAAGTTTGGAGAGGAGGCGCTAATGCAGCTGCAAGCAGAGGAGAGCTCCAGAGGAACAAATGTAAACCTCCCAATTAGAGGCACCTCAATACGTAATAACACTAAAGCCCGGGGTATGTACCCAACGGCCTCACCAACAAGGATCGCTGCTGCAAGCAGCAAAAACCATGCAACAACTAAAGTAATGCCGTTTTTCCAGTGTCGGTTCAGTTCATTTCGGTACGGTACGGTACGGCGCACCTATTTTGCGTTTCCACTAGTGGATGGTATGGGAGATTTGAGTACTTTTCCGTACTGCCTCAGCCGTGGTTCCATCCCCATAGTACCCGTGCCATGACGTGACGTCGGCCCACTGCCTCACACTGATTGGTCAACGAGTGTCGTCACTGGAAGCGACATCTGACCCTTTGGGAAAAACAACTCAACCGCCATCTTTAAAAGCGGCTGCTCTGCTCGGCTCTGCTTCGGCTACATTACGTCCTCCTCACTCCAGAGAAATGGAATCGCACAGAAAGCCCCAAAAGTCCTGGTCCTGGTCGGTGGAAGAGGTCCACACGTTCCTCTCTTCAGGCCAAAAGAAAGAATTCAAAGGCAGCTCGAGGCCCAACACAGTTTTCAGGAGATCACCAGCTCTGGATTTGTGACTAGTCTGTGGTAATCCTGGAAATAACTGGTTAGATACGAACCCCCTAAAGCTCTCACTGAAATGTATTTACTGTGTAAATGTTCGATTGTCTATTGTACACAGTGAGCTAGCTACATTTAGCTTCATTTAGCTATCGATAGCCGCTAAGCTAACCCTGTGCTACTGTGCTTTATCTCGTATTATCTGCAGTATTCACGTGTTTCTGTTTTGTGCTTGTATTTAAGTTGTCGTGTATATGTTTGCATGATAATCCCTTCCCATAAGTGTGGAGATTACCAACGAGTAATGAGTGACAGGAGTATTGTCCTCATCTGGACCTGGTCTGGACCTGGTCTGGACCTGGTCTTAGACATAGTACTTTTGACTTTGTAAACTGTTGGTTTTGCACTTTACTTTTGTTTTCAATAAATCTGTGATTGTATCCCAAGACTGTGTTTCATTCATTTATTATTATTGTAGCTGAGGTTTGGGTATCGATTGTTTGTCTGGTCTCGGAGTCTGCTGTAGTCCGGGCCGAGTCCGGACTAGCCTAGCCTAGCTTAGCCTAGCCTAGCCGCTAACTCGCTACCCCTATGGCTGCCGCTGTCTCTCCCTCGGTCTTTTACTGCTCGAGTTGCCATATGACATATACGGATCCTCATCTGAGGGTAGTGATAGATGTGTTAAGTGTAGTACAGTAGTAGCTTTGGAATCCAGGGTTAGTGAGTGAGCTGAGTCTCGAGCTAGCGCTAGCATTAGCTTTAGCCTAGCAGTATCCTCGGACATGCAGCCCTCCTCCTCTGCTACACAGGCTGCTGTTGCTACAGGTCCATTCAGATTGTACAGAGCAGTCAGCACCATTGACTTCACAGTGTCTGAGTCATTCTTTTAAGACAAAAGCATTTTCAAAAACTACTCGTGCTGTGCTGAATTTTCTTAAACACTTGCTCTGTTATTATAATAAATCCATGCACCGCACCAGTACTAGTTACGCGTCACACGTAAATGACGTGGTCTGACAACGCTGAGGACATACTGGGGGTACTATTTTTGATGGAAAAGCATGCGAACTGGGCCATTGCGCGCCGTGTAGAGTCAAAACGTACCGTACTCGGACTGTGGAAAAATGGTATAAGTAAGTAATCTTTATTTATATACCGCCTTTCACAGACCAGAGTCACAAAGTGGTTTACAATTGTTATTTTTGGGCATTAGTCTCTCACTCCTCACAGAGATGGGAGCGGGGCCAGTACAGGAGGCACATGCCAGAACTATTGAACATATTTTTAGTAGTAGGGGAAACCGGAGTACCCGGAGGAAACCTACGCAGACACAGGGAGGACATGCAAACTCCACTCAGAAAGGCCCTGGTCCGACCGGGATTCGAACCCAGAACCTTCTTGCTGAGAGGCAAGAGTGCTATCCACTCAGCCCACTAAATCTCAGACACCAAACGTGTCTAAGATTAGCCACAATGAGTACCGTGACGATACAATAATGTCTACTCGAACGACGCATGCTCGAAGGGAACATTCAGTGCTACACACCGCCCTCTGGCACATGACAGGACTACTTACATTTCCTCAATCCGGGTTTTAATCTGTGAGCACAGCAGTGAGCCAGACTGCAAAACAAAGGTGTTGAAATGAAAAGAGTGTCATCTTAATCATGCAAGTCTAGACAAGTAGAGCAAAAAGGAAATACAGCCACGTTTATGAGTGTTATCTCCTTTTTGAGGCTCAAAGACTATTGAGACAAACACAAGAGAGAGACCATAGAGGGAGACCATAGAGAAACCAGAGCGAGACTAGAGAGAGACACCAGAGAAAGACTAGAGAGGGAGACCGTAGAGAAACCAGAGAGAGACACCAGAGAAAGACCAGAGAGGGAGACCGTAGAGAAACCAGAGCGAGACTAGAGAGAGACACCAGAGAAAGACTAGAGAGGGAGACCGTAGAGAAACCAGAGAGAGACCATAGAGAGACAACACATGCGTCCCCTCCTGGAGACTGGCTCACATTGTCTGCTTTAAGTCTGACCTGAATAGCATGACTGGTCTTACGTACCAAACTTCTTTAAGGTTGTTGATTGGAACATGTACCAAAGCTTCGAGCCTTTCTCCCGCTGGTCCTGGATGATTGTAGCTCAGATCCAGGATCTCCAGCTGAGAAGACTTGTTGGACATGAGCGCTGAAACCAGGGCAGAGCAGCCCTGTTCTGAGAGCCTGCAGCCTACAAGTCTGTGGACACACAAGGACAGGACTGAGGACTACAAGAAGACCAGGAAGACCAGAGAGACCAAAGAGAGACCGAAGAGAGACCGAAGAGAGACCAAAGAGAGAGACCACAAATAGACCAGAAAGACTAGAGAGACTAAAGACAGACCGAAGAGAGACCAAAGAGAGACCAAAGAGACAAAAGAGAGAGACCACAAACAGACCAGAAAGACTAGAGTGATCAGAGAGAGACCAGGGACTCTTGGTATAAAGACTGTTTACCTGAGAATCTTGACTTTACAGTTACGGCTTTTCAAACCATCAGCCAGTGCTTCAGCGCCTGCGTCCTTCAGCTCGTTGTGACTCAGGTCCAGTTCAGTGAGATTGGAGGAAGGAGACATTAAAACTGAATCTGAAAGTGTTCTACAGGACACCTCAGAAAGTTCACACGCACTCAACCTGGAATAGCAGATTAGTATTAGGAGTTAATATTCTCATGGCACTGAATGTGTAGAAAGAACTAGAGAAATCATAATGATTCAAAATGTTCTTTTTGTCTTGTTAAAATGTTTGTGGTTCCTTTGAAGCCTTGGTGACGTGTCATTTATCAGCACAGGTCACTCCTGAGTAAAGGTGGTCAAATTATGTCTGAGGTCCATCAGTGTGAAGGAGGTCTGAGGTCCATCAGTGTGAGGGAGGTCTGAGGTCCATCAGTGTGAGGGAGGTCTGAGGTCCATCAGTGTGAGGGAGGTCTGAGGTCCGTCAGTGTGAGGGAGGTCTGAGGTCCATCAGTGTGAGGGAGGTCTGAGGTCCATCAGTGTGAGGGAGGTCTGAGGTCCATCAGTGTGAGAGAGGTCTGAGGTCCATCAGTGTGAGGGAGGTCTGAGGTCCATCAGTCTGAGAGAGGTCTGAGGTCCATCAGTGAGAGGGAGGTCTGAGGTCCATCAGTGTGAGGGAGGTCTGAGGTCCATCAGTGTGAGAGAGGTCTGAGGTCCATCAGTCTGAGAGAGGTCTGAGGTCCATCAGTGAGAGGGAGGTCTGAGGTCCATCAGTGTGAGGGAGGTCTGAGGTCCATCAGTGAGAGGGAGGTCTGAGGTCCATCAGTGTGAGGAGGAATGTGAGAGTTTGAGTGCTTCAGTGTGTGTACTACAGTACTTTAGTACTTCAGTGTGTGTACTGCAGTACTCGGTCAGGGCACAAAAGAGAAAGTGCCGGAGGGCCGAGCGGAAGTGGCGCAAGTCCAACCTCCAGGTTGATTACAAGATCTTCAAAGATAAGTTGTACGAGTTTAACCAGGTGCTACGTAGTACGAGAGAAAGGTATTTTTCTGAAATGATTGAAGGCTGCAGCAACAATCTGCGTATTCTGTTTTCAACAGTTAATAGATTAACAAACCCCCCTGTTCAAATGCCATTAGAGCTAACTTCCAAACGTAAATGTAATGAGTTTGCACATTTTTTCAATGACAAGGTTCAAGGCATCAAAAACGCCATTGTCTCCAATCCACAGATAACCATCCAACAGCCAGAAAGGCTCTTTGAGCTAGCTTACTTTGCACCTGTAAATTATAAAACTGTCCAAGAGATAATCTCCAGTTTGAGCTCCTCCACATGCAGCTTGGATGTACTACCCACTAGATTTCTGAAGTCTGTTCTGAGCAGTCTGTTACCTTCACTCACACAGATAGTAAACATGTCCCTTCATTCTGGAATATTCCCAAAGGCCCTGAAAACTGTCTGTGGACACACAAGGACAGGACTGAGGACTACAAGAAGACCAGGAAGACCAGAGAGACCAAAGAGAGACCGAAGAGAGACCGAAGAGAGACCAAAGAGAGAGACCACAAATAGACCAGAAAGACTAGAGAGACTAAAGACAGACCGAAGAGAGACCAAAGAGAGACCAAAGAGACAAAAGAGAGAGACCACAAACAGACCAGAAAGACTAGAGTGATCAGAGAGAGACCAGGGACTCTTGGTATAAAGACTGTTTACCTGAGAATCTTGACTTTACAGTTACGGCTTTTCAAACCATCAGCCAGTGCTTCAGCGCCTGCGTCCTTCAGCTCGTTGTGACTCAGGTCCAGTTCAGTGAGATTGGAGGAAGGAGACATTAAAACTGAATCTGAAAGTGTTCTACAGGACACCTCAGAAAGTTCACACGCACTCAACCTGGAATAGCAGATTAGTATTAGGAGTTAATATTCTCATGGCACTGAATGTGTAGAAAGAACTAGAGAAATCATAATGATTCAAAATGTTCTTTTTGTCTTGTTAAAATGTTTGTGGTTCCTTTGAAGCCTTGGTGACGTGTCATTTATCAGCACAGGTCACTCCTGAGTAAAGGTGGTCAAATTATGTCTGAGGTCCATCAGTGTGAAGGAGGTCTGAGGTCCATCAGTGTGAGGGAGGTCTGAGGTCCATCAGTGTGAGGGAGGTCTGAGGTCCATCAGTGTGAGGGAGGTCTGAGGTCCGTCAGTGTGAGGGAGGTCTGAGGTCCATCAGTGTGAGGGAGGTCTGAGGTCCATCAGTCTGAGAGAGGTCTGAGGTCCATCAGTGAGAGGGAGGTCTGAGGTCCATCAGTGTGAGGGAGGTCTGAGGTCCATCAGTGTGAGGGAGGTCTGAGGTCCATCAGTGTGAGAGAGGTCTGAGGTCCATCAGTGTGAGGGAGGTCTGAGGTCCATCAGTGTGAGGGAGGTCTGAGGTCCATCAGTGAGAGGGAGGTCTGAGGTCCATCAGTGTGAGGAGGAATGTGAGAGTTTGAGTGCTTCAGTGTGTGTACTACAGTACTTTAGTACTTCAGTGTGTGTACTGCAGTACTCGGTCAGGGCACAAAAGAGAGAGTGCCGGAGGGCCGAGCGGAAGTGGCGCAAGTCCAACCTCCAGGTTGATTACAAGATCTTCAAAGATAAGTTGTGCGAGTTTAACCAGGTGCTACGTAGTACGAGAGAAAGGTATTTTTCTGAAATGATTGAAGGCTGCAGCAACAATCTGCGTGTTCTGTTTTCAACAGTTAATAGATTAACAAACCCCCCTGTTCAGATGCCATTAGAGCTAACTTCCAAACGTAAATGTAATGAGTTTGCACATTTTTTCAATGACAAGGTTCAAGGCATCAAAAACGCCATTGTCTCCAATCCACAGATAACCATCCAACAGCCAGAAAGGCTCTTTGAGCTAACTCACTTTGCACCTGTAAATGATCAAACTGTCCAAGAGATAATCTCCAGTTTGAGCTCCTCCACATGCAGCCTGGATGTACTACCCACTATATTTCTAAAGTCTGTTCTGAGCAGTCTGTTACCTTCACTCACACAGATAGTAAACATGTCCCTTCATTCTGGAATATTCCCAAAGGCCCTGAAAACTGCAGTCATCAGGCCCCTGCTAAAAAAGAGCAGTCTGGATGCTACGGTACTTAACAACTATCGTCCCATCTCAAATCTGCCATTTATGGGGAAAGTCCTTGAAAAAGTTGTCTACCTACAGCTTACTAGATTTCTTATAATCAACAACTCATTTGATATGTTTCAGTCCGGCTTTAGACCCCACCACAGCACTGAGACTGCTCTTGTCAAGGTTACAAACAATATCCGGCTGAACACTGACGCAGGCAAAGTCTCAATCTTAATCTTGTTAGATCTAAGTGCTGCCTTTGACACTGTCGACCATGAGATCCTCTTACAGAGACTAGAGGACTGGGTTGGAGTCGCTGGCACCGCCCTAAGTTGGTTTAGGTCTTACCTTGAAGACAGGAAGTACTTTGTGGAGATTGGAAACTGTGTCTCAGATCATTTGGCCCTGACCTGTGGAGTACCACAGGGGTCGATCCTGGGACCTCTTCTGTTCAATCTCTACATGCTGCCGTTAGGTCAGTTAATACGCAGAAACAAAGTTTCCTATCATAACTATGCAGACGACACTCAGATCTATGTCTCACTGACTGCAGGAGAACATGGACCAGTGGACTCACTCCTTCACTGTATCCAACAGATCAGTGAGTGGATGCAAAACAACTTCCTTCAGCTAAACGCAGACAAAACTGAAATGATTGTCTTTGGTCCCCAGAAACAAAGAGAGAGCGTCATCTGTCACCTACAGTCTCTCTCCCTAAAACCTTCAAACAAGGTCAGAAATCTAGGGGTAATACTGGACTCAGACTTAAATTTCAATAGCCACATCAAATCAGTAACATCAGTAGCTTTTTACCATCTAAAAAACATTGCCAGGATCAAAAACATAGTGTCTAAAGCAGACTTGGAGATTCTTATCCATGCATTTGTCTCCAGTAGGTTAGACTACTGCAATGGCCTGCTCACAGGTCTGTCCAAACAGGCTGTAATTCAAAATGCAGCAGCTCGAGTCCTGACTAGAACCAGGAAGTACGACCACATTAGTCCTGACTAGAACCAGGAAGTACGACCACATTAGTCCAGTCCTCAGGTCCCTGCACTGGCTTCCTGTGGCTCAGAGAATAGACTTTAAAACAGCTCTGCTTGTTACAAGTCTCTCCATGGCCTCGCACCAAAATATATTAGTGACATGTTAGTCCCATATGAACCAGCCCGGACTCTGAGGAGCACAGGGACTGGACTCCTGCTGGGACTCTGAGGAGCACAGGGACTGGACTCCTGTTAGTGCCCAGAGTCAGAACTAAACATGGGGAGGCTTTTCAGATTCATGCTGCTAAAATCTGGAACAATCTTCCTGAAGATGTGAGACAGGCCTCCTCTCTGACAATGTTTAAAACCAGGTTAAAACGGTGCTGTTTAGCTGTGCATACAACTGAGGGATTTTATATTTTTATCTTTCGTTTTAATGTTCTGTGATTATTTATGATTTTAATGCTATCTTGTTCAGCACTTTGAGTTGCCTTGTGTATGAATTGTGCTATACAAATAAACTTGCCTTGCCTTGCCTTGCGTTCTTCAGTGTGTGTACTTCAGTAGGTGTACTTCAGTACTTCATTGCGTGTGCTCCAGTACTTCAGTAGTTCAGTGTGTGTACTGCAATACTTCAGGATTTCAGTACTTTAGTACTTCAGTGTGTGTACTGCAGTACTTTAGTACTTCAGTGTGTGTACTGCAGTACTGTTCTTCAGTGTGTGTACTGCAGTACTTCAGTGTGTGTACTTCAGCGTGTGTACTTACGCAGCCTTTGTTGCCACCTTTACCACTGGCATCATTCCCAGAAGGACTGTCTCTGATCTGCAGTATCTTTTCAAATCAAACAGCTCCAGGTTCTGGTCTGAGGTCAGCAACACAAAGTTCAGAGCAGACCACTTTGAAGGAGAGAAGGTTTTGTAGTCGTTCTTCTCTGACTCCAGATACTTCTTGATCTCATTCACGAGTGAGTTGTCGTTGAGCTCATTCAGACAGTGGAACAGGTTCATGCTCATGTCGCTGTCACAATCTTTATTGATCTTTGTTTTAATGTAGATGATGGTTTCTTTATTGATCTTGTCTGTGCTTTCAGAAGTCTTAAGCACCTCCTTCAGGAGATCACAGTTGCTCTTGAGTGAGAGACCAAGAAGAAAGCGCAGGAACAGATCCCAGACTCCGTCACGGCTCCCCAATGCTTTGTCCACAGCAGATTTGTAGAAGTCTGAAGCGGGCTGGTCTGAAGCGGGCTGGTCTGAGGCGGGCTGGTCTGAGGCGGGCTGGTCTGAGGCGGGCTGGTCTGTGGAGGCGGGGGAGCTGAGTAAATTTTTGCCCTCATTATTAAAAGTATAGAAGACATAAAAAGCAGCCATGAACTCTTGGACGCTCAAGTGGACAAAGCTATAAAAGAGATTTGGAAGAACGTCAGAGTCTCGCGTGATGGTGGTGAGCAGGCCGGAGAAGACGGCTGCTTCTTCCACATTCAGGCCATAACTGGAGAAGTCGTCTTCAGTGAACAACACGTTTCCTCTCTCCAACTCGTCAAACGCCATTTTGCTCAAACCTAAAATGATTTTCTTGTTTCTTTGGTTCCAAATGTTTGCTTGTTCTTCTGCTGGCTCATTGTATTTTTCATTGGCCTGTCGACACTGCAGCAGGAGGAAGTGAATGAACAGGTCCGTCAGGGTCTTTGGTTTTCCCTGGTGATTAGTTTTGATAAAAGACTCCAGGACTTTTGCTGTGATCCAACAGAAAACAGGAATATGACACATCAGGTAAATGCTCCGAGATTCCTTCACAAAACACAGGATGTCCTCTGCCATCTTTGTCTCAAATCGCTTTCTGAAATACTGTTCTTTCTGCTCATCGCTGAATCCTCGGACTTCAGTCAGTTTGTCAACCTTCTCGGCAGGGATTCGCCGAGACGCAGCAGGACGAGAGGTGATCCAGACTTGAGCTTTGGGAAGCAGGTTTCCAACAACTAAATTAGTCACAATGTCATTCACTGTCGCCTTCTGTGTGATATCTGACAAAATGTGTAGCTTGCTAAAATTAAGATCCAAGCGACATTCATCCAAACCATCGAGAACAATCAGGAGTTTGTACTGATCGTAGTTGGTTATTTCTGATGTCTTCATGCAAGGAAAGAACTGATGGAGAAGTTCCTCCAAACTGACCTCCTCGTCCTTTCTCAGGTTGAGCTCCCGAAAAGGAAGGGGAAAGGTTATAGTGTCAGTGGACGTTCCCTCAGCCCAGTCCAACATGTACTTCATTGAGGCAAATGTTTTTCCAATTCCAGCCAGTCCAATTGTAAGCACTGTTTTGATGTTTCTGTCAGAAGAAGCTTTGAAAATGTCCTGATAGTTGATAGGAATCTCCTTTCTCGCTTCATAGTTCTTTCCCTGTTGAACCTGTTTGGTCTCGTGTTTTTGGACGACCTCACTGCTCTCTCCCTCAATGATGTAAAGGTCAGTGTAGATGTCCTTCAGGGAAGCTGCAGTGGTCTTACATCCATCCACACCTTCGGCCACCCTTTCAAATCCCTTTTTCAATATCTTCTTGAGGTTACGTTGGCTCGCGACATCTGGTTTCTCTTTAAGCAAAAGAAAGAAAAACACATGTGTGAGTTATGCTGGTCATGGCACACACAAGCAGAAGCCGTCTGAGCTATTGTCAAGACGAGTAAAAGTGTCTTTTAGAACTGTGTGTCAGACACTAGACAGACAGAAACTGCATTACATTAGTTGATTTTTTGTGGCATACAGACCCCAGCTGTGACACTTGGGTAGAGGAGATCATTGCTTCTGTGACGTCTATGGTCCCAAGGCACCAGTAGTAAATGGTAAATGAAAATACGGGTTAACTATTTATGGGAATGATAAACTTTGAGAATGCATCGTGTTCTACTGTAGATGAACTGTTTAACTCTGTCACTTCTAGTGTTTTGAATGTTCTGGACACCATCGCTCCTGTGAAGGTTAAAATAGTGAAAAATAAGCAGAAGGCGCCGTGGGCTAAAGCAGACTCGGTCAGGGCACAAAAGAGAAAGTGCCGGAGGGTCGAGCGGAAGTGGCGCAAGTCCAACCTCCAGGTTGATTACGAGATCTTCAAAGATAAGTTGTGCGAGTTTAACCGGGTGCTACGTAGTACGAGAGAAAGGTATTTTTCTGAAATGATTGAAGGCTGCAGCAACAATTTGCGTGTTCGGTTCTCAACAGTTAATAGATTAACAAACCCCCCTGTTCAATTGCCATTAGAGCTTACTTCCAAACGTAAATGTAATGAGTTTGCACATTTTTTCAATGACAAGGTTCAAGGCATCAAAAACGCCATTGTCTCCAATCCACAGATAACAATCCAACAGCCAGAAAGGCTCTTTGAGCTAACTCACTTTGCACCTGTAAATGATAAAACTGTCCAAGAGATAATCTCCAGTCTGAGCTCCTCCACATGCAGCTTGGATGTACTACCCACTAGATTTCTCAAGTCTGTTCTGAGCAGTCTGTTACCTTCACTCACACAGATAGTAAACATGTCCCTTCATTCTGGAATATTCCCAAAGGCCCTGAAAACGGCAGTCATCAGGCCCCTGCTAAAAAAGAGCAGTCTGGATGCTACGGTACTTAACAACTACTGTCCCATCTCAAATCTGCCATTTATGGGGAAAGTCCTTGAGAAAGTTGTCTACCTACAGCTTACTAGATTTCTTATAATCAACAACTCATTTGATATGTTTCAGTCCGGCTTTAGACCCCACCACAGCACTGAGACTGCTCTTGTCAAGGTTACAAACGATATCCGGCTGAACACTGACGCAGGCAAAGTCTCAATCTTAATCCTGTTAGATCTGAGTGCTGCCTTTGACACTGTCGACCATGAGATCCTCTTACAGAGACTAGAGGACTGGGTTGGAGTCGCTGGCACCGCCCTAAGTTGGTTTAGGTCTTACCTTGAAGACAGGAAGTACTTTGTGGAGATTGGAAACTGTGTCTCAGATCATATGGCCCTGACCTGTGGAGTACCACAGGGGTCGATCCTGGGACCTCTTCTGTTCAATCTCTACATGCTGCCGTTAGGTCAGTTAATACGCAGAAACAAAGTTTCCTATCACAACTATGCAGACGACACTCAGATCTATGTCTCACTGACTGCAGGAGAACATGGACCAGTGGACTCACTCCTTCACTGTATCCAACAGATCAGTGAGTGGATGCAAAACAACTTCCTTCAGCTAAACGCAGACAAAACTGAAATGATTGTCTTTGGTCCCCAGAAACAAAGAGAGAGCGTCATCTGTCACCTACAGTCTCTCTCCCTAAAACCTTCAAACAAGGTCAGAAATCTAGGGGTAATACTGGACTCAGACTTAAATTTTAATAGCCACATTAAATCAGTAACATCAGCAGCTTTTTACCATCTAAAAAACATTGCCAGGATCAAAAACATAGTGTCTAAAGCAGACTTGGAGATTCTTATCCATGCATTTGTCTCCAGTAGGTTAGACTACTGCAATGGCCTGCTCACAGGTCTGTCCAAACAGGCTGTAAAACAGCTGCAGTACATTCAAAATGCAGCAGCTCGAGTCCTGACTAGAACCAGGAAGTACGACCACATTAGTCCTGACTAGAACCAGGAAGTACGACCACATTAGTCAGACTAGAACCAGGAAGTACGACCACATTAGTCCTGACTAGAACCAGGAAGTACGACCACATTAGTCCTGACTAGAACCAGGAAGTACGACCTTATTAGTCCTGACTAGAACCAGGAAGTACGACCTTATTAGTCCTGACTAGAACCAGGAAGTACGACCTTATTAGTCCTGACTAGAACCAGGAAGTACGACCACCCATTAGTCCCGACTAGAACCAGGAAGTACGACCACATTAGTCCCGACTAGAACCAGGAAGTACGACCACATTAGTCCTGACTAGAACCAGGAAGTACGACCACATTAGTCCTGACTAGAACCCGGAAGTACGACCACATTAGTCCTGACTAGAACCCGGAAGTACGACCACATTAGTCCTGACTAGAACCAGGAAGTACGACCGCATTAGTCCCGACTAGAACCCGGAAGTACGACCACATTAGTCCTGACTAGAACCAGGAAGTACGACCACATTTGTCCTGACTAGAACCAGGAAGTGCGACCACATTAGTCCTGACTAGAACCAGGAAGTGCGACCACATTAGTCCTGACTAGAACCAGGAAGTACGACCACATTAGTCCTGACTAGAACCAGGAAGTACGACCACATTAGTCCGGTCCTCAGGTCTCTGCACTGGCTTCCTGTGGCTCAGAGAATAGACTTTAAAACAGCTCTGCTTGTTACAAGTCTCTCCATGGCCTCGCACCAAAATATATTAGTGACATGTTAGTCCCATATGAACCAGCCCGGACTCTGAGGAGCACAAGGACTGGACTCCTGTTGGGACTCTGAGGAGCACAGGGACTGGACTCCTGCTGGGACTCTGAGGAGCACAGGGACTGGACTCCTGCTGGGACTCTGAGGAGCACAGGGACTGGACTCCTGCTGGGACTCTGAGGAGCACAGGGACTGGACTCCTGCTGGGACTCTGAGGAGCACAGGGACTGGACTCCTGCTGGGACTCTGAGGAGCACAGGGACTGGACTCCTGCTGGGACTCTGAGGAGCACAGGGACTGGACTCCTGCCGGGACTCTGAGGAGCACAGGGACTGGACTCCTGCCGGGACTCTGAGGAGCACAGGGACTGGACTCCTCCTGCTGGGACTCTGAGGAGCACAGGGACTGGACTCCTGCTGGGACTCTGAGGAGCACAGGGACTGGACTCCTGCTGGGACTCTGAGGAGCACAGGGACTGGACTCCTGCCGGGACTCTGAGGAGCACAGGGACTGGACTCCTGCCGGGACTCTGAGGAGCACAGGGACTGGACTCCTACTGGGACTCTGAGGAGCACAGGGACTGGACTCCTGCTGGGACTCTGAGGAGCACAGGGACTGGACTCCTGCTGGGACTCTGAGGAGCACAGGGACTGGACTCCTGCTGGGACTCTGAGGAGCACAGGGACTGGACTCCTGCTGGGACTCTGAGGAGCACAGGGACTGGACTCCTGCTGGGACTCTGAGGAGCACAGGGACTGGCCTCCTGCTGGGACTCTGAGGAGCACAGGGACTGGACTCCTGTTAGTGCCCAGAGTCAGAACTAAACATGGGGAGGCTGCTTTTCAGATTCATGCTGCTAAAATCTGGAACAGTCTTCCTGAAGATGTGAGACAGGCCTCCTCTCTGACAATGTTCAAAACCAGGTTAAAGACAGTTCTGTTTAGCTGTGCTACAACTGAGGGATTTTATATTTTTATCTTTCTTTTTAATGTTCTGTGATTATTTATGATTTTAATGCTATCTTATTTTGTTCAGCACTTTGAGTTGCCTTGTGTATGAATTGTTCTATACAAATAAACTTTCCTTGCCTTGCCTAGTGGCATAAGGGCAGAGGTGAGATAAGAGCGTACGCCTGAAGGGCCAGAGGAGGAGGTGTGGAGGTGGTGGTTGCTATTTTTATCTATTTGTTTATTTGACAGGGACATTGCACAATAAATGTATTGTTCAGACCGGAAGCTAATTTTCATCCGTAGTCCCTGAGGCAGAGGCAACGTGACAGCAGGTTTACAGTGTGCAAAGAATTGATAAATAGAAAGAATGAATGGCCTAATTAAAATACAGATAAAATACAACACGTCTAAATCACACAGACACAATTCAATACATACAAAATATACATCACACAATTATTTACATTTGACTAATGACTACAGACTTGATTCTCTTTGAGCCAGTTTTTTAGGCTGAGTTTAAACTGTCCTAGTGAGCTACTCTCTCGCACAGACAGAGGTAGTGAGTTCCAGGCCCACACAGACAGAGGTAGTGAGTTCCAGGCCCTCACAGACAGAGGTAGTGAGTTCCAGGCCCGCACAGACAGAGGTAGTGAGTTCCAGGCCCGCACAGACAGAGGTAGTGAGTTCCAGGCCCTCACAGACAGAGGTAGTGAGTTCCAGGCCCTCACAGACAGAGGTAGTGAGTTCCAGGCCCTCACAGACAGAGGTAGTGAGTTCCAGGCCCTCACAGACAGAGGTAGTGAGTTCCAGGCCCGCACAGACAGAGGTAGTGAGTTCCAGGCCCTCACAGACAGAGGTAGTGAGTTCCAGGCCCGCACAGACAGAGGTAGTGAGTTCCAGGCCCTCACAGACAGAGGTAGTGAGTTCCAGGCCCTCACAGACAGAGGTAGTGAGTTCCAGGCCCTCACAGACAGAGGTAGTGAGTTCCAGGCCCTCACAGACAGAGGTAGTGAGTTCCAGGCCCTCACAGACAGAGGTAGTGAGTTCCAGGCCCTCACAGACAGAGGTAGTGAGTTCCAGGCCCTCACAGACAGAGGTAGTGAGTTCCAGGCCCTCACAGACAGAGGTAGTGAGTTCCAGGCCGGCACAGACAGAGGTAGTGAGTTCCAGACCCTCACAGACAGAGGTAGTGAGTTCCAGGCCCTCACAGACAGAGGTAGTGCGTTCCAGGGCCTCACAAACAGAGGTAGTGAGTTCCAGGCCCGCACAGACAGAGGTAGTGAGTTCCAGGCCCTCACAGACAGAGGTAGTGAGTTCCAGGCCGTCACAGACAGAGGTAGTGAGTTCCAGGCCGTCACAGACAGAGGTAGTGAGTTCCAGGCCCGCACAGACAGAGGTAGTGAGTTCCAGGCCCGCACAGACAGAGGTAGTGAGTTCCAGGCCCGCACAGACAGAGGTAGTGAGTTCCAGGCCCTCACAGACAGAGGTAGTGAGTTCCAGGCCCTCACAGACAGAGGTAGTGAGTTCCAGGGCCTCACAGACAGAGGTAGTGAGTTCCAGGGCCTCACAAACAGAGGTAGTGAGTTCCAGGCCGGCACAGACAGAGGTAGTGAGTTCCAGACCCTCACAGACAGAGGTAGTGAGTTCCAGGGCCTCACAGACAGAGGTAGTGAGTTCCAGGGCCTCACAAACAGAGGTAGTGAGTTCCAGGCCCGCACAGACAGAGGTAGTGAGTTCCAGGCCGTCACAGACAGAGGTAGTGAGTTCCAGACCCGCACAGACAGAGGTAGTGAGTTCCAGGCCCGCACAGACAGAGGTAGTGAGTTCCAGGCCCGCACAGACAGAGGTAGTGAGTTCCAGGCCGTCACAGACAGAGGTAGTGAGTTCCAGGCCCGCACAGACAGAGGTAGTGAGTTCCAGACCCTCACAGACAGAGGTAGTGAGTTCCAGGGCCTCACAGACAGAGGTAGTGAGTTCCAGGCCCGCACAGACAGAGGTAGTGAGTTCCAGGCCGTCACAGACAGAGGTAGTGAGTTCCAGGCCCGCACAGACAGAGGTAGTGAGTTCCAGGCCCGCACAGACAGAGGTAGTGAGTTCCAGGCCCGCACAGACAGAGGTAGTGAGTTCCAGGCCCGCACAGACAGCGGTAGTGAGTTCCAGGCCCGTACAGACAGAGGTAGTGAGTTCCAGGCCGTCACAGACAGAGGTAGTGAGTTCCAGGCCCGCACAGACAGAGGTAGTGAGTTCCAGACCCGCACAGACAGAGGTAGTGAGTTCCAGGCCGTCACAGACATGTCATAGTTTCACTGATCATTTCACCGAGTTGCTTTCAGTTGTGTGCACAGACTTTGATAGTTTAGTCGTCATAGGTGATTTTAATATACATGTAGATAACGTTAATGATAGATACGCGAAAGAGCTGAGCTCTGTGCTGGAAACCTTTGGTCTCACTCAGCATGTGAGTGGCCCCACCCATAGCAGAGGACACACTCTCGATCTGCTAATTACTAAAGGGGTTAATATCTCAAATGTAAATGTGGCCAATGTTGCTCTGTCAGATCATTTCTGTGTATTTTTTGATATGTGTCTCAATAGTAAAGCACGAGCTGAATCCTCAATTGTTAGAAGAAGAAGACACATAAACAAAAATACAGGTGAACTTTTCATGGGGATGATAAACTTTGATAACACGTTGTGTTCTACGGTGGATGAATTACTTAACTCTGTCACCTCTAGTGTTTTGGATGTTCTGGACACGATTGCTCCTGTAAAGGTCAAAATTGTTACAAATAAGCAAAAGGCGCCATGGACAAAAGCAGACTCTGTCAGGGCACAGAAGAGAGAGTGCCGGAGAGCCGAGCGGAAGTGGCGAAAGTCAAATCTCCAAGTTGACCATGAGATCTTCAAAGATGCATTGTGCAAGTTCAACAGTGTGCTACGTAGAACGAGGGAAACTTATTTTTCCGAAACAATCGAAGGTTGTAGTGGCAATCTACGCGTTCTGTTCTCAACGGTAAATAAATTGACAAATCCCCCTGTTAAGATGCCATCAGAGCTTACCTCCAAAACCAAATGTAATGAGTTTGCAGAGTTTTTTAATGACAAAGTCCAAGGCATCAAAAATGCCATCACCTCCACAGTAGAAATTACAATCCAACAGCCAGTGAAGCTTTTTGGGCTGACACACTTTACACCAGTACAAATTGAAACTGTCCAAAGATAATTACTAGTCTGAGTTCTTCCTACATGCAGCCTGGATGTATTACCTCCTAGATTTTTCTAAATCTGTTCTGAGCAGTCTTTTACCTTCACTCACGCATATAGTAAATATGTCTCTTGAATCTGGAACATTCCCAATGGCCTGAAAACGGCAGTCATCAGACCCCTCCTAAAAAAGAGAGTCTGGATGCCTTGGCACTTAAAAATTATCGGCCCATTTCAAATCTGCCTTTCATGGGTAAAATTCTAGAAAAAGTTGTCTATCAACAACTTACAGAATTTTTAATAATCAATAACTCTTTTTTGATATGTTCAGTCTGGTTTTAGACCCCCACCACAGCACAGAGACCGCTCTTCTAGTCGAACAGGTAACAAATGACATCAGAACTTCCAGATTAAAAAGACTTAACACTGACGCAGGAAAAGTTCTCAGTTCTTTGATGGTGGGAGGACCTGTTAGAATTTGAGTTATGTATTTGATCTTAAAGCTTTCGGTCTGGGACACTGGTCCCGTTCTCTGATGAGGGTGAGTTTGTTTCTCTCACCTGCAGCACACATGCGGCAGCGCTGACACTGTCCCCGCCCAGTCGGCTCTTCCTGGTATGTACCATCAGGACACGGTTCACAGGAGGTGCTGCGGAACTCAGAGCAGTCCTTCTTCACGAACGTCCCTGAAACACAAGCCCCCAGCGTCATTCACACTGAGCAAAACACAGGCCCTGGGCCTCATTCACACTGAGCAAAACACAGGCCCTGGGCCTCATTCACACTGAGCAAAACACAAGCCCTGAGCCTCATTCACACTGAGCAAAACACAGGCCCTGAGCCTCATTCACACTGAGCAAAACACAGGCCCTGAGCCTCATTCACACTGAGCAAAACACAGCCCTGAGCCTCATTCACACTGAGCAAAACACAGCCCTGGGCCTCATTCACACTGAGCAAAACACAGCCCTGAGCCTCATTCACACTGAGCAAAACACAGCCCTGAGCCTCATTCACACTGAGCAAAACACAGCCCTGAGGCTCATTCACACTGAGCAAAACACAGCCCTGAGCCTCATTCACACTGAGCAAAACACAGCCCTCAGCCTCATTCACACTGAGCAAAACACAGCCCTGAGCCTCATTCACACTGAGCAAAACACAGGCCCTGAGCCTCATTCACATCCTCTCACTTTGAGAGAGAGACACAGAGAGAGAGAGCGAGAGAGAGTGATAGAGAGAATCCTGTAAAGACGTTATCCAGAGGAAGGAAGACGCCATACAAAAGCATTGTGTAATTCTTTTTCTGGGTCCACCCCCATCGGTGGGAGTGAGATTGTAGCATGACCCGCCCCCAAAGTACTGAACACACTCTTTACCTGCAGGACACATGGGACAACACTCGCCCTTGTACAGATACTCAGCACGATGACAGGACTGACTGCACATGGGAGCCAGGAGGAGGATCTGCAACAACAGAGACTAGAGAGAGGCCAGAGAGAGACCAGAGAGAGACCAGAGAGAGGCCAGAGAGAGACCAGAGAGAGACCAGAGAGAGACCAGAGAGAGACCAGAGAGAGAGACCAGAGAGAGAGACCAGAGAGAGAGACCAGAGAGAGACCAGAGAGAGACCAGAGAGAGGCCAGAGAGAGACCAGAAAGAGGCCAGAGAGAGACCAGAGAGAGAGACCAGAGAAAGAGAGACCAGAGAGAGGCCAGAGAGAGACCAGAGAGACCAGAGAGAGACCAGAGAGAGGCCAGAGAGAGGCCAGAGAGAGGCCAGAGAGACCAGAGAGAGACCAGAAAGAGGCCAGAGAGAGACCAGAGAGAGGCCAGAGAGAGACCAGAGAGAGGCCAGAGAGAGGCCAGAGAGAGACCAGAGAGAGGCCAGAGAGAGGCCAGAGAGAGACCAGAGAGAGGCCAGAGAGAGACCAGAGAGAGACCAGAGAGAGACCAGAAAGAGGCCAGAGAGAGACCAGAGAGAGACCAGAGAGAGACCAGAGAGAGGCCAGAGAGAGACCAGAGAGAGACCAGAAAGAGACCAGAGAGAGAGAGGCCAAAGAGAGAGACCAAAGAGAGAGGCCAGAGAGAGAGAGGCCAGAGAGAGAGAGGCCAGAGAGAGGCCAGAGAGAGAGACCAGACAGAGAGGCCAAAGAGAGAGACCAGAGAGAGAGGCCAGAGAGAGAGAGGCCAGAGAGAGAGAGGCCAGAGAGAGACCAGAGAGAATATTAAATATTGTTTCGCCGATACCGATCCGATACAATTTTTTCTAATATTTTCAAAGCATTCAAGATTTTGCATTTTTACCTGAATAAATAAGTTTGTCGTGTCGGCTACACACGTTAGCAGCTCTGTTTACAGTCACAGGGATGAGGCTGGAGCCAAATGTTCACACAGTCTCCCCCATAGTTAGTCCTGGTGAAGTCCTGGTTTAGTCCTAGTTTATCTCCTGTTTTGTGTCCCCATGACGGCTCTCTGATAGCTCTCTGATAGCTCTCTGATAGCTCTCCGAGAGCCGCACGGAGGAAAAAGTTCATCTCTTGCTTTCGCCGCATGCACCGGGTCTCCGTGTCCACTGCCTCTGCCACACCGCACATGCCATGTTGACATGGACGTGCAGAACCACTGACACGGCATTGAAAAACAATCTTTAGATCCATGAACGCTACGCATTGTGCGGCTGTTGTTTATGCATTTCCCAGAAAGTTTTGTGGTTCACGCTTGGCTGTGATAGGTAGAGAAGCCTCTGCCTACATCCCCCAGAATGACTCGGCTTTACTTCCTGTGTTTTCATCCTGTTTTTTCTAACGGAGTGATGTTAAACTGACATTCTATCGACCCCGTTTTCTATTGATATCGAACACGTGTCTATAGCAATGTATCTTGTTGTCGTTTTATCGCCCAGCCCTAGTTTTACATTGTGTTTAGTTTACGGCAGCCGTAAAGCGTGAGATGCTGAAAAGTGACGTAAATCGGCTTCATATTTAACAAATCCGATATTATCCGATCCTTACAAAATACCCATATCGGCCCCCGATACCGATACTGAATATCGGATCGGTACATCCCTAGTGGAGAGTGAGACAGAGCCCTGTGAGTCACTATCTGCCTCTTTGGACAGAGAGCGGATTGGCTGAGAGGGTGGTCCTCTCTTTGATGTAAAGTTGTAACACATGAAACTAGAAACTAAAACAGCTGTTTTAGTGCAAGAACCAGAGACATGGGTTTGATACAGAGTTATAGTGTGGTCTGAAAGTTACGTCCCCCAGCTTTAAAACATTTGAGTGTCAGAACAGACTGAGGAAGATTCATATTTACTTCTTACCAAGAAAACACTGGTCATGTTGTGAAGGAGTGCTCATGGTGGAAACATCTGGAACAGAACATTTAGGATTAGTGTGTGTCTGTGCGTGTGTCTTTGTGTGTGCGTGTCTGCCTGTGTGTGTGCGTGTGTCTTTGTGTGTGTGTCTTTGTGTGCGTGTGTCTTTGTGTGCGTGTGCGTGTGTCTTTGTGTGTGTGTCTTTGTGTGCGTGTGTCTTTGTGTGTGCGTGTCTGTGTGCGTCTTTGTGTGTGCGTGTCTGTCTGTGTGTGTGCGTGTCTGTCTGTGTGTGTGCCTTTGTGTGTGTGCCTGTCTGCGTGTGTGCGTGTCTTTGTGGGTGCGTGTCTATCTGTGTGTGTGCGTGTGTCTTTGTGTGTGCGTGTCTATCTGTGTGTGTGCGTGTGTCTTTGTGTGCGCTTCCGTCTGTGTGTGTGCGTGTGTCTTTGTGTGTGCGCGTCTGTGTGTGTGCGTGTGTCTTTGTGTGTGCGTGTCTGTCTGTGTGTGTGCGTGTGTCTTTGTGTGTGCGTGTCTGTCTGTGTGTGTGCGCGTGTGTCTTTGTGTGTGCGTCTTTGTGTGCGTGTCTGTCTGTGTGTGTGCGTGTGTCTTTGTGTGTGCGCGTGTCTGTCTGTGTGCGTGTCTATCTGGGTGTGTGCGTGTGTCTTTGTGTGCGCATCTGTCTGTGTGTGTGCGTGTCTGTCTTTGTGTGTGAGTCTTTGTGTGTCTGTGTCTTTGTGTGTCTGTCTGTGTGTGTGTGTCTTTGTGTGTGCGTGTGTCTGTCTGTGTGTGTGTGTCTGTGTGCGTGTGTCTTTGTGTGTCTGTCTGTGTGTGTGTGTCTTTGTGTGTGCGTGTCTGTCTGTGTGTGTGCGTGTGTCTTTGTGTGTGTGCGTGTCTGTCTTTGTGTGTGCGTCTTTGTGTGTCTGTGTCTTTGTGTGTCTGTCTGTGTGTGTGTGTCTTTGTGTGTGCGTGTGTCTGTCTGTGTGTGCGTGTCTGTCTGTGTGCGTGTGTCTTTGTGTGTCTGTCTGTGTGTGTGCGTGTGTCTTTGTGTGCGTGTCTGTCTGTGTGTGTGCGTGTCTCTTTGTGTGTGTGCGTGTCTGTCTTTGTGTGTGCGTCTTTGTGTGTGTGCGTGTGCGTGTCTGTCTTTGTGTGCGTGTGTCTGTGTGTGTGCGTCTCTCTCTCTCTCTCGTTGATGCAGGAGGGTCTAAGGTCGGTCTGATCCAAGACTCATCTGGACTAAAGTCGTTTATATCGCTGTATTATCTGTGTCTGAACTGTTTGAGTCTCTGAAATAACTACTGAATATCTTAGTTTCACTTTTGTTTCTGAGAAAAACTTACTACAAACACTTTCTCTTGATTCTGTCGTTTCCAGAGTTCCCTGTGAGCTTTAGGGTCGTGTGCAGAGCAGACAGAGCAGGATCAACACAACAAACTTACTACATTTTCTTTCTTGGTCGAAGAGAAAAACACGACGTAGTTTCCTCATAAAATGGCAGAAAGGGCAAGCACGATTTGCGACTCACGGCAACTTCCGGTGACTCGCGTGACACCGAGGTGAAGTTGGCAGAACGTTTGATATTCGCCTGCAAGAATTTGGGAAAAATATTGTTTTCCCCTTCACAGTAACAAAAACGAAAATGGAAACATAACTAAAAATCAACAAAGATATTTTTCCCAGTTTTGATGGGTGCAGTAGCTCCATTTGAACAATAGATAGGTAGCTATCTACAAACACTTTCTCTTGATTCTGTCGTTTCCAGAGTTCCCTGTGAGCTTTAGGGTCGTGTGCAGAGCAGACAGAGCAGGATCAACACAACAAACTTACTACATTTTCTTTCTTGATCGAAGAGAAAAACACAACGTAGTTTCCTCATAAAATGGCAGAAAGGGCAAGAATTTGGAATTATTAATAAATATTAATGAATTAATTATTTATATATACAGTGGGGGCAAAAAAGTATTCAGTCAGCCACCGATCGGTCAGACATCCGGAAAAGTTGCCTGGCCTGCCAGACACTCCTCCTTTCTGTTCAAAAGAAGAACAGACTGTAAGTACCGGTCACAGACTGTAAGTACCGGTCACGGACTGTAAGTACCGGTCACAGACTGTAAGTACCGGTCACAGACTGTAAGTACCGGTCACGGACTGTGAGTACCGGTCACAGACTGTAAGTACCGGTCACAGACTGTAAGTACCGGTCACAGACTGTGAGTACCGGTCACAGACTGTGAGTACCGGTCACAGACTGTAAGTACCGGTCACGGACTGTAAGTACCGGTCACGGACTGTAAGTACCGGCCACAGACTGTAAGTACCGGTCACAGACTGTAAGTACCGGCCACAGACTGTAAGTACCGGTCACAGACTGTAAGTACCGGTCACAGACTGTAAGTACCGGTCACAGACTGTAAGTACCGGCCACAGACTGTAAGTACCGGTCACAGACTGTAAGTACCAGTCACAGACTGTAAGTACCGGCCACAGACTGTAAGTACCGGTCACAGACTGTAAGTACCGGTCACAGACTGTAAGTACCGGTCACAGACTGTAAGTACCGGCCACAGACTGTAAGTACCGGTCACAGACTGTAAGTACCGGTCACAGACTGTAAGTACCGGCCACAGACTGTAAGTACCGGTCACGGACTGTAAGTACCGGCCACAGACTGTAAGTACCGGTCACGGACTGTAAGTACCAGTCACAGACTGTAAGTACCGGTCACAGACTGTAAGTACCAGTCACAGACTGTAAGTACCGGTCACAGACTGTAAGTACCGGCCACAGACTGTAAGTACCGGTCACAGACTGTAAGTACCGGTCACAGAATGTAAGTACCGGTCACAGACTGTAAGTACCGGTCACAGAATGTAAGTACCGGTCACAGACTGTAAGTACCGGTCACAGACTGTAAGTACCGGTCACAGACTGTAAGTACCGGTCACAGAATGTAAGTACCGGTCACAGACTGTAAGTACCGGTCACAGAATGTAAGTACCGGTCACAGACTGTAAGTACCGGCCACAGACTGTAAGTACCGGTCACAGAATGTAAGTACCGGTCACAGACTGTAAGTACCGGTCACAGACTGTAAGTACCGGTCACAGACTGTAAGTACCAGTCACAGACTGTAAGTACCGGTCACAGACTGTAAGTACCGGTCACAGAATGTAAGTACCGGTCACAGACTGTAAGTACCGGCCACAGACTGTAAGTACCGGTCACAGAATGTAAGTACCGGTCACAGACTGTAAGTACCGGTCACAGACTGTAAGTACCGGTCACAGACTGTAAGTACCAGTCACAGACTGTAAGTACCGGTCACAGACTGTAAGTACCGGTCACAGACTGTAAGTACCGGTCACAGACTAAGTACCGGTCACGGACTGTGAGTACCGGTCACGGACTGTAAGTACCGGTCACAGACTGTAAGTACCGGTCACAGACACAGAAAGGACCTGATAGGATTAGAGACAGATGTAGGGTCCACTTTTCCCGCAGATGAGGGATCCTCTGATGTCAGTCTGTGCTGGACTCCTGTGAACACGTCCAGAGCATCATTCAGCCCAATGCTGGAGACGATCAGCCTCGGGTCATGAGGTTCATATGTTTCTTTCTGTATTACTACATTTTTGGACAGAAGTTATGGATGAAATGAGTAAAAGCCTGAATGTTTCTCTGACTCGTGCCTTTTGAACAGACTGGACAAAGATACAATAATAATAATATAATCATCTCACTACAGACTGAGACACTGAAGGCTCAGGAGGCCCGAAAACTGCCTCAAATCAAACACTGAAGTGGTTAAAATAAGTGAGCAGCAGCATATCTGAGAGGAAATATGGAGACCTTTTAACTTTCACTGGAGTATTCTGACCACAGAGGAATATCTATATTAATGCACCCTTTTCCTCTTTATTGGTATTTATTTGGGACTGGTTGTAAGAGGAGAAAACAAAGAAACTAGCTTCTCTGTTCAAAGTTGAGATACACAGAAGCTGTAACATTGAATTGTGTCTATTGTTGTATTTTGTTGTGTGTTGAGGAGAAATCAGACCTAAATAAACAGCTTCACAGAACCCTCAGTCCACAGTCTTCTTTTCCACAACAGACGAGTGGCAAACATGAAATTATCACTTGAGGGTTTTCTGTTCAGTCATAGTTGGTGTTTTAGAAAATCTGACTCAAAAACAACTCAGGCAGAAAAAAATGGTATATATAGATTTTATTTTTATTTTTATTGATATAAAAATAGTCGATACTGAGTCTGATCTTTGTTAATAAGTAAGAATAATTCATTTTATTTCACAGCGCCTTTCAGACCCAGGGACACCTTAAATTATATATATTTAAAAAAAAAACATCACACACATTATTAAAAGTGCAGAATATAAAAGATGATAAAATTACACAGAAAAAGGTTTTGATGTGATTTGAAAATGTCCAAAGAGTTTAACTGGTAATATAATAATAATAATTTAATAGGTTTATGGGTGTGTGGGTGGTAGGTGTATGGGTGGTTCTGGGGTCAGGGGTCAGGGAGAAGGTCTTGTTCATGGTTAGAGCGCCCTCTGCTGTATCTGGCTCCAACAACAGTCTTCGTTTTTCTACAGTAAAGACATAAAGCTGTAGCCCCCAGTAGGATCAGAGCACCTGGGATCCCAAGACCAAGACCCAGGACCAGACCCAGTCCCAGGGTCTTCTCTCCACACTCTGTGTCCGACTCAGAGGTTCCTGCTGCGACGGTGACTTTGTCCAACTGCTCACACCTGAAACACAGACACCATCAACACAGACACCAGTGAAACCAGATCTTTCTCTTTTGTCCAAACCATCTCCACTGACTGAGACAGATGCACGAGAGAGGATCAATCTATGTACAGTATACACACACACACACACACACACACACACACACATACACACACACATATATGTGTATATCTCCACACCAGGCTGTGTGAGGGCTGTTTGACCAATAAGGAGAGAGATGGTGCTGGGCCACATGACCTCCACAGTCACCGGACCTGAACCCAGTCCAGATGGTTTTGGACCTGAACCCAGTCCAGATGGTTTTGGACCTGAACCCAATCCAGATGGTTTTGGACCTGAACCCAGTCCAGATGGTTTTGGGGCTGGACCACAGAGTGAAGGGGCCAAGTGCTAAGCATCATGGGAACTCCTTCCAGACTGTTGAAGACCATTTCAGGTCCTGTTGAAGCTCATCCAGAGAATGCCAAGAGTGAAGCAGTATCAGAGCAAAAGGAGCTACTTTGAAGAACCAGAATAAAACACATATTTACACTTGGTTCATACTTTTTAACTTTTTTTTAGACACAGACAGACAGACAGACACAGACAGACACAGACAGACACAGACAGACGCAGACAGACGCAGACAGACACAGACAGACAGACACAGACAGACACAGACAGACAGACACAGACAGACGCAGACAGACGCAGACACAGACAGACAGACACAGACACAGACAGACACAGACAGACGCAGACAGACGCAGACAGACGCAGACAGACACAGACAGACACAGACACAGACAGACACAGACACAGACAGACACAGACAGAGACAGACACAGACAGACACAGACAGACGCAGACAGACGCAGACAGACACAGACAGACAGACACAGACAGACACAGACAGACAGACACAGACAGACGCAGACACAGACACAGACAGACAGACACAGACACAGACAGACACAGACAGACGCAGACAGACGCAGACAGACGCAGACAGACACAGACAGACACAGACAGACACAGACAGAGACAGACACAGACAGACACAGACAGACGCAGACAGACGCAGACAGACGCAGACAGACGCAGACAGACACAGACAGACACAGACAGACACAGACAGACACAGACAGACACAGACACAGACACAGACAGACGCAGACACAGACACAGACAGACACAGACACAGACACAGACAGACACAGACAGACAGACACAGACACAGACAGACGCAGACAGACGCAGACAGACGCAGACAGACACAGACAGACGCAGACAGACGCAGACAGACGCAGACAGACACAGACAGACACAGACACAGACACAGAGATGAGGTCAGAGAAGCAGACGCAGCGGGACCAGAGCAGGTGCGCGCCAGCGTCTTTTTTTTTTCTTCGCGGTGCGTTCTCTGCATGAAATGGAATGACTCCAGACATTTTTAAATAAAACGTAACAACGAATTTTAGGATTTAGGCTAATAACCTGGATGAGTTTTAAAAATCCGTTATTTTTTTGCTTTTTTTTTCATTTTTATATATATTTTTATTCTATAATTTTAGGGGTGCTTGACATATTTTTAGGGGTGCTTGAGCACCCCTAAAAAGGGGCTATCTACGCCCCTGGTCTCGGCCCTCACGTCCCGTGCCCGCAAGCTGGACTTGCGCGAATGAGCTCCACCAGGCTCTTCAACTATCTGAACTTTGCTCAACTAAGTGGGTTTAACGGCCTTCTTTCCCGTACGACAAGCTGGACGGAACGATACGCTACCCAGCCGTCTGCCACGGAGAACAACAACAAAGAAACCCCCTCCAGAGACCTCCGGGACCAAAAGCCGGACCACACGTGTTTACTTCACCAACAAAGGAACTATACTAAAAGCCATCTTCACACAGTAAGACGTGTGAATGCCAATATGTGTAAATGTGTCTGCTTTTGGTTATGGTGTACATTTCTTTGATTCGTGACTCACACTCAAAGATTCTTATGCTTTATTGAGGTTTTCTTTCTGTAAATAAACAGCTAGAATTACTATCAGCCTCCGGTGTTATTAGTTAGTTTGGAGAATGAACTCTCTGGCGAATAGAACGCACACTTTTAGATTTATGAGACTGATTTAAGAAGCTTATTCTTTAGTTAGGTCTTAAGACTTTTCTTTTCCCTCTCTTAGAATAAGCACACCCCTATAAAAAGGTAGATACAAGGAAATTTCAATCCAGAATAGTTAGTACTGTGTAGATATGTTTTAGATATGCAGTGTGTCCAAATGCACTGCGCATCTAAGGCATATTCCCAACACTTTATTACCCTATACATAAACAGAATGACCTCATCTAAGGAAAACAAGACAGTTTATATTCCAAACTCTTCTCTGAGAAAGGAGCGCTCCAAGTGAATAAAACAGAGGTTTTTTTTAACATCTTAAGCCTCCTAAAACATCTGAAGGAGGCGAGGAGTTTAGAGCAGCCTATAGACCCCAGTTACATAATGTAACTAAGGTTCTATGAATATCCCTTTAGGCTTCGCTATTGCATATCTCTCGGAAGCACCGCTTCCCGCGCTCAGAAGATAAAACGATCCACCGCTTCAATCACCCTGATGTCCTGGTGTAGGTTAGTCCCCGATACAAGGGCCCTGCACCACAGCAGAGAGGGCAGGCCTTCTGGGCCCGAAGCTAAAAGGCCGGTACCGGTCATAGACTGTAAGTACCGGTCACAGACTGTAAGTACCGGTCATAGACTGTAAGTACCGGTCACAGACTGTAAACTGTAAGTACCGGTCACAGACTGTAAGTACCGGTCACAGACTGTAAGTACCGGTCACAGACTGTAAGTACCGGTCACAGACTGTAAGTACCAGTCACAGACTGTAAGTACCGGTCACAGACTGTAAGTACCGGTCACATACTGTAAGTACCGGTCACAGACTGTAAGTACCGGTCACATACTGTAAGTACCGGTCACAGACTGTAAGTACCGGTCACAGACTGTAAGTACCGGTCACAGACTGTAAGTACCGGTCACGGACTGTAAACTGTAAGTACCGGTCACAGACTGTAAGTACCGGTCACGGACTGTAAACTGTAAGTACCGGTCCACGGACTGTAAACTGTAAGTACCGGTCACAGACTGTAAGTACCGGTCACGGACTGTAAACTGTAAGTACCGGTCACAGACTGTAAGCTGTAAGTACCGGTCACAGACTGTAAGAACCGGTCACAGACTGTAAGTACCAGTCACGGACTGTAAGTACCAGTCACAGACTGTAAGTACCGGTCACGGACTGTAAGTACCAGTCACAGACTGTGAGTACCGGTCACAGACTGTAAGTACCGGTCACGGACTGTAAGTACCGGTCACAGACTGTGAGTACCGGTCACGGACTGTAAGTACCGGTCACAGACTGTAAGTACCGGCCACGGACTGTAAGTACCGGTGTAAGTACCGGTCACGGACTGTGAGTACCGGTCACGGACTGTAAGTACCGGTCACAGACTGTAAGTACCGGCCACGGACTGTGAGTACCGGTCACAGACTGTAAGTACCGGTCACAGACTGAGAGTACCGGTCACAGACTGTAAGTACCGGTCACAGACTGTAAGTACCGGTCACAGACTGTAAGTACCGGTCACAGACTGTGAGTACCGGTCACAGACTGTAAGTACCAGTCACAGACTGTGAGTACCGGTCACAGACTGTAAGTACCGGTCACAGACTGTAAGTACCGGTCACAGACTGTAAGTACCGGTCACAGACTGTAAGTACCGGTCACAGACTGTGAGTACCGGTCACGGACTGTAAGTACCGGTCACGGACTGTAAGTACCGGCCACGGACTGTGAGTACCGGTCACGGACTGTAAGTACCGGTCACAGACTGTAAGTACCGGCCACGGACTGTAAGTACCGGTCACGGACTGTAAGTACCGGTCACGGACTGTGAGTACCGGTCACGGACTGTGAGTACCGGTCACGGACTGTGAGTACCGGTCACGGACTGTGAGTACCGGTCACAGAATGTAAGTACCGGTCACGGACTGTAAACTGTAAGTACCGGTCACAGACTGTAAGCTGTAAGTACCGGTCACAGACTGTAAGTACCGGTCACAGACTGTAAGTACCGGTCACGGACTGTAAGTACCGGTCACAGACTGTAAGTACCGGTCACGGACTGTAAGTACCGGTCACAGACTGTGAGTACCAGTCACAGACTGTAAGTACCGGTCACAGACTGTAAGTACCGGTCACAGAATGTAAGTACCGGTCACAGACTGTAAGTACCGGTCACAGACTGTGAGTACCGGTCACAGACTGTAAGTACCGGTCACAGACTGTAAGTACCGGTCACAGACTGTAAGTACCGGTCACAGACTGTAAGTACCGGTCACAGACTGTAAGTACCGGTCACAGACTGTAAGTACCAGTCACAGACTGTAAGTACCGGTCACAGACTGTAAGTACCGGTCACGGACTGTAAGTACCAGTCACAGACTGTAAGTACCGGTCACAGACTGTAAGTACCGGTCACGGACTGTAAGTACCGGTCACGGACTGTAAGTACCAGTCACAGACTGTAAGTACCGGGTCACAGACTATAAGTACCGGCCACAGACTGTAAGTACCAGTCACGGACTGTAAGTACCAGTCACAGACTGTAAGTACCGGTCACAGACTGTAAGTACCAGTCACATACTGTAAGTACCGGCCACAGACTGTAAGTACCGGTCACGGACTGTAAGTACCAGTCACAGACTGTAAGTACCAGTCACAGACTGTAAGTACCGGTCACAGACTGTAAGTACCGGTCACAGACTGTAAGTACCGGTCACGGACTGTAAGTACCGGTCACGGACTGTAAGTACCGGTCACAGACTGTAAGTACCGGTCACAGACTGTAAGTACCGGTCACAGACTGTAAGTACCGGTCACAGACTGTAAGTACCGGTCACAGAATGTAAGTACCGGTCACAGACTGTAAGTACCGGTCACAGACTGTAAGTACCAGTCACAGACTGTAAGTACCGGTCACAGACTGTAAGTACCGGTCACAGAATGTAAGTACCGGTCACAGACTGTAAGTACCGGTCACAGAATGTAAGTACCGGTCACAGACTGTAAGTACCGGTCACAGAATGTAAGTACCGGTCACAGACTGTAAGTACCGGCCACAGACTGTAAGTACCGGTCACAGACACAGAAAGGACCTGATAGGATTAGAGACAGATGTAGGGTCCACTTTTCCCGCAGATGAGGGATCCTCTTATGTCAGTCTGTGCTGGACTCCTGTGAACACGTCCAGAGCATCATTCAGCCCAATACTGGAGACGATCAGCCCCGGGTCATGAGGTTCATAAGTACCGGTCACGGACTGTAAGTACCGGCCACGGACTGTGAGTACCGGTCACGGACTGTAAGTACCGGTCACAGACTGTAAGTACCGGTCACAGACTGTGAGTACCAGTCACAGACTGTAAGTACCGGTCACAGACTGTAAGTACCGGTCACAGACACAGAAAGGACCTGATAGGATTAGAGACAGATGTAGGGTCCACTTTTCCCACAGATGAGGGATCCTCTGATGTCAGTCTGTGCTGGACTCCTGTGAACACGTCCAGAGCATCATTCAGCCCAATACTGGAGACGATCAGCCCCGGGTCATGAGGTTCATAAGTACCGGTCACGGACTGTAAGTACCGGCCACGGACTGTGAGTACCGGTCACGGACTGTAAGTACCGGTCACAGACTGTAAGTACCGGTCACAGACTGTGAGTACCAGTCACAGACTGTAAGTACCGGTCACAGACTGTAAGTACCGGTCACAGACACAGAAAGGACCTGATAGGATTAGAGACAGATGTAGGGTCCACTTTTCCCGCAGATGAGGGATCCTCTGATGTCAGTCTGTGCTGGACTCCTGTGAACACGTCCAGAGCATCATTCAGCCCAATACTGGAGACGATCAGCCCCGGGTCATGAGGTTCATAAGTACCGGTCACGGACTGTAAGTACCGGCCACGGACTGTGAGTACCGGTCACGGACTGTAAGTACCGGTCACAGACTGTAAGTACCGGCCACGGACTGTAAGTACCGGTCACGGACTGTAAGTACCGGTCACGGACTGTAAGTACCGGTCACGGACTGTGAGTACCGGTCACGGACTGTGAGTACCGGTCACGGACTGTGAGTACCGGTCACAGAATGTAAGTACCGGTCACGGACTGTAAACTGTAAGTACCGGTCACAGACTGTAAGCTGTAAGTACCGGTCACAGACTGTAAGTACCGGTCACAGACTGTAAGTACCGGTCACGGACTGTAAGTACCGGTCACAGACTGTAAGTACCGGTCACGGACTGTAAGTACCGGTCACAGACTGTGAGTACCAGTCACAGACTGTAAGTACCGGTCACAGACTGTAAGTACCGGTCACAGAATGTAAGTACCGGTCACAGACTGTAAGTACCGGTCACAGACTGTGAGTACCGGTCACAGACTGTAAGTACCAGTCACAGACTGTAAGTACCGGTCACGGACTGTAAGTACCGGTCACAGACTGTAAGTACCGGTCACAGACTGTAAGTACCGGTCACAGACTGTAAGTACCAGTCACAGACTGTAAGTACCGGTCACAGACTGTAAGTACCGGTCACGGACTGTAAGTACCAGTCACAGACTGTAAGTACCGGTCACAGACTGTAAGTACCGGTCACAGACTGTAAGTACCGGTCACGGACTGTAAGTACCAGTCACAGACTGTAAGTACCGGGTCACAGACTATAAGTACCGGCCACAGACTGTAAGTACCAGTCACGGACTGTAAGTACCAGTCACAGACTGTAAGTACCGGTCACAGACTGTAAGTACCAGTCACGGACTGTAAGTACCGGTCACGGACTGTAAGTACCGGTCACGGACTGTAAGTACCAGTCACAGACTGTAAGTACCGGTCACAGACTGTAAGTACCGGTCACAGACTGTAAGTACCGGTCACAGACTGTAAGTACCGGTCACAGAATGTAAGTACCGGTCACAGACTGTAAGTACCGGTCACAGACTGTAAGTACCAGTCACAGACTGTAAGTACCGGTCACAGACTGTAAGTACCGGTCACAGAATGTAAGTACCGGTCACAGACTGTAAGTACCGGTCACAGAATGTAAGTACCGGTCACAGACTGTAAGTACCGGTCACAGAATGTAAGTACCGGTCACAGACTGTAAGTACCGGCCACAGACTGTAAGTACCGGTCACAGACACAGAAAGGACCTGATAGGATTAGAGACAGATGTAGGGTCCACTTTTCCCGCAGATGAGGGATCCTCTGATGTCAGTCTGTGCTGGACTCCTGTGAACACGTCCAGAGCATCATTCAGCCCAATGCTGGAGACGATCAGCCTCGGGTCATGAGGTTCATGTGTTTCTTTCTGTATTACTACATTTTTGGACAGAAGTTATGGATGAAATGAGTAAAAGCCTGAATGTTTCTCTGACTCGTGCCTTTTGAACAGACTGGACAAAGATACAATAATAATAATATATATATATATATATATATATATATATATATATATATATATATATATATATATATATATATAAATAATTCTGACCACAGAGGAATATCTATATTAATGCACCCTTTTCCTCTTTATTGGTATTTATTTGGGACTGGTTGTAAGAGGAGAAAACAAAGAAACTAGCTTCTCTGTTCAAAGTTGAGATACACAGAAGCTGTAACATTGAATTGTGTCTATTGTTGTATTTTGTTGTGTGTTGAGGAGAAATCAGACCTAAATAAACAGCTTCACAGAGCCCTCAGTCCAGTCTTCTTTTCCACAACAGACGAGTGGCAAACATGAAATTATCACTTGAGGGTTTTCTGTTCAGTCATAGTTGGTGTTTTAGAAAATCTGACTCAAAAACAACTCAGGCAGAAAAAAATGGTATATATAGATTTTATTTTTATTTTTATTGATATAAAAATAGTCGATACTGAGTCTGATCTTTGTTAATAAGTAAGAATAATTCATTTTATTTCACAGCGCCTTTCAGACCCAGGGACGCCTTAAAATATATATATTTAAAAAAAAAACATCACACACATTATTAAAAGTGCAGAATATAAAAGATGATAAAATTACACAGAAAAAGGTTTTGATGTGATTTGAAAATGTCCAAAGAGTTTAACTGGTAATATAATAATAATAATTTAATAGGTTTATGGGTGTGTGGGTGGTAGGTGTATGGGTGGTTCTGGGGTCAGGGGTCAGGGAGAAGGTCTTGTTCATGGTTAGAGCGCCCTCTGCTGTATCTGGCTCCAACAACAGTCTTCGTTTTTCTACAGTAAAGACATAAAGCTGTAGCCCCCAGTAGGATCAGAGCACCTGGGATCCCAAGACCAAGACCCAGGACCAGACCCAGTCCCAGGGTCTTCTCTCCACACTCTGTGTCCGACTCAGAGGTTCCTGCTGCGACGGTGACTTTGTCCAACTGCTCACACCTGAAACACAGACACCATCAACACAGACACCATCAACACAGACACCATCAACACAGACACCATCATCACAGACACCATCAACACAGACACCATCAACACAGACCCCATCAACACAGACACCATCAACACAGAAACCATCAGCACAGACACAATCAACACAGACACCATCATCACAGACACCCTCAACACAGAGACCATCAACACAGACACCATCACAGACATCATCAATACAGACATCATCAACACACACCATCACAGAGACACCATCAACACAGAGACCATCAACACAGACACCATCACAGACACCATCAACACAGAGACCATCAACACAGACACCATCAACACACACCATCAACACAGACATCATCAACACACACCATCACAGAGACACCATCAACACAGAGACCATCAACACAGACACCATCATCACAGACACCATCAACACAGACACTATCAACACAGACACCATCAACACAGACACCATCATCACAGACACCATCATCACAGACACCATCAACACAGACACCATCATCACAGACACCATCAACACAGACACTATCAACACAGACACCATCAACACAGACACTATCAACACAGAGACCATCATCACAGACACCATCACAGAGACCAGATAAACCAGATCTCTTTTGTCCAAACTTCCCTGACTGAGACAAAGTCAGCAGATGAATGTAAGAGCGCAGAGAAAGGCAGACAGCTGTGAGGTAATCCATGAAGTTTGGAAATTTCATAACTTGATATTGTTTGGTTGATGATTCAACACAAAACTCAGATATCACAATAAATTGGATCAGAGCTTCTATAGTTAAATAAATAATCCTAAACTGCCTCTTAGGCAGCTGAGATTAGTATAAAAGGCAACTAGTCTATGATAACAAAAAACGTAAAATTAAATAGTGTTTTGTTTTTATAGGGACGTCACGTCATTTGCAGCAGCCATTTGCAGCAGTCATCTTGACGGAATAGAAAATGCAAAACCGCTGGTGATACTACAGGTCGATGCGAAATGTTCCTATCATGCCGGAGCGATGCTGTGCAGTTGGATGCGACCAGAAACGTGATCAGACAAAAGGAATATCTTTATACCGTATCCCAAAAGAAACAAAACGGAGAAACAAGTGGTTGGCGGCAATAAACATTAGCTCAGTTTGCATCAGTCACGACTAGGGCTTTGACTTTTGCACAAAAATCATATTCAAAGTTTGTTTGTTTATTAATTTAAATATTCGAATATATTATAATATTTAATTATAATTCATTAAACGGCTCCTCAAAGCTAGCTGTTACTTCTGTCTGTACAGAGAAGCTAGCCGAGCTAGCCCACGCTCAATAAACAAATACCAATCAATCAATCAACACCTTTAAATGTTAATCAGAGAATACAGTATACAGTAGCTCAGTTGGTAGAGCACTGGCCTTTGAGCCTGAAGGTCGTGGGTTCGAGCCCACCTCAAGACCTACTTCACGACTCCCACTGATGACTGCTGTTGTTGTGTCCTTGGGCAAGACACCCTGCTTTGCCTGAAGCCCCCGCTGAAAGATCTCAGCTCCTGTGGACTCAGCACCTGCAGAGGATCAGTGAGGGGCTGGTGCTCTGTGAACTGGGTACAGCTCTGACTGCCACCCCCCCGACCCAGAAATGGATTAAGGGGAAGCAAATGGATGGATGGATGGACAGTATACATATACATCCTTAACACAAATGCACGAAGGTTTTCTGAATTCTTTGTTCAGTTTTCATGTAGTTCCAGAGAGTTTTTGAGCTAGCTAGCTTAGCTCCATTGCTGCGGAGTCGGAGGATGGATACCGTCAAAATGGCTGACTATGGCTACGGCTATGGGTCACGTGACTGGGAGATCCCTATACTCTGCCACCGCGAGATCAGCAGGGGAAGACATCTACTCTAATAGTATTTGCCTAAAAGTGTCATGAATTGTCCTGTTGTGTTTTATTTTGAAATCCCCTTTTCTTGTCCTTGTTTCTAGATTTAATCCCCGTAAAAGTGTGTCTCTTATTACGATCTGGGCCTACAAATAGAGTTTCTGCTCAGCTGGAGGCTATTGTCACAAAGCCATATCTTTATTCTGTGCAGACAGTTAGTGAGAGCAACCAGTCTCTGCGGTTCAGAGGGCTTAAAAGAACAGTACAGCTGGAGATCATCATCATACAGGTGGTAGGAGACCTCACTAAACTGCTGGATCAGCTTGCCTAGAGGGAGCAGGTACATCATAAATAAAATAGGCCCAAGAACGGAGCCTTGGGGCACACCCCACTGTAGGTCTGCAGATTCAGACACCACATTGTTAGAGGATACACAGAAGGTTCTACCTGTCAGGTATGATCTAAACCACTCTAATACAGAGCCTGACATACCAACCACATCCCGTAGTCTAGAGACCAAGATGCCATGGTCCACCGTGACCAAGGCAGACGACAGGTCCAACAGGACCAGGACCAGTTCTAACTGGACGAGGACCAGGTCTAACAGGACCATATCTAACAGGACCAGGACCAGGTCTAAAAGGACCAGGACGGAACATTTACCAGAGTTGGCAGCCATCATGATGTCACTAGACACTTTCAATAAAATACACAAACCAAAAGTGTCAAAAATATTGTTAGCCTCCAAGAACGCTTTAAGTTGATTATAGGCTAGCTTCTCCAGGACTTTGGCCCAGAGCGGGATCTTTGATATAGACCTAAAATTCTGAAGATCTGTTGGGTCCAAGCTGTCTTTAATTGGGGCTCCACAACAGCATGTTTAAGAGAACAAGGGAGCACACCAGCTGATAACGACATGTTAAACATTTTAGTGATCGATGAAGCGATAGACTCTAAAACATTAACAAGGAGCCGGGACAACATCCAGTCGACAACACCACACTTTCATACATTTTATAGCGGATAAAATATCCCCTTGAGTGACTGCCTCGAAGGACGACCCGCTCTGAGGAGGAGGGTCAATGTGAGCTTGACTGAATCTCTCTAACCTTGTCAATAAAGAAGTTCAGAAACTTAGAACAACTTGCTCTGCACAGCGACAGCAGCAGGAGAGAAGATAGAATTCAAGAAGAGACGTTCTGCAGGAGTAAACACGGGACGCTGCGCCGGTACAACTTAAGCTACATTTAGTTTGTATTTATATATTTGAAGAAAGTAACTTCAAAGTAATGCAGTGGTAGAGTAATACTTTATAATTGAGAGACAGTAATATTGTAGAAACACATTACTTTAAACGTCAGACTCACTGTGTGTGCGGCTGACAGAGCGACAGAGTCCCATCAGAGAAGCTCCCATTAGCACAGGTACCACACTCTGTGTCTGCGAAGGGACCACCTACAGAAGAGGAGCACAGGTACTGACACAGGTACACACACAGGTACTGAGACAGGTACACACACAGGTACTGACACAGGTACACACACAGGTACACACACAGGTACTGACACAGGTACACACACAGGTACTGAGACAGGTACACACACAGGTACTGATACAGGTACACACACAGGTACTGAGACAGGTACACACACAGGAACTGACACAGGTACACACACAGGTACTGAGACAGGTACACACACAGGTGCTGACACAGGTACACACACAGGTACTGAGACAGGTACACACACAGGTACTGACACAGGTACACACACAGGTACTGAGACAGGTACACACACAGGTACTGACACAGGTACACACACAGGTACTGAGACAGGTACACACACAGGTGCTGATACAGGTACACACACAGGTACTGAGACAGGTACACACACAGGTACTGAGACAGGTACACACACAGGTACTGACACAGGTACACACACAGGTACTGAGACAGGTACACACACACAGGTACTGAGACAGGTACACACAGGTACTGAGACAGGTACACACACAGGTACTGAGACAGGTACACACACAGGTACTGAGACAGGTACACACAGGTACTGAGACAGGTACACACACAGGTACTGAGACAGGTACACACACAGGTACTGAGACAGGTACACACACACAGGTACTGAGACAGGTACACACACACAGGTACTGAGACAGGTACACACACAGGTACTGAGACAGGTACACACACAGGTACTGAGACATGTACACACACAGGTACTGAGACAGGTACACACACACAGGTACTGAGACAGGTACACACACAGGTACTGAGACAGGTACACACACAGGTACTGAGACAGGTACACACACAGGTACTGATACAGGTACACACACAGGTACTGAGACAGGTACACACACAGATACTGATACAGGTACACACACAGGTACTGAGACAGGTACACACACAGGTACTGAGACAGGTACTGAGACAGGTACACACACAGGTACTGAGACAGGTACACACACAGGTACTGAGACAGGTACACACACAGGTACTGAGACAGGTACACACACAGGTACTGAGACAGGTACACACACAGGTACTGAGACAGGTACACACACAGGTACTGAGACAGGTACACACACAGGTACTGAGACAGGTACTGAGACAGGTACACACACAGGTACTGAGACAGGTACACACACAGGTACTGAGACAGGTACACACACAGGTACTGAGACAGGTACACACACACAGGTACTGAGACAGGTACACACACAGGTACTGAGACAGGTACACACACAGGTACTGAGACAGGTACACACACAGGTACTGAGACAGGTACACACACAGGTACTGAGACAGGTACACACACACAGGTACTGAGACAGGTACACACACAGATACTGACACAGGCCCGAAAACCACTGATTTAACTAGAGATGCACCGATCCAGCTTTTTTACTACCGATACCGATACCGATACAGAGCTATGGGTTTCTGCCAATACCGATATTGACCGATACCGGAAATGATCATGCTAAAATGTATTCAATAATTGAACTCTTTGTTCAAGTAACTGCAAAAGCAGTGGATGAACTAAAGCTAAACTTTCCAGATAAAAATGGATTCAACATAAATGTGCAAAACTGCAACTATAAAGAGCTGCTCAATGTTCACATTAAACATTCAACACTGTATTATTCCTTATACATTTATTGAATATAAATGTACTTATATTAACTGTGTTTGAATAAAAAAACACAACAAACAAAACACGCTGCATGAAAATGTAAATAAATAATAGTACCGTAGCTTTAACTGGATTTCAGATATGTATTTGGCGACGGCATGGACCTGGGTTCCAAATGGTCTATGGGTCTGCGAGCCCATGATGAACTCCAACACTTTGGGGTTGTTGCTGAAAAGCTTTTTGTGACGCTGCGTCAGTGTCATCTGTGTCTCGTTGTTTTCACGTCATCTCCTTTCGATGCAGAAACTCCCCGTGCTGTTTCTCGTGGTGCTTAGTCGTGTTTCGCTAGTTTACCGCCGCGTGAACAACGCTCTGTCCTGCTCCACGCTGTGTTGTTGTAGAGCGCCACGAGGAAGTGTCAGATCTGATACATTACTTTTAATTCATTCATTTTATACGTATATGTACATTATGCACAATGTATTTTAAGACATTGTGCGGTACCTGGTGTGTTTTAAAAAATATATAATTTTAATAAAACAAAAGAAAAGAAAATGGATGGGCAGCACGGCGCCTCTCTCTACGCAGATATCCAATCCAGTATTTTTTCTGGTATCGGCGCTGATATCGATACCAGTATCGGATCGGTGCATCCCTAGATTTAACACTGCTCATGAGTTCTGCAACTTGTTTAATTCTTGTTTGTGTTCCTTGTGTTTCTCTCTCTCTCTCCTAGCGTCTCTCCCTTTCTCTCTCTCCTTGCATCTCTCTCTCTCCCTCCCTCCCTCCTCCCGTCTCTCGCACCTGTGCTTCGCAAAGACTTGGTTTGATGCGGAGCGGAGAGCCAGCGTCTAGAGCTGTTGTGGGATTTTTAATAATATACTGGGACTTATCTTTACAATATATAATGTTTGTGGACGTTTTTGTATTGACGATTTAATGCTATTTTATTAGAATAATTATGGTAAATCTGACTGTTAAAGTCAGTGCCTCCCCAATCACAAACCTCACCGCACGTCCCTGGTACACACACTGGTACTGAAGTGGAAGTTACAGTTATTGATCAGCTGTTTGGTCGTTCTAGGGACATGCCTTCATCAAAAGTTCCTCAGACTCTTTTCCACTGAGCTGCTGAGGTCACGAAGGTACAGAGTAAACAGAGGCACAACTAGTGTTTCTGTTTTACCAGAGTTCAGCTGGAGGCTATTATCACTAAGACATATCTTTATTTTGTCTAGACCAGTGTCTCCCAAAGTGGGGTCCGCGGCCCCCTTGTGGGCCGCGAGGGTACTGCAGGGGGGCCGCGGGAGGTCATAAAAAAAAAAAAAAAAATATTTAATGTTAAATTTATAATGTTTTGTTTGTAATATTAAAATATTTGTGTTCATTATTTGACTTGAATAATCCACTGTAATCATTTTTGTATTACAATGTTTGTAGCAGAGGCGATTTCCCCAAAATAAAATAACCAGAAGAGCCTATTCTTAATGTTGTCTTCTTGGTTATTATTTTGGGGGGCCACGCAGACCCGTCAGATTTTTAAGGGGGCCTCGGTGTTACTGAGTTTGGGAATGGCTGGTCTAGACAGTTAGAGTGTGTGTGTCTGTGTGTCTGACCTGGTTTCCTTATGTACTCTCCTGGCAGACAGCGCCTGTGTCTCTGTGAGACCACACAGCTTCTGCCCCCCGGGGCCCACCAACAGAAGTGTCCCTCGTCTGGTTCACACACAGTGTTAGAGGTTCTGGAGCACGGGGCCTTCACCTTCAGACCAGACCCTGACCACAAACACACAACAAAGCTGTGACAAACCACCATGCTGTAACCATTATTTCCATTTAGAGACAGTAATATTGTAACGTCCTGATGTCATATAAACAGACTACAAAGTCCATGTCACTCGTTTCAGGCTCTAAACAGGGTCAGTGCATCACAGAGGGACAGAGAGAAGCTGGACAAGATCTTCAGGGGGTCCAGCTCTGCCCTGTCCCCGGATACAGAGCAGCAAGTGGGGGACAGGAGGGTCCACGTGGGACACTATTTGCTCTAGGGACCTTTTCCCATCCACAAACTTCATACTGTCTCCCCCTATTTAAATTCATGAGTCACAACCCAATGAATGTTTGCAATTTCCTGAATCCTTTTCTTTAGTCCAGCTTTGGTTCAAACAAAGCTAATAGTTAAATCCAAAAACAACAACAAAAAATAATACAATTAAAATTCTTCTAAAAGTACATCCCATATTGTAAAATATAGCTGTAGATGAAAAAGATGAGCTAACACAGTGGATACCTCCAGTTTTCATTCTCCTCTCCTGTAAATATGATTGTAATACATTTATATTTAAATAGACAGGTTTACTCTCAAATATGTTTTGCACTCTTAATTCAATGGTAACTACATGAAAGCGAGTCCAGTCCTCCACACTGTACTGATATCCCAATGTGCCCCCCTGGTCTGTCGCCTCCACTTGTCAGGTCTGGTGTTTGTGTCTCACCTGCAGCACACGTGCGGCAGGGCAGACATAGTCTCTCACTTCCCGGGGGTATGAACCAGGCCTCGTCCTGGTACCTGCCTTCAGGACATGGTTCACTGGAGATGCAGTGGTACTTTGAGCAGTTGTTCGTCACCAACATCCCTGAAACACAAGAGCCTCATTCACACTCAGAATATTCCAGGTCTCCTCTCTTACACACTGACATAAGCCAGTCACCGGTTTATGGCGGGGGTGATATGTTTTAAAAAAAGAACCCACAATGAGGTAAATCCTCTCTGTAGCAGCTCTATGTTTTAAGGTTGTAAAATCCTCACACTTTTTACACTTTTCTAACCACCTGAACTCACCACTGCTGAAGTGCGATCCCAGAGATATCCAACCCATTTATTTATTTATTTAAGTAGGGACAGTACATATTAATGAACATATAAAATATGTAAATATGTCAGATTTTAGCCATAGGCTAATTTCCATCTGTTGTCCCTAGACAGGCTGATGTGAAACTTCACATTGAACATTTAACAATGACACAAAAGAAAGTCACAAGACAGTACAGGAACAGAACGACTGCAGGACAAGGAACAATGGGACCACAAGATACACATTCAAATATACTGTACAAAGAACATTAGGGATCTCAGGCAAATACAATGACAAAAGACTGGACACGACAGAGGACAGGGAGGACAGGGAAGGGTTAGGCAGAAACTGGGAGCGAAGGCGGTTCACTTCCACAAACCCAGGGGAAGACTTAATTCATTAATTGCTACGGATTTATAAAAATCTAAAATTTCATTACGTTGTTTTTTTTTTCTCTCTCTTTAAAATACCTATCTAAAATGCTGTGGTGCCCTAAGGTACGTTTTACATAAAATGTTATCGATTATGTTGACAGGTTTGTGTTGATCTGAGCCATTCCTTTAAGTGATTTTTAAATGATTTGAAGCTGATTGCCTCCCTCACAGTGGTTGGTAGTTTGTTCCACTGGACACTGCCTTTATAGGACAGGACATTTTGATCAAAAGAGGTTTTCCTCACAGGAACCTCACAGTCGCCTCTGCTCATGGACCGAGTTGTTCTCGAGGCACTTGTTCTGTATTTAAAATATCTTGTTAGGGGTGGTGGAGCCAACCCATGTAAGCTTTTATAAATTAGACAACAGTTTTTGAATGTTATGAAATGTTCAAAGCTCAATAAATTATATTTGGAGAGGATATTACAATGGTGGTAACCAAATGGTTTTTTATCAAGGATATTCAGTGCCTTTTTATAAAGTCTTTCAATTGGTTTAAGAATCGTTACACCTGTCAGAGACCAACTAGTTATACAGTAGCTTACGTGTGAAAAGATCATACTATGTAAAAACATCATAGCAGCTTGATCAGTCATTGACCTGCGTATTTGGTTGAAGTTGGACACATTAAATCTAATTATTTTTTATATCATTTTAACATGATTTTTAAAGGACAGCGTAGAATCTAACAAAACACCAAGATATTTAAACTCTTGAACTAATTGCAGTTCTTTCTCTCCAAAATATACATTGGAGCGGGCAATATTAAAGTTTTTTTTTGAGAAATACATACAGACTGTTTTCTGTGCGTTTAGCTGAAGACATGATCGAGTAAGCCAATGCTGGATTTGAGTTAGGGCTGATGTAAGAATTGTGGCCCTCAGGGTCCTTTTCTGTGGCCCTCTGCCTCATTAACCCAAAGTAGTCTTTGAGATCATAAACAAGTTCACTGTATCATCCATGCAACTTCAGCTCAGCCAGTAGAGCTGTTGTAACTCGTTCTAAAGCCCAGAATGTCTGAAATTCAGGCGTTGACTTTAGTTGCACAACTGTACTTGTAGTGAAGCTTTCACTATAATTAGCTAGTTATTGTCTTATTATTGTGGCGGAGTGGACATCGGTCAGGATGCAAATGATCAGCCTTGTTGATGGTTATTCCCTTTATTCTGAGTTGTACAGAACGGTGTGTATGTGTGTGTGTGTGTGTGGTTCTGTAACACAAACAGATAGAAATAAAATATTAGAATAATATAACAGTTACTTAGTTATTACACAGAAATAATGTGCACCACTACAATAAGCATAATCTAATTATATCTCTAAACATAGTTATACACATCACACTAATGTATTCCTAACCTAATAACGTAATAACCCAGTGCTAATAACATGACTACTGAACATTTTCTCTCAGTGTGAATGAGCCTCTCTCTGGCCATATGCATTGTAATGCCTTAGCTTTAACTGTATCTTAACAATAAATTGAATTACACACAAATGAACACAGCTCAGATACTCCTGGCTCTGACTAGCACTAACAGACAAACCATTCACTACCAAGTGTATTTAAATAATAAAGTAATGAGTAAACATACACTCAGAGGACTAGCCTAGCCACCTAGCCCAGGAGCTAAACTAGCCTCAATCCCCATGAACTTGCACTAAACACTTAAACTACAATTCTAACCCATTCCCAAACCCATAATCAATCAATCAAATTTTATTTATAGAGCCCTTTACAACACTCAAGGCGACCAAAGTGCTTTACAATAAAATCACATAAAATGCATTAAAAACATTCATTCAAACAAAAATAAAAATAGAACAGTAAGATTAAAAAAAAAAAAAAAGTGTTGCCGTGCTACTGAATGTTAAAAGCCAGTCTGAATAAATGTGTCTTGAGCCTGGATTTAAAAAGGCCAAGATCAGTGATGGTGCGCATTTCAGGGGGCAGCTTATTCCAGAGTCTGGGTCCAGCGACTGAAAAGCACATATTAAACACGATTGCCAATCACCCACCTCTCTAATGGACGCACACAAGCTTTTTACACACAGCACTGTAATCTGTCATTATCGAGCACACAGAACATCACTAAAACAGCCCAAAACCTTTCACTTCTCACTTGCGGGCGCGCCCCTGGTGGCCAGGTCAGGTACTGCAACTATATACAAAACGCTCTATTTAAGCCCTGCCTTCATAACAGTACTGATGTGGTTTTTGATTGTGTAACAAAGGCTCCTATGGAAAAGTGTTGAAAATGAGCATGGTATTGCTATAACGCTAAAGGCAGTGCATCTGGTCTGTCCAATGGTTGTAACCATATCAAATAAATACATGTTAAAGCTCAGAACAGCCCGATGTCAGTCAAGACAGTTTTTAAGTCTGATGTCGGCCCCTGGACTAGTCTGGTGAACTAGTGGCCCTCTGACTGAAATTTTTGGACACCCCTGCCATAGACAGAGACCACAGAGAGAGAGACCAGAGAGAGAGAAAGAGAGAGACCAGAGAGATAGACCAGAGAGAGAGAGACCAGAGAGAGAGAGAGACCAGAGAGAGAGACCAGAGAGAGAGAAAGAGAGAGACCAGAGAGAGAGACCAGAGAGAGAGAGAGACCAGAGAGAGATAGACCAGAGAGAGATGGACCAGAGAGAGAGAGACCAGAGAGAGAGAGACCAGAGAGAGAGAGACCAGAGAGAGAGAGACCAGAGAGAGATAGACCAGAGAGAGATGGACCAGAGAGAGAGAGACCAGAGAGAGAGAGACCAGAGAGAGAGCAGAGATAGAGACCAGAGAGAGAGTTCTCTGAATTAATCAAACAAGCCATAAAAGTTGTATTCTAACTAGCGGTTATACAATGTTGTATATGAGACAATACATACAAGATGGCGCCTCGTACGGTCGCCACGGCTCTTTGCTGCTCTCTTTTTCTTTTGTTTTTACTTTTTTGGGCCCGTAAAAGGGGAAAGCGCGGAGGCCTGCTCGTGCGTCTGAGGAGGAGAGGAGCGCACGGCTCTCCCCGGCATTTTTCTGTCCAACGTACGCTCACTGGGCAATAAGACGAACTCAGCCTGCTCATGAGAAGAAACAAGGACTTCATCCTGTGTCCTCTGCTTCACTGAGACCTGGTGTCCTCTGTGTCCTCTGCTTCACTGAGACCTGGTGTCCTCTGTGTCCTCTGCTTCACTGAGACCTGGTGTCCTCTGTGTCCTCTGCTTCACTGAGACCTGGTGTCCTCTGTGTCCTCTGCTTCACTGAGACCTGGTGTCCTCTGTGTCCTCTGCTTCACTGAGACCTGGTGTCCTCTGTGTCCTCTGCTTCACTGAGACCTGGTGTCCTCTGTGTCCTCTGCTTCACTGAGACCTGGTGTCCTCTGTGTCCTCTGCGTCACTGAGACCTGGTGTCCTCTGTGTCCTCCATTATGCGCTCTCAGGGAAGAGCAGAGGCGGTGGGCTGTGTTTCTACGTCAATACAAACTGGTGTAACGATGTGACAGTGATCTCCAAGCACTGCTCTCCTGCTCTGGAATATCTTTTCATTCATTGTAAACCATATTACTCCCCTCATGAAATTGTTTCATTCATTCTTGCCTCTGTTTACATACCGCCATGCGCGGACGTGCACGAGGCTCAGCGCGCACTCGCAGAGCAAGTACTGTGTATGGAACGCTTATACCCGGACTCTCTGATTATTATCCTGGGGGATTTTAATAAGGGAAACTTGAGCCAGGAATTACCCAAATACAGACAGTTTATCAAATGCCCGACCAGAGAGGAGAACACTCTGGATCACTGTTACACCACCGTGCGCGGAGCTTTTCGCTCTGTTCCGCCAGCAGCCCTCGGCTTCTCAGATCACTCCATGATACATCTGGTTCCTGCTTACAGACAGAGACTAAAGCTCTCGAAACCTGCAGTGAGGAGCTCCAAAGTGTGGTCTGATGAAGCTGTGGAAGAGCTGCATGCATGGAATCTACAGACTGGGACCTTTTCAGAGCTGCCACAGATAGTTTGGATGAATATACGGACACTGTGACGTCATACATTCACTTCTGTGAGGATAGCATCATTCCAACAAGGACCAGGGTCATCTATAACAACGACAAACCCTGGTTCACTGCTAAACTCCGGCAGCTCAGGAAAGCAAAGGAGTCTGCTTTCAGGGAGGGGGACCGCAGCGGCTACAAAGCAGCTAAATATCAGTTCAGGAGAGAACTGAAAGCAGCCAAGTCCCGGCACAGAGAACGACTACAGGAGCAGTTTGGTAACAACGATACTGCTTCTGTCTGGAGGGGCCTACGGGAGATCACCAACTACAAACCCAAACCCCCCCCTGTGCTGACGACCTGAACCATTTTTTTCAGCCACTTTGATGCCGCCCTGGACACCTCCCCCACCCCCCACCGAGCCAACGACCCGCTCTGCCCCCACCCTGACAATAGCCTCAGAAGACATCAAACGTCTCTTCTTGAGGCTGCACCCCCGCAAAGCTCCTGGCCCCACGTGTCTCCGGCCACTCTGAGATACTGCGCCAGTGAGCTTACTCCTGTGTTCACTGACATTTTCGACTCCTCTCTGCAGTCCTGCCATGTCCCGGCCTGCTTCAAATCCTCCATCATTGTCCCCGTCCCGAAGAAGCCCAGGATCACAGGACTCAATGACTACAGACCTGTAGCACTTACGTCTGTCGTCATGAAGTCATTTGAACGCCTGGTTCTCTCCCATCTCAAGTCCTTCACCTCCCCCCTCCTGGACCCCCTGCAGTTCGCCTACAGAGCCAACAGATCTGTAGACGACGCCATTAACCTGGCCCTCCACCACATCCTACAGCACCTGGACTCCCCGGGGACCTACGCCAGGGTCCTGTTCGTGGACTTCAGCTCTGCCTTCAACACAATCCTGCCATCCCTGCTCCAGGACAAGCTCTCCCAGCTCAACGTGCCCGATTCCACCTGCAGGTGGATCACTGACTTCCTGACGGACAGGAAGCAGCGAGTGCGTCTGGGGAAGAATGTCTCAGACTCTCGGATTATAAATACAGGAGCCCCACAGGGCTGTGTTCTTTCTCCCCTGCTCTTCTCCCTGTACACCAACCACTGCACCTCCAGCCACAACTCTGTGAAGCTGATCAAGTTCACGGACGACACCACCCTCATTGGACTCATCTCCAACAACGATGAGTCCGCCTACAGGAGGGAGGTGGACCGGCTGGTGTCCTGGTGCAGTGGTAACAACCTGGAGCTGAACGCCCAGAAGACAGTGGAGATGATTGTGGACTTCAGGAAGAGCACTGTCCCCCCGCCCCCACCCTCCGTGATGGACTCCCCCATCACCTCTGTGGAGTCCTTCCGTTTCCTGGGCACCACCATCACCCAGGACCTCAAGTGGGAGCCGACCATCAGCTCCCTCATCAAGAAGGCCCAGCAGAGGATGTCCTTCCTGCGGCAGCTCAGGAAAGCCAAGCTGCAGTTCTACACGGCCATCATCGAGTCCATCCTCACCTCCTCCATCTCCTCCTCCATCACCTCCTCATCACCTCCTCATGACCTCCTCCATCACCTCCTCCATCACCTCCTCATCACCTCCTCCATCACCTCCTCCATCACCTCCTCATCACCTCCTCCATCACCTCCTCCATCACCTCCTCATCACCTCCTCCATCACCTCCTCATCACCTCCTCCATCACCTCCTCCATCACCTCCTCCATCACCTCCTCATCACCTCCTCCATCACCTCCTCCATCACCTCCTCCATCACCTCCTCCATCACCTCCTCCATCACCTCCTCCGTCACCGTGTGGTTCTGGAGCCACAGTCAGGGACAAACAGAGACTACAGTGCATTGTGCGCTCTGCAGAGGAAGTGATCGGCCGCAGCCTTCCATCGCTGCAGGACCTGTACGTCGCCCGAGCTCGAGGCCGGGCTGGTCGTATCACAGCCGACCCCTCTCACCTGCACATGGACTATTCCAACACTCCCCTCTCACCTGCACATGGACTATTCCAACCACTCCCCTCCCACCTGCACATGGACTATTCCAACCACTCCCCTCTCACCTGCACATGGACTATTCCAACCACTCCCCTCTCACCTGCACATGGACTATTCCAACCACTCCCCTCTCACCTGCACATGGACTATTCCAACCACTCCCCTATCACCCTGCACATGGACTATTCCAACCACTCCCCTCTCACCTGCACATGGACTATTCCAACCACTCCCCTCTCACCTGCACATGGACTATTCCAACCACTCCCCTCTCACCTGCACATGGACTATTCCAACCACTCCCCTCTCACCTGCACATGGACTATTCCAACCACTCCCCTCAGGCAGGAGGCTGCGGTCCATCAGGACTAGAACCTCCCGCCACAAGAACAGTTTCTTCCCCTCTGCTGTTGGACTCTTGAACACTTCTTAACCTGTCCCCCCGCCCTTTATAAAGTCACTTTACTGCCCTTTATAAAGTCACTTTACTGCCCATCATACGTCACTTTACTTCACTGTACTGCTGTCACCTTACATTGTGTGCACCATGTGCACTTGTATATTGTAAATCATAATTGTAACTCTATTTTAAATTTAAATGTATTCCTTAGAAGTGTTTTTTATTCTTTATTTTCTATCATCTCTTTCTGACTGTTGCACTGAATATGGTTGCTGACAGATTACATATTGTCTGCTCCTCTAAAATCCAGTGTAGTGTGTTCCTGGCGGTGTCATCAGGAGACATTAGCTTCCACAGTTACACGGATGATACACAGCGGTACATCGGATGATACTTTTAGACCTCATCAAATGGTTAAGTGTGTGTGTGTGTGCGTGTGTGTGTCTGTGTACAGTGGGGCAAAAAAGTATTTATTCAGCCACCAGTTGGGCAAGTTTTTTTTTAAATAGAATTTATTTGCAAATGATGGTGTAAATAAGAGTCAGGTCCAAACTCTCACAGACTGAAGCTCCTTCTTTAAGAGTCTGTCCTCCACTCTTTTCCAATATTAAACCTGTTTGAACTCATTTTTAGTCTGAAAGACACCTCTCCACACCCTCAAACACTCACACTCCAAACTCCACTAAGACCAAAGAGCTGTCAAAGGACAAACAACACTGTAGACCTGCACTAGGCTGGGAAGACTGACTCTGCAATAATAGGTAAGCAGCTCGGTGTGAAGAAATCAATTGTGGGAGCAATTAGTAAGAAAATGGAAGACAAATAAGACAAAACAATCTCCTCCATCTGGGGCTCCACCATCTCACCCCGTGGTGTCGAAACGGTCACGAACGGTGAGTAAAGATCCCAGAACCACAAGGGGACCTAAAGAATGACCTGCAGAGAGCTGGGACCAGAGTAACAAAGCTACCCTAAGTAACACGCTACGCCGCCAGGGACTCCCTGCAGTGTCAGACGTGTCCCCTTCAGACGTCCAGGCGCGTCTGAAGCTACAGAGCATTTGGATCCAGAAGAAGATTGGGAGAATGTCATATGGTCATATGAAACCAAAATAGAACACCTAAATATTAAACCTTTGGTAAAAACTCAACTCGTCGTGTTTGGAGGAGAGTTGCATCAGAAGAACACCTGCTGTGAAGCCTGGGGGTGGAAACAATATACTTTGGGGCTGTTTTTCTGCAAAGGGACCAGGACGACGGAATCGTGAAAAAGAAAGAATGAATGGGACCATGTATGGTGAGATTTGGAATGAAAACCTCCTTCCATCGGCACATTGAAGATTAAATGTGGGTCTTTCAGCACGACAATGATCCCAAACACAACGAAGGGTTCCCAAGAATCATTTTAACCCATTTGGCCCCACCGGCAACTATATTTTCCAAAGTTTCTAATTGTCATTTTCTACTCACAGAAAAAAAAAATCAAAAGGTATTAGTGCAGGTTTTTTCTCTTATATTCTAGTAAACGACTTAGACAAAGTTATAGTTTAAAAAAATTGAGATTCCTGGTGCTTCCGGTCACGTGACATCAGCTTCCAGTCCCTTCTGAGTGAAAACATGGATGAAGCAAACCATCCCAGAAAGAGGTCCTTTTTATCCATTTTGAATAATTTTTCCCCCAAACACTTCATAATTATTTGATCATTCAAGTCTCTAGAATAACCCTCCCTAAAAACATTGTACCTGGGATAAATATTTTTTGAGTTATGAGCATGTTTCTGTGCGCGGCAATCATACAGTATGATGTCACTAAAGGAAAGGAAAACAATGCCTAGTATACCTACTAATAATAATTATATACTTATTTCAAATTGTAGAATGATGTACAATGTCTAATTTTAAACCTCTTAGATTACTCTTCACATCTAAATAAAGTATTAATAGGTATTCAATGTCTGTAGGATTTTGATATAGCTGTAGCCCAGACCCTCCTCCAGCGTCATGGAGTAAGACATGGGTGTCCAAACTTTTTAGTGAGAGGGCCACTTTAGTCCATCAGACTTGACCTGTGGCAGAAACTGGTTTTAAAAACTCTGGATTTGAGCTGGATGGACTGGATTCTGTAATTTAAAATGAGTTATGATAGGTTCTGGATTCCAGAGGGTCTGAGATTTACAACAATGTATAGTCTGACTGTGTTGGTGGAGCTGAAGTTGGTTGGATGACACTGTCAAAGTGCTTCAATGGCGACTTTGTGTTAGCAGCAGAGGGCTTTGTGTGTGTGAGTGTGAGGGTGAGAGAGAAACCTTGCTTTTCCGTCCCTGCTTCACACACGGTGTTAGAGGTTCTGGAGCACTTCTTACGCAGACCGGACCCTGACCACAAACACAACATGGGCGGCACAGTGATTAGCACTCTTACTTCTCTGCAAGAAGGTGCCAGGTTCGATTCCACTTCAAAACAGGACATTTCTGAGTGGCATTTGCATGTTCTCCTTGTGTCTGTGTAGGTTTCTTTCTGGTACAACAATTTCCCCTACAACTAAAAACATGTACAATTTGGAAAGATCCTCCAGCTCAGCTGTGCTAACGATCCACTCATCGCTTTACCTGCCGCCATTATCGTTTATTCTCTAGAATGACTAGGGCTTTGACTTTTGCACAAAAATCATATGCGAAGTTTGTTTGTTTATCCATCCATTCATTTTCTTCCGCTTCATCCGTTGCCGGGTCGCGGGGGCAGCAGTCTAAGCAGAGACGCCCAGACTTCCCTATCCACACACACTTCCTCCAGCTCGTCCGGGGGGACCCCAAGGCGTTCCCAGGCCAGCTGAGAGACATAGTGTCCTAGGTCTTCCGCGGGGCCTCCTCCCGGTGGGACGTGCCCGGAACACCTCCCCAGGGAGGCGTCCAGGAGGCATCCTGAACAGATGCCCGAGCCACCTCAACTGGTTCCTCTCGATGTGGAGGAGCAGCGGCTCTACTCCGAGCTCCTCCCGTGTGACTGAGCTCCTCACCCTATCTCTAAGGGAGCAGCCACTCTGTGGAGGAAGCTCATTTTGACCGCTTGTATCCGCGATCTCGTTCTTTCGGTCATTACCCAAAGCTCATGACCATAGGTGAGGGAGGGAACGAAGATTGACCGGTAAATTGAGAGCTTTGCCTTTCAGCTCAGCTCCCTCTTTACCACAACGGTCCGATACAGCTCTGACTGCAGACGCTGCTCCCTCTTCACCACAACGGTCCGATACAGAGACCGCATCACTGCGCACGCTGCACCGATCCGCCTGTCAATCTCACGCTCCATCCTTCCCCTCACTCGTGAACAAGACCCCGAGATACTTGAACTCCTCCACTTGTTGGTTTATCAATTTAAATATTTAATCATAATTTATTCTACAGCTCCTCACAGCAGCAGAACGTTCCATTGATTTGAATGTAATTTAAAAAAGTTCTACCGCTCATTATTTCTTGATAAGGGACTCTCAAACCAACAATGACCGCTGCCCTTTGGCAACACACTCTGTGCTCGTAATTCAGCTGTAGATTATTCTGCAACTTGTTCTAGCCACTTCATCACAACAGGCTACGTCACTACTGTTTCTGCAGAGAAGCTATTTGTGTTATTGAAGCCATGCTCAATAACACAAATATCAATCAATAACACATTTAAATGTTAATGGGAGAATACATTATACACATACATTCTTAACACACAGAGGTTTTCAGAATTATCTGTTCACGTTTTAGAGATTTCACGACACTTTGAAGCAACTGTGGTTAAAGTTCTAACTCATCATTCTAACATATGCAGAAGGCAGTACTTTTTCACTGCATGTTTTGGTTTTCTGAAGGCCAAGCTACTGGCACCATGGCAGCTGCTGATTGGAGGACGCCATTCCTCCGCTGTGTGTCACTTACATTCAGTAACATCTTTGTTCACGCTGTCTCTACCATCGACAATAAAACATGTCTTCTGTCTGAATTTAAGACACGATTCCCAGACTTTGTCATCTTCTTCAACGTTTTCATGACAAAAATACTGTTTTAATGTGACAAAGCAATCGCGGTAAACCTGAAAGTAACTATTAACATTAGTAGAACATTTTAGGTGCTAGCTTAGCTGTTACCCATCTAGCGGAAAATTAGTACCTTCACTATAATAGCCCTGTTCATGAGTACCTTAAAGATGCAGACAGTGATTTTTTTCTAGACGCATTTGTTTAAATATTGTGGGAAAACGTCCCAAAACCCTAAAAGTATCAAGGTGGAGTGGTTTGGTGGAGAGGGGAGGGGAGAGTGGGTGGAGAGGGGAGGGGAGAGTGGTTTTGGTGGAGAGGGAGGGAGGAGAGTGGTTTGGGGAGAGGGGAGGGGGAGTGGTTTGGTGGAGGGGAGGGGGGAGGGTTTGGTGGAGAGTGGTTTGGTGGAGAGGGGAGGGGGGAGTGGTTTGGTGGAGAGGGGAGGGGGGAGTGGTTTGGTGGAGAGGGGAGGGGGGAGGTGGTTTGGTGGAGAGGGGAGGGGAGAGTGGTTTGGTGGAGAGGGGAGGGGAGAGTGGTTTGGTGGAGAGGGGAGGAGAGGGGAGAGTGGTTTGGTGGAGAGGGGTGGGGGGGAGTGGTTTGGTGGAGAGGGGAGGGGGGAGTGGTTTGGTGGAGAGGGGAGGGAGAGTGGTTTGGTGGAGAGGGGAGGGAGAGTGGTTTGGTGGAGAGGGGAGGGGATGAGGGGAGTGGTTTGGTGGAGAGGGGAGGGGAGAGTGGTTTGGTGGAGAGGGGAGGGGGGAGTGGTTTTGGTGGAGAGGGGAGGGGGGAGTGGTTTGGTGAGAGGGGAGGGGGGAGTGGTTTGGTGGAGAGGGAGGTGGAGAGGGTTTGGTGGAGGAGGGGAGGGGGAGTGGTTTGGTGGTGGAGAGGGAGGGGGAGGGAGAGTGGTTTGGTGGAGAGGGGAGGGGGAGAGTGGTTTGGTGGAGAGGGAGGGGAGGGGAGGGAGTGGTTTGGTGGAGAGGGAGGGGAGAGGGGGAGGAGGGAGGGGGGAGTGGTTTGGTGGAGAGGGGAGGGGAGAGTGGTTTGGTGGAGAGGGGAGGGGGGGAGTGGTTTGGTGGAGAGGGGAGGGGAGGGAGTGGGAGAGGAGTGGTTTGGTGGAGAGGGGAGGGGGAGTGGTTTGGTGGAGAGGGGAGGGGGGAGTGGTTTGGTGGAGAGGGGAGGGGGGAGTGGTTTGGTGGAGGGGGGGGGGGAGTGGTTTGGTGGAGAGGGGAGGGGGGAGTGGTTTGGTGGAGGAGGGGAGGGTGGTTTGGTGGTGAGGGGAGGGGGAGAGTGGTGGGGAGAGGGGGGAGTGTGTTTGGTGGAGGAGGGGAGGGGGGGGTTAGGGTGGAGATGGTTTGGTGGAGAGGGGAGGGGGGAAGTGTGGTTTGGTGGAGAGGGGGGGGGGGTGGGGAGTGGTTTGGTGGAGTGGAGAGGGGAGGGGGTGATCCAATTAGGGGCCGGTGTATAGGAGCCAAATATGTGTTTTTCTTTGCGTAATTGGTCTTTATGTCCATGAGGGGGCGCATTCATCTTTTATATGAATCATGAGCGCAGGGTTGAGTGCAGGTGTGACCCAGAAGGGCAAATTGGTTTTTGACCGCACAAGCGGAGTTTGTTTTCCACTGTTTCTCGTGTGATACCACTGTGGATCCTTTTAATAGCACTGTTAAATAAATGAAGATTATTGCATCGTACCCTTTGAAGACTTGGAGGATTTTATTGAGCACAACAGAGCAACCACAGCAGCCGCTTAGCGCGTCATCAACAAGCCTGGGTCTACAGCCTCACACTAGCAGCATTGGGCTGGCTAGTATATAAGGAGTTATTGAAGATGAAATAGGAGAATGAAGCAAGGCTAAAAGAGAAGATGGTTTAGTGGACCTGGCTTCCATGACAAGCCAAGCGTGAGAATTTGGAACATCGGAATGAAGCCAATATCTAAATATTCTAATATTGCATGACCAATAATAAAATTTAAAATTTGGCAGGGCCATGCCCCCTAATTTTTTTGATCTCTGTAGATGTTGAATGCTCAATCGTGACACCTTATTATTCCAAATAAAATTGCGGATAATAATATAAATTTTGTTAAAAAAGGATTGAGTTAGAAAAATTGGTATTAATTGGAATAAATATAAAAAGCGGGGAAGGATATTCATTTTGATGCAATTTATGCGAGCAACCAAAGAAAGCCCCAAAATTGACCAGCGATCCAAATCCTCTTTGACACGCAACAGTAAAGGAGAAAAATTGGCTCCAAAAAGATCCTCAAATCTTCGAGTGACCTGGAGACCTAGGTAGGTAAATTGATGAGTGATTTTAAACGGTAGAGTATTAATGAGGTTACATTCAGAGACATTGAGAGGAAAGAACTCACTTTTAGTTAAGTTTAATTTATAACCGGAAATCCGTCCAAATACCTGTAGCGTATTTAAAGCTGCTGGAATAGAAGTATCCAAATCACTTAAATACAAAAGTAAATCGTCTGCGTACAAAGACACTTTGTTTCCTATGCCATTCCTAATAATCCCACTAATCTCCAAATTCGATCTGAGCGCGATGGCAAGCGGTTCTATCGCCAAGGCAAATAATAACGGACTTAATGGACAGCCTTGACGCGTGGAACGAGAGAGACGGAAGTAAGCAGATTGGATATTATTGGTTCTGACTGCAGCGTGTGGGTCTGCGTACAACAGTTGAATCCAGGATAAAAACTTCTGACCAAAACCAAATTTTTCAATTGTATAAAATAAATACCTCCATTCTACTCTATCAAAAGCCTTTTCGGCATCTAAAGAAATTAGGGCTTCCTGGGAGTCTACCGGGTTTGGGTTGTATATAACATTAAAAAGGCGTCTAACATTAGAAAAGGAGTGTCTATTTTGAACAAAACCAGTTTGGTCTACACTGATTATGGAAGGGAGAACTGTATTGAGACGTAAAGCCAATGTTTTAGACAACAATTTGAAGTCGACGTTTAGTAAACTTATGGGGCGATACGAAGCACATTGTAATGGATCTTTGCCTTTTTTAGCAAGAAGGCTAATAACGGCTTGATTAAGAGTTTCAGGCAAGTGGCCACATTCCAAAGATTCTTTATAAACTGATAATAATATTGGTGACAATTTATTCCAAAATATCCTATAGAATTCGCAAGGATATCCATCCGGGCCTGGGCAGCGGCCTCCTTGAAGAGATTTAACAGCAACTGTTAGCTCTTCAATTGTGAGAGGTTTCTCCAAGTTGTCAGCAACTACCCGATTAATGGAGGGAACATGCAACCCTTCAAAAAAATTGTCAAAATCAGATATGGATGCAGTACAGTCTGAAGAGTATAAGGCAGAGTAAAAATCTTTAAAAGTATTGTTAATTTCAGTTGGTTCAGAGGAATTTCCATGCAGCGTCTCAATCTGAGAAATTTGATGTGACGCAGAAACTTGGCGAATTTGGTGAGCAAGTAATTTACCAGCTTTGTCCCCGTGTTCGAAGAACTGAGCACCAGATCGAAGCAGCAGATCAGTTGTGTGTTTAGTCATCAAAATATCAAATTCTGACTGTAATATAATACGTTCCTTGTAAAGATTTGGGTTTGGAGAAGTCGCATACAGACTGTCCAATTGAGAGATACGGCAAGTCAAATTCAGAAGCTTCTCATTTCTAAGCTTGCGCTCATATTTTGTAAAGGGAATTATTTCACCTCTAATATATGCCTTTAATGTCTCCCACAAAAGAGAGGCCGAGATATTAGAGCTTTCATTAGTTGATAAAAAGAAATCAATTTGTCGCTCAATAAAAGAAACAAAGTTTTCATTAGCTAGAAGCTGAGTGTTAAGACGCCACAATGAGCGACCGGATTGTGACTGAAATTGGATATTTATTGAAACGGGAGCATGATCGGATAGGACAATTGCATCGTACTTGCAATCCATTAAGGAAGGTAAAAGTCTGTTATCGAGTAAAAAGAAGTCAATGCAAGTAAAAGTATGGTGGACAGGCGAAAAAAAAGAATATACTTTTTGTTGAGGATTTAAAAAGCGCCAAGGATCCATTAGGGAAAATTCTTTGGTAAAAGAATTAAGTGCTTTTGCTGCACGTGTAAGGCTAGCAGCTTTATTAGATGACCGGTCTAAGTCCACGTCTTGCCAACAGTTAAAATCACCTGCCATCACTAGCATGTAAGATGACATATTAGGGAGTCGTGCAATCAGTCGTTTGAGAAAATCCTCGTCATCATAATTTGGAGCATAAACATTTACTAAAGCTAAGGGAACATTGTTGATGGTACAAGTAATAATTACATATCTACCATTCGGATCGGAAATTGATTGTAAGTACACAAAAGGAACAGATTTTCGTATTAGAATTGCTACATCCCTAGATTTACTATTAAAAGATGAATGATATATGTTACTAATCCAATTCTTTTTTAATTTCAAATGGTCCAAGTTTTTCAAATGAGTTTCTTGCAAGTAGATAACATGAGCCCCAAGCTGATGAATGTGGTGCAATACCTTACTACGTTTTAGTGGGTTGTTGAGCCCTTTGCAGTTAAAACTGGTAAAACGAATCTCTTGTCTTGAAGATGGTGATGAATTGTGTGCCATGATTAAGATCTCTTAAGGAATCTCAAAGCAGTATCTTCTGACCACCTGTAAAAAGAAAATATGAGAAAAAACAAAAAAGAGAACAGAGAACATACCCAAACCACCCACCCACCTCCCCACAAAAAAAAAAAAAAAATCGCAGAAGTGCCTTCTGAAACCAGACACGCGACCCCATCTACCCCAGTGAAAGAAATACCAGGCCTAACTAAGGCAAGGAGAGAAAAGCACCTAAAAAAATAAAGTGCAACTCTCCAGTGGAATGTGAAATTCTTCAAAAGAAAAAAAAAAAAAAGGTCACCAATGACTTAAATTTTTTTTTAGTAGTTATAAAAATATGTATAAAAAATAAATAAAAGGATCACAGCAAAGATAGAAATAAAAAATATATATATATATATATATATATATATATCTATGTATAAATAAATAAAATATCAGAAGTATATCTTATGTATTTATAAAATAAAGTTATGAATATCAAAGTAAAATGGAAAAAAATCAGATCAATGAAAGAAAGGATAATAATAATAATACAACAGTAAAATAAATAAATTATAAAAAAATTACAATGTAATAGTTCTTACCATCCTCCCCAACAATAACTGCAACAGAAAAACGGAATATAACATATGCGTCGTCCATATGTATACAACCTCAGTGCTCATTGACGCATTTACCAACCAAGGATACCATAATAGTAATAATAAAATAAAAAAACACCAACCAAAAAAAATAAATAAATAAAAAAAAAAATATATATATATATATATATAGATTGGGACATTGCTCAAAAGAAAAAAGTCAGAGCATTTATGCATGTACACATTGTAAAAGTAATAACACACATTTTAACTAGAAGAAAACAAATTATTGCACCAATGAATAGACTCAAACCTATTCATTATAAAATGTAAAGTTTGTCCATCGTAACAGGTCGTTTAAACAGACTGTGGGTCCACCATGGTCTTGAGATTTTTCTTCACAAAGTCCATAGCCAAGTCAGGACTGTCAAACGTGCGAAGCTGTCCATTGGGGAGTGTTATTCTCAGTGATGCTGGGAAGAAAAGTCCAAACTTTATCCCTGGACAGGAATGAAGTTCTTTCTTCACGCCGCTGAATGCAGCGCGCTTCTTTGCCACAATGGCCGTAAAATCAGGGAAAATAAACACTCGTTTCCCCTGAAAGGTCAGGGCAGGTGACTCACGGGCTTTGCGGAGAATTTCATTCCTTGTCTGGAACTGGTTGACACGAACCACGAAGGGCCGCGGCGGGGCTCCGTCTCCGGGTCTGGGCCGCAGAGTCCGATGCGCCCGGTCGAGAATAGGTTTGACATCGAGGTGAAGTAGATTGTGCAGAAAATCGGCCACAAATTCTGTTGGGCGAGGGCCCTCCGTACCTTCAGCAACGCCAACAATTCGAATATTATTGAGTCTGGAGCGTCCCTCTAGTTCGTCACATTTATTCGTCAATAGCTCAACTTTTCCCTGAAGTTGGCTAACAGAGGCTTGTATGCTAGTTAGCCTCTGCTCATGGTCGTTAGCTGCTCCTTCCAAGTCGGATATGGCAGACGCATACGATGTAATTTTAGACTCTAAAGGGGCCAACGCATCCGTAACTTCACGTTTAACAACGTCTGCAACAATTGCCTCAAATTTGCCTATGATATCTCCACGCATTTCCTCCATCATCTCCCTCATGTTAGCTAGCAATGCGCCGTTAGCCGCTGAGGTAGCATCCTGTTCAGGCATATTTCTCGTTGTCATACCCGCTTTCCGTCTCATCTGAGCGCCAAACAAATCCGAAGGACCATAAGGGATGATAAGAAACCAATACTAAACAAGTCTTCGCACTTATGATTTAAAAAAAGGTGCACAATATCACAAAAATATCACATTCCGGCGGAGCCACCTCAAAGCACGTCTTGCACCATCCGTGCTCAGCAGCGCCCCCATGTGTATGATTGATTTAAGATAATCAATAGGGAGGATTGTTGTGGCGAGTTTCATATATTAGAATATATTGTACTAAAATTCACTGATACATTTGCAGACAAAGGCCGCCTGTCTTGTACAAAGAGGCCTTCACTTTCACATGACCTTCGCAAAGGCGATGGTACCATGTGCCACTCCTTTGATCGTTATAATGTTTAATGTTATGACAGGTGCACTATCATTCTTTTGCCCTCCCTTCTTTTACCTCGTCTTCCTGCATAACTCAACCCACCTTACCCCCACTGTGACATGTCTTGTTCTTTGTTCTAGCTTTTCGCAGGACTATATTATCAAATGTTAGATGTGAGCAGACCAGAGAGAGAGACCAGAGAGAGACCAGAGAGAGACCAGAGAGAGACCAGAGAGAGACCAGAGAGAGAGACCAGAGAGAGACCAGAGAGAGAGACCAGAGAGAGACCAGAGAGAGACCAGAGAGAGAGACCAGAGAGAGACCAGAGAGAGAGACCAGAGAGAGACCAGAGAGAGAGACCAGAGAGAGAGACCAGAGAGAGACCAGAAAGAGACCAGAGAGAGAGACCAGAGAGAGACCAGAGAGAGAGACCAGAGAGAGACCAGAAAGAGACCAGAGAGAGAGACCAGAGAGAGAGACGACGCAGGCTTTGAGTGCGTCGCTTCTGTCTCACTCTGCAGAGTATTATTGTATTTGTTATTCTCGTCACCTTTAAAATAAATTGCACAAAGACAAGCTGTTTTCTCTCGGATCCATTCATTGAAGTATTTAAATTTCCACTACAATATGTCTCTGTCTCTGTGTGTGTGTGTCTTTGTGTGTCTGTGTGTGTGTGTGTGTGTGTGAGTGTATGTGTGTGTGAGTGTGTGTCTGACCTGGTTTCCTTATGTACTCTCCTGGCAGACAGCGCCTGTGTCTCTGTGAGGCCCCACAGCTGAGGTCCTCCAGGAGCCTCAGACAGAAGTGTCCCTCGTCTGCTTCACACACAGTGTTAGAGGTTCTGGAGCACGGGGCCTTCACCTTCAGACCAGGCCCTGACCACAAACACACAACTGAGACCAGAGGGAGAGACCAGAGGGAGACCAGAGAGAGAGACCAGAGGGAGAGACCAGAGAGGGAGACCAGAGAGAGAGACCAGAGGGAGAGACCAGAGAGGGAGACCAGAGGGAGAGACCAGAGGGAGACCAGAGAGCACACGTCAGTCCTGGTCTCTCACCTGTAGCACACGTGCGGCAGCGCACACATGTTCTCTCTTTTCCCAGTGGTACCAACCAGGGCTCATCCTGGTTGGTACCATCAGGACATGGTTCACAGGAGACACAGCGGAACTTTGAGCAGTTGTTCTTCATCAACGCCTCTGAAACACAAGAGCCTCATTCACACCGAGCAGGACCCAGGCCCCTCCCCCTCTCACTGAACCACAAACATGTATTTTCAGTCGTGCAGATCAATGTAGCTCTGTATCCTACAGCAAATTTCCCTTGGGACAATGAAGTTTATCTTCTTATTTTATACAGTATTCTGTTACTTTGGAAAAAGTAGACACCATGGGTATGGTCTGGACACATGGTCTTTACCTGCTGGACACCAGGGGCAACAGTCTCTCTGGGGCTGGTTCTGGCTGGTCACGAGAGCCAAGAGGAGGATCTGAAACAGAAGGTTTTAGATCAAGCTCATGATACAACTACTTTTCTTTAAAAAGCAGAAGTTAGCCTCGTCCACAATATCTACATTCAACCATTTCTGGGCTAAAAAAGTGACATTCTAACTCTGTGTAATACTAATGTTACAGATGCAGCATCTCTGTGAAGGACAAAGAGACTTATCTAAACATAAAAATATCTAAGAATAATAAAAATGTAGGAGAAGATCTGGACCTCCGTGGGTTGCCGTGGAGACAGTCTGACCCTGTGCTACATCCTACCCTCCATCCTGAAGATAGGCGTCAGAACCTGCTGAGATGACACCTTATCGAGGCACTGAGTCTGGGCAAAACAAAGGAAATCTGTTAGGATTTAGCAGACTGAGACGGATCGTGGTGTGCCAAACTCTGGAAGTTTATTTAAGTTTCTCTCAAGTTCCACTGGTTTACTCTGTTTCTTTCTCTCAGACAGAATAAAGGCAGGACACAGTTTATATAGTCATTGTCACGTCACACATCGAAAGACATACGTGTCACAAAGAGACAGTCAAATCATAGTCATAACATGGAGTCCTTGTACAGTCCTTGTACAGTCCTGCACGTAGGCCATATTGCTATCTAATACTAACACCCTCCCCTTTGATCACATAATCACATGTGATCACTCAAATCAATCAATCAATAAAATGGAAAAAGAAAAAAAAAAATTCCAAAAAAAACTTCAAAAAATTATTAAAAACAAAGAAAATGTATGCATTAAACTCATAATCATCAAATCAATATCAGTGGATTTTATCCTCTATCCTGGGAAAAAACAAAACAAACAAAAACAAACAAATACTATTGGACACACAAGAACTCAGCAGATTCAGTCAAAACACAGACAAAAACGAGCTGAGTCTCAAATTTGAAGCTAATTTCACTTTTCTTACTCTATACTTTTATTCTAATGCTAATTGTTTACACTTCACTTATTTCACTGTATTATTTTCACTTTTCAATCTTAGACTGTGTACTTTACTTTCATGATTCACTATAGTTTAAAACTATTCTAATCTATTTACAAATATGTTTGCATATTTGCTTCTATTGAGCCATATTCTTAAACATACATTTTAATCTAATAAATCTCTCTGTGGTTTACTTTCATTATCAGTGGCATATTATCAGTGGATTTTGCTCTATGTCTATTCTCATTCTCAGGAATAAAACTGTGAACACAGTAAGGCAAATGGTTAATATAAACATTATTATGGCGGTCAGTTTTCCAAATACATTTGTTGAACCAGGAAGTGCTGTCACTTCCTCCTCTCAGACAGTTTGGGATGAATGTAAATCATTAATCAAATTGGAACTATCCTTACAAGAGCTAATCTATTTTAGCAGGTTTGGGGTTGGGGTCAGTTATTCTTCTACAATGGTGTTTGCGCTGGAAACTTCTCAATATCTAAATATCTACTATTGTGTTTTTGTGCTATACACAAATGCATCAAAATGCTTTTAAATGCTTTTAAATCTCTGTTGGTTCTAATCTATTTCATTGATCTAGGCATTAATCTAGGCTACACTCATATGAACTTTTTGTATTGTCAACATTCACTCATGTTTGAACACAAGTGAATTTGACAGTATCTAATAAAACTGTACATAAAACTGTAATTAACTTTATCTACTTTTGAAGTAAATGTTTGTGAAATGGTCCCTTTACCATTTGATATTAGCACTGGCTACAAATAATCTCTATTTTTGAAAGCATCTATGGTTGATGCATTTATCTAATTCTATATTTCCTCTATTTTTTAACTCCAAAGCTCGGCTGCAGCTTGAGCAAAGGCATATTCCTAGTTTGTGACTTCTGTCACTTTCAATATCTGTAACATAATTCTGATTCTAATATTATAGCTGATCTATCAAAAGGATAACATTGTAGGGTACTATTTTAACTCTTATGTGGAAATGTGTTTATGAAAAACAAAGGAAGTCAAATTCTACTCTTTTACTACTATTTAACATCTACTAAAACGCTACAATACTCATACTTTATCATTTTCAAAGTTTTTGTCTGTCAGATGTCTGAATACTTAACATTTATATTGCATTTGGTCACAGTTGTGGTTCTGGTTGTAGCAAAAGCATCGGCAATAGACGTTTTCATTGGCTGGTTCTTGTTCTGCAAAAGTCTGTGTCCAATAGATCATCAGATGTCCAGAAGCTAGGGACAAACAAAAACAAAAGAAAGAATCATGAGTATCTCTCTCATTTAGCACTCATCAATGTATGATTTCAAAAATATAAACATCACTCCCCAGTTTTCTCTCTCAGGTCCTCAGGTCCTCAGGGTCCCCTGAGGGTGAGTCTCAGTCGTCATCAGGTCAGGTCATCTTGGACATCAGTAGGGTCCAAGCCAGGGTATCAGGTCTCTCCAGGTTCATTCTGGTCACTCCAGGTACATCTGGTCAATGGTGGCGCAGTCTCGCAGTTCCTGTACACAGCTTGTTATGCAGTAGTTACTCTCTATGGTTAAGTCACTTTGATTCTACTTTAACACAATTTCTATTCATGCTGTTGGTAATGTCCCTTAGACAAAAGCAAGCGCAATGATTCAGTTTACTTCTCTAATTTGGGTTTGGGTTTTTATCAGATGTAATCAATGTAATTACTTCACACAGTACAAAATCAACAAATCAAAAGTGTCAGGACAGAGGTCAATTAGTCCATGACAATATAGAATTCAAATGAACATTTCTGGTCTCAAAAAATACTGATTCAACTAAAGATTCAAGTGATAGACAATTAAAAATATGTGTTTACATTGGAGTAAACTTTTAAAATGCTTTTTTCTCATGTTCTGCTTTTTCATGTATCTATATGTAAATGTGAATGTGTTAGTGTATGAATGTATGTGTGTGTGTATGTGTGTGTGTGTGTATGTGAATTTTTGGGTTGTTTCTCCAGACTCCTCGAACCACCTGTAGGTGTCAAAGGTCACACTGTGGTGATGCAAACCAACTGGACACACTCTCAACTCTCATTCAGGTCTCTCCCTGATGCTCCACCATCACGTCTCCAGAAACCTCTCTTTCATGGCCCCGGTCTCACTCCCACTTACTTCTGTAGTGGGGGGAGGGGCAAGGAGGTGGCATTTTCCTTTGCTCTTAGCTCTGTGACCTGTGGCTGGGTGGGCTTTGGTGTCCAGTGTCCAGCAGTCCAGTGACCCTGTACAGTGTGTGCTCTTGGTTCTGGAAAACAACCTTATAGTCAAATTAAAAACAACAGAGATTGTGAATGAGCTTGTTTTTCTCCCTAAAGTCAAAACAATTTTGAAGCGCTCTGGGTTTTCCCAAGCGCTATGTAAATAAAAGATTACTTATTATCTTACTAATGATGACATTTTAAGACCAGAAACTCTCAATATAAAAAACAAGACTCAAATCTCTTAAACTTTTTAAACTTTAAAATATGTATTATGTACTTTTGCACTGTGTGATTAATTATCTATGCATTTATCTCAGCATATATTTTACTAATTTAAAATAATTGCAGCATTTTTCAAATGAAGTCAGTATGAATTGGAGCACATTTTAGACCAGTCTCCTCTGCTGTGGCATCAGCAGGAGCAACAAGGTCAGGCGTGTAGTCAAAACAAAAACAAAAGTCACCACTTGCATGTGAATTGGGTAGTTTAACTTAATAATACTTTTACAGCCTAATTCCCTCTTTCTTTTTTAGACGAAGTCTACAATCATTAATCACTTTTAACAGATTCTAATTTAAATGTTTGAAAAACGGCTTTTGTAACTAAAATAAAAAATACATGAAAAAATTCTCACTAACAGCTATGAAATATCAGATACAATAATGGACTCACAAAATAAGCAGCAGATTTAAAAGAATGGAATCTAGAAATATGTTAGGTCTAAAAAGAATTGCACAGCTTTAGCACTAATATTTGGGTTTCAAAAAACATATAATATTCAAAACTTACTCACTAATGGTGTTTAAAAACGTTTAACTGTGTCTAACACAATGTTCAAATGGCAAATTTAGAAAATTTAACGGAATAACTACTATGAAAAGCCAAATTCCTAAAGCAGTAGCTTCCCTTTAAATCAGAGCAGCAGCAGCAGCAGCAGGAGGGCGGGGGGGGTTCCTTTCACACAGACACGCACACACAGGCAGAAAGTAGTGTTTTAGCAAGAAATGCTAAAACAGAAAGAAGAATAACTTTCAAGATTACTTTGTTAAGCAAATATAACTTGTAGTTTATACTTTTGTCATCCAAGTCTAGAAATGATCACTTTCCACACTTGTAACAAAAGGCACTCTTGTCTTTAACGTTTACGCTTCTATTTTATTGAGGTAGCAAACTAATTTAAACTCAAAATCTCTTTCTAAAAAACAAAAACAACTGTTGGATACAGCCCTCTCATAGCTCAACTGTAGATAAAACTCGGCAAAAAAATGTAAATAACTCACGAAAGCTCTCATAGCTCAACTTTAGATAAAACTCTGCATTCTCCGGTGAACTCTGTTCACGCCGAAAACAAAAACTCCTTTTTCTGTATGTAATTTAAACCGTGATCACTGAAATATTGTTGATTCTTTACTTTTGTCATTTATCAAGCCTGGAATTGGTTAATTACAAAACTTTTTGTGACAAAAGGCCTCCTTAACACGTTTCCCTTTTTATTGCTTTTATGTTTACACCATGGTTTCACTAACTATTTTCTATTCTCTATTCTCTGCCCCGGCTACTCCAAAGGCAGGGACCCCGATACGTCAGGGTTTCCTTTTTCTCTCTGTCCTGCTACCTGACTACTTCAAAAGGCAGGGACCCCGATACGTCAGGGGTCCTTTCTCTCTGTCCTGACTTTTTTCTCTCTGTCCTGACTACTTCAAAAGGACAGGGACCCCGATACGTCAGGGGTTCCTTTTTCTCTCTGCCCCGGCTACTCCAAAGGCAGGGACCCCGATACGTCAGGGGTTCCTTTTTCCTATAGGGACTGGTTACCCACACAGCTAACCTGTTTTCTACAACATAAGACATGACAAAGACGTGACAAAGACATAACAAAGAAAATTTGATTTAGAGAGATTTGGACAGACCTCCAGGACAGCTCAAAATTTAGCTAGTATCCAATTATGCAGACTTTACATATTAAAAAAGGTGTCTGCTTACCTTAATTCTTTGTCCGCACTGTTCGAGAGGTCCACCAACATCTTTTCCGCGTCGAAAAATTCAATTTAAACAACAAAAGTGACAGAAGCGACAAGAAGCATCCAGGAACAGCTCTTCCAGCTGGAATCTCCGCTCCCAGACACAGCATGCCGGTCTCTCACGCCGAGGAAAAGAAACAGAGCAAAACTCCCTCAAAACAATCCAGAGAATGGCACAAACCGAGCCGCGCATTCTCCACCAAATCTGTTAGGATTTAGCAGACAGAGACGGATCGTGGTGTGCCAAACTCTGGAAGTTTATTTAAGTTTCTCTCAAGTTCCACTGTTTTACTCTGTTTCTTTCTCTCAGACAGAATAAAGGCAGTACACAGTTTATATAGTCATTGTCACGTCACACATCGAAAGACATACGTGTCACAAAGAGACAGTCACATCATAGTCATAACATGGAGTCCTTGTAGAGTCCTTGTACAGTCCTGCACGTAGGCCATATTGCTATCTAATACTAACAAAACATCTCATCCGGACCAAGCCCAGATGTCGCCCCCTACGGAGGCAGACACATCAAAAGCTCCATGTCTCTGTTCTAACGGAACTACAACCCCTAGTCACACCTCTGGCCAGGGAACAGAGGGACCCAGGGAACAGAGGGACCCAGGGAACAGAGGGACCCAGGGAACAGAAGCGATGTCTGGAATAGTACTGTGCTGCCCTCTTTGGCCAACATTAGACACAACCCCACCTCCACCCACGACCCGGAGTCACAAACTCCAAACAACCCCAGGCAAAGAAACGACCCCAATCTCAGGCCGGGCCCAGTCGGGGAACCGACAGTCCTCAAGCAGAGCCTTGAACCGTTGGTCTCGACATCCCAAGGTCGAACCAGGACACGGATCAACCCTCGACAGAGTTGAGACCTCTGGCCGGACAGGTAAGTGCCCTCACTAAAGATCCAAAAGAGGACTACGTTCACAGGCCCTCAGAACGCAGGCCTCCAAACGAATGGGACGCCCGCGACCACAAGCCGACGTGGGCCAACACAGCTTGCCAGGTAAGACCAGTGGGGGCGGGTCCCGGCTCAAAAGCGGCCAAAATGATGTGGCGTGGCGTGGCGTGGCAATTTATATAGCACAAATCATACACAAGGCAATACAAAGTGCTGAACAAAACAAGAAAGCATTAAAATCATAAAATAATCACAGAACATTAAAAAGAAAGATAAAAATATAAAATCCCTCAGTTGTAGCACAGCTAAACAGAACTGTCTTTAACCTGGTTTTAAACATTGTCAGAGAGGAGGCCTGTCTCACATCTTCAGGAAGACTGTTCCAGATTTTAGCACCATGAATCTGAAAAGCAGCCTCCCCATGTTTAGTTCTGACTCTGGGCACTAACAGGAGTCCAGTCCCTGTGCTCCTGTAACAGGGAGGCACGAGCGGGTGGCGGTGGGCACACAAACACCAGGGAGGCAGTCTTGAGGGTCCACTTTTAAAATTTATTTTCTTTTTTGTGTGTGCAAAAATGCAAAGCTCACCATAATAAAGTGCAAATGCATTAAAGTGCATGGGAGGACTCAATCAGTGTAGCTCATCCAGCAGCCCAACCCAGAGTGAGAGCATGAGACTCTTTAAATACCCTCCCTCTAAATTGGATAAAACCACTCAAGATAAGCAGGTGTCCACATGTCACATTTGCTCTCACAACCTCTACAACCCTCTAATATAAACCCCAACCACAATACAAAGACATAGAAAGACCCCACTATAGACAATCCCAACCCAAACCACTCAACTAAATAAACTAAGACCTAAAACCCGTTACAACCCTGCAGTCCTCCCCCCGCTTGTTCTGCCCCTTGGTCCAGCCCGGAACGGATTTTAGCGGCTTCCGTTCCCCACGGACTCTTTTCGCCAGACACCGCTATCCTGGACACAAGACGACAAGGAAAACAAACTGTAGTGATGGCAATATGAAGCCCCATGAAGCCTTGAGGGTTTGCAGCCTATTACTCGGCCCATGAGTCGAAGGCTCGAGGTGAATCATGCTCCATTACGCCATCATGTGGACAAAAAAATACATAACACTCTTAAGTGCTTACAATGAATGGTGAGATCTAATGTTAAAATGTATATTTACAATCTATGGTCTAACGTGTTGTGTTTGAAATGATGCTTCATGAACTATGAACTATTTGAGTCTTTCATTCAATTGTGTTGATACAACAAACACATCCAAAGTAATACAGTTCTACAGAAAGTGATTAATGGAGGAAAAACTACCAAGAGGTGGATTAATTAAACACAACAAACCATTTATTCCCAATAAATGAATACATTTACTTTGCAACACAAAATGTATTATGGGTAGACCAGGATTCGAACGCTATATCTTCTGCTTCGGAGTCCGTCATATACCGACTGTGCCACACAGCTGTTGTGAAATGTATTATCCAGCGTATTATTACTAATAACTTGAAGCCTTGATATATGAGGTTTTACTAAAGTGAAACGTTTTTAATTGTATTTCATATGAAGTAGTTTCTCTATACTTAGTACAGGACTGCTCCACATCACGCACACACACGTACGCACACACGTACGCACACACACGTACGCACACATACGTACGCACACACACGTACGCACACAGAGGCAGACGGGGACAGCCAATACAGTCTATGGTACAGCCTCGGATCACAAAGCACCTGTCAAAGCAATGCACTCTCCGAACAATATGAAGCACTATATGAACCGTCACGTGGTGCGGCCGCTACGCGAGGCTTCGAACGTCATCACACACGTGACCAATACACGCCTCGACCCACACTTCAAAAGAAACGCCCCCAGATTACTCGGTCCACGCTTCGAAGACTCGGCCCGCTCAGCACATCACTACCTGGGCTACAACCTCTGTGAATTTCACTCATGGGAAATCAAAGACAAAAAAGTTACGGCCTGCGTGCCTGGTGCTACAGCTCTGAGACGCGTGTGCCTAGGACTACAGAGAGGAGCGTGTATGCAAATCAGCGGGGGACAGCGCGGCCGCGTCCGCTCATGAGCGCCTATTCTCGGTGAAGAAAAGGGGGGTTTCCCGGGCCCGTTGAAGGCGAACCAGGGGGGCTAGAGACATGGGGTTTGGACCAACGGACTCGTCTGGACCTAGGCTACCACCGGGGAGGGCTTTGCTCCCGCTCAGACTCGGGCCTGGGCGCTCATTCCCGGGGGAAGGAAGCCCCGCTTTCCGGGCTCCTCAAAGACGAGCCCAAGGGGGGCTAGAGACACGAGGGTGGAACCCGGGGACTCCCCTGGTCCCGGAGTACCCGCGGTGTGAATTTGACGCGCGGGGGATAAAGGACCAGAAAGTTATGGCCCTTGGAAACCACCGGGGGACCGCGCGCCTGCCATCCGCCCAAGAGCGCTCATTCTGGGGGAGGAGAACCTCGGCTTTCAGGGCTTGTCAAAAACGAACCATGGGGGCTAGAGACACGGGGTTTTCACCCACGCACTCCTCCGGTTCTGAGGCTATCACCGGGGAGGGCTTTGCTCCCGCTCAGATCCGGGCCTGGACGCTCATTCCCGGGGGAAGGAAGCCCCGCTTTCCGGGCTCCTCAAAGCCGAGCCAGGGGGGCTAGAGACACGGGGGTGAGACCCAAGAACTCCCCTGGTCCCAGGGTACCCACGGTGTGAATTTGACGCGCGGGGGACAAAAGACCCAAGAGTTATGGCCCTTGGAAACCACCGGGGGACGGCGCGCCTGCCATCCGCCCAAGAGCGCTCATTTTGGGGGAGGAGAGGACCGCAGCAGCAGGGTCAGTAGGCGCGCTGCTCCACACCCCCGTGCTTACGGCCATACCACTTTGAGAATGCCCGATCTCGTCTGATCTGGGGGTTAGATGTGGGGAGGGCCTGGACCTCCAGGGGTGTTGGGGTTAGGCGTGGGGAGGGCCTGGACCTCCAGGGTGGTTGGGGTTAGGTGTGGGGAGGGCCTGGTTCTCCAGGGGGGCTATGTTCAGGTGTGGGGAGGGCCTGGACCTCCAGGGGGGCTAGGGTTAGGCGTGGGGGCGGCCTGGACCTTCATGGGGGTTAGGGTTAGGTGTGGGGAGGGCCTGGTTCTCCAGGGCGGTTCGGGTGAGGTGTGGGGAGGGCCTGGTTTTCCAGGGGGGCTATGTGGGCAAGGCCTGGACCTCCAGGGGGGTTAGGCTTAGGTGTGGGGGCGGCCTGGACCTCCATGGGGGTTAGGGTTAGGTGTGGGGAGGGCCTGGTTCTCCAGGGCGGTTCGGGTGAGGTGTGGGGAGGGCCTGGTTTTCCAGGGGGGTTATGTTCAGGTGTGGGGAGGGCCTGGACCTCCAGGGGGGTTGGGGTTAGCTGTGGGGAGGGCCTGGTTCTCCAGGGAGGCTATGTGCAGGCGTGGAGGCGGCCTGCTCCTCCAGGACCTCCAGGCCCAAGCCTGCTGCCCGACCACGGCACCCCACACCCCTGCAGGCGCACCTCCAGGGACCGCCGGGGCCGGGGAAGACCTGTGCACCAGTTGGACCCGGGTACCCACTATTAAGCCCCCTCCCCTCGGACTGCACACCCTTAACTCATTGAATGCCAGCCTATTTCAGAACAGGTACTCCCACAGTGCCAGCCATTTATGATGATTTTTACTGATTTTTCAAGACCCACAGAATATTGTGTACTATGACTATCTGAAATCCGACACCAGATTCTAAAAGAATGGACTGTCTACTTTCCTCAGCAAAAAGAATTTTGTTTATAGCTTTTTTCGTTCCCCTGTAATCCTCCGTTGAGAAAAAAGAGGCACAACATGTGCACCTACATGTTTTCAAACCATTCAGAGAGAAATGCTGCCACCTGCTGGCTCGATAAAATATGGTCTCAAGTCATCCCCATACATATTAGATACAATAGACATCTGGGAACGTGAAAATAGCGAAAAAGGCATTTGACGTATTTGTGCGTCAATGGGACACAATGAGTTTAGACCTTATGCCGGGTTATTTTTAAAAAAAATTGTGGATATCAAAATTGCATGACAATGTTGATCTGAAATAGATTCCGGCAAAAAAAATCCTATATTTTATAAAAAGAACGTGTTTTTCATGAATTTAAGTTATCTATGCTCTAACCTGTGTGTGACGTCATAGCGGGTTACGCCCATGCATTGAAAACCATGGATCTATGCCACAGGACTGCCTTTTCTCTCTTCTCTCCACTGATGCCCAACACAATACTGCACTCTACAGGTGACAATTGCTCACTACACATAAATTGCCGTTTTGAGAGTGAAAATGTGTCTGAAGTGGGATTTGAACCCCAGTATCTGGATAGTATGGATGATAGGATGGATGGTAGGGCCTCCCATGGCAGACAGGTCTCGGGTGACGAGTCAGACAAAGAGCAGTCCAGAAGACACCATGGACAGCACTCAAAAGAAATCAGTGACGTCGCCCGGCATGGCGCAGCCGGGGCCCCACCCTGGAGCCAGGCCTGGGGTCGGGGCTCGTAGGCGTGGCCGGGCCTTAGCCCACGGGGCCCGGCCGGGCTTAGCCCGAATGGACGACGTGGGCAGTCCCTCCTGTGGGCCCACCACCCGCAGAGGGGTCCGTGGTGGCGAAACGGTGCAGAGAGGACTGGGCAGCGGTCGAAGGCGGAGACCTCGACGACCCAGTCCGCACACACAACAGCTGGCTCTTGGGACGTGGAACGTCACCTCACTGGGGGGGAAGGAGCCCGAGCTCGTGGGGGAGGTTGAGCAATACCGACTAGAGATAGTCGGCCTCACCTCCACACACAGCTTGGGCTCTGGAACCCAACTCCTTGAGAGGGGTTGGACGCTCCACTTTTCTGGTGTTTCCCGCGGGGAGAGGCGGCGAGCTGGGGTGGCCATTCTCATTGCCCCCCATCTCAGCCGCCACGTGTTGGAGTTCTCCCCGGTGAATGAGAGGGTCGCGTCCCTCCGCCTCCGGGTGGGGGATAAGTCTCTCACTGTTGTGACGGCCTACGGGCCTAACAGCAGTGCAGAGTACCCGGCCTTCTTGGAGTCCTTGGGAGGGGTACTGGACGGTGCACCGCCCGGGGACTCCGTTATTCTCCTGGGGGACTTCAACGCCCATGTGGGAAACGCCAGTGACACTTGGAGAGGGGTGATCGGGAAGAGCGGCCCCCCTGATCTGAACCCGAGCGGTGTTCAGTTGTTAGACTTCTGTGCCAGTCACAGTTTGTCCATCACGAACACCATGTTCGAGCACAAGGGTGTCCACCAGTGCACGTGGCACCAGGACACCCTAGGCCGGAGGTCGATGATCGACTTTGTTGTCGTATCATCTGACCTTCGACCGCGTGTCTCGGACACTCGGGTAAAGAGAGGGGCGGAGCTGTCAACCGATCATCACCTGGTCGTGAGTTGGATCCGCTGGCAGGGGAAGAAGCCGGTCAGACCTGGCAGACCCAAGCGTATAGTGAGGGTCTGCTGGGAACGTCTCGCTGAGCCCCCTGTCAGACGGACTTTCAACTCACACCTCCGGGAGAGTTTCTCCCAGGTCCCGGTGGAGGAGGGGGACATGGAGTCCGAGTGGACCATGTTCTCTGCCTCAATCGCCGATGCGGCGGCTCATAGCTGTGGTCGCAAGGTCTCTGGTGCTGGTCCCGGCGGCAACCCCCGAACTCGGTGGTGGACACCGGCAGTAAGGGATGCTGTCAGGCTGAAGAAGGAGTCCTATCGAGCCATGATGGTTCGGGGGACTCCTGAGGCAGCTGTCCAGTACCGGCAGGCCAAGCGTGCCGCGGCCCGGGCTGTTGCAGAGGCAAAAACCCGGGACTGGGAGGAGTTCGGAGAGTCCATGGAGCATGACTATCGGTCGGCCTCAAAGAAATTCTGGCAAACCGTCCGGCGCCTCAGGAGGGGGAAGCAGTTCTTTGCCAACACCATGTACGGTGCGGGTGGAGAGCTGCTGACCTCGACTGGGGATATTGTCGGGCGGTGGAAGGAATACTTTGAGGTTCTCCTCAATCCCCCCGTCACGTCCTCTGTTTCAGAGGCAGAGGCTGAGGATGTTGGGGCGGATACATCCATCTCCCTGGCTGAGGTCACCAAGGTGGTTGGTAGCCTCCATGGTGGCAAGGCTCCGGGTGTGGATGAGATCCGCCCTGATTATCTAAAGTCTCTGGATGTTGTAGGACTGTCTTGGCTGACACGTCTCTGCAACATCGCGTGGCGATCGGGGGCGGTGCCAATGGAGTGGCAGACCGGGGTGGTGGTCCCTCTCTACAAGAAGGGGGACCGGAGGGTGTGTTCCAATTATCGTGGGATCACACTCCTCCGCCTCCCCGGTAAGGTCTACTCCAAGGTACTGGAGAGGAGGCTACGGCCGATGGTCGAATCTCGGATCCAGGAGGAGCAGTGTGGTTTTCGTCCCGGTCGCGGAACACTGGACCAGCTCTATACTCTCCATCGGATACTCGAGGGTTCATGGGAGTTCGCCCAACCTGTCCACATGTGCTTTGTGGATTTGGAGAAGGCGTTCGACTGTGTTCCCCGGGGTGTCCTTTGGGGGGTTCTCCGGGAGTACGGGGTCGGGGGTCCTCTGCTGAGGGCCATCCGGTCCCTGTATGACCGGAGCCAGAGCTGTGTTCGCATTGCCGGCAGTAAGTCAGACCTGTTCCCGGTGAATGTTGGCCTCCGACAGGGCTGCCCTTTGTCACCGGTTCTGTTCACTGTAATTATGGACAGAATATCTAGGCGCAGCCAGGGGTCGGAGGGGGTCCGGTTCGGGGACCACAGGATTTCATCTCTGCTGTTTGCGGACGATGTTGTCCTGTTGGCTCCAACGAACCAGGACCTGCAGCATGCACTGGGACGGTTTGCAGCCGAGTGTGAAGCGGCTGGGATGAGAATCAGCACCTCCAAATCTGAGGCCATGGTGCTCGACCGGAAAAAGGTGCCCTGCCCTCTTCAGGTGGGTGGAGAGGTCCTTCCTCAAGTGGAGGAGTTCAAGTATCTCGGGGTCTTGTTCACGAGTGAGGGAAGAATGGAGCGTGAGATTGACAGGCGGATCGGTGCAGCGTGCGCAGTGATGCGGTCGCTGTATCGGACTGTTGTGGTAAAGAAGGAGCTGAGCCGAAAGGCAAAGCTCTCGATTTACCGGTCAATCTTCGTTCCCTCCCTCACCTATGGTCATGAGCTTTGGGTAATGACCGAAAGAACGAGATCGCGGATACAAGCGGTCGAAATGAGCTTCCTCCGCAGAGTGGCTGGGCGCTCCCTTAGAGATAGGGTGAGGAGCTCAGTCACACGGGAGGAGCTCGGAGTAGAGCCGCTGCTTCTCCACGTCGAGAGGAACCAGTTGAGGTGGCTCGGGCATCTGTTCCGGATGCCTCCTGGACGCCTCCCTGGGGAGGTGTTCCGGGCACGTCCCACCGGGAGGAGGCCCCGCGGAAGACCTAGGACACGCTGGAGGGACTATGTCTCTCAGCTGGCCTGGGAACGCCTTGGGGTCCCCCCGGACGAGCTGGAGGAAGTGTGTGTGGATAGGGAAGTCTGGGCGTCTCTGCTTAGACTGCTGCCCCCGCGACCCGGCAACGGATAAAGCGGAAGAAAATGGATGGATGGATGGATGGACAACCACTGGACTATCTCAGTACCAACGAAGTATTACAATCTAGTAGTAATGTCACACTCGCTGTACACGGCCTTGTCATCTTGAATATCCGCGAAAAAAGAACGAATACCAAATTGTAAACAACTTACAGCGTTGAAACGTACCCACTCTGACGTCACCAAGGGCTGTGAAGTTTTTTCGTCTCTAAGGGCGTTGCTATGGGGTTATTTCGATTTGGGGGGATCAGACAAAAAAAACAACCGATTTTGAAACCTTTAGTAGTTCTCTTCTAATATAAAATGGTATTAAAACTGTATTTCTAAATAAATCAAACCCGGCATAAGGTCTTTAAGCGCTGCTGGAAAAACCAGGCGTGCCTGGGACTACAAACAGAACAAAACGTGCCTAGTACTACAAGCTAGACACTTAGGTTTTTTCTCAAAACACTTAGTCTGATTTTCAAGGTGTGCCTGGTCCTACAGCCTAAACACTTAGGTATTTTCTCAAAACACTTAGTCTGATTTCCAAGGTGTGCCTAGTACTACAGCCTAAACACTTAGGTATTTTCTCAAAACACTTAGTCTGATTTCAAAGGTGTGCCTAGCACTACAGCCTAGTACTACAATCTAAAGGAAGGGAGGAAGAAAGCACCGGCCACACCCGGGCCGTCCCCCCCCCAAGTGCACAGGGCGCGGGAGCGACCAGGCACGCCTGGGCCACCCCCGACGTCCCCCCCACCCGGGCCAGGCCTCCAGCCATGTGCCGTAACGCGGGCAGATCGATCAACCGCGGGGGTTTACCAACAGCCGCGCCCGGACCACGCGGCAGGTGGAAGCCTGGCGCTTTGGGTTAGGGGAAGACTCGGGGGAGGTGTGTGAGCCCGAAGGTGGGACACAATTCCGGCTCCAATTGAGGGCACAAACCGCGGACCGACGAGGGCCGAATCTGCAAGAGGAACAGCCCCCTCCCACGCAGCAAACCCCAGCCGCGGGAGGGACACGGCCTCTACGGGAGCCGAGTGATCCATCGCTAAGAGTTGTTCCGTTTGTTTCTGTGTCCGAGGAAGGCCACTGGGAGTCTGGAAGACGAGGGGTCTCGCCTGTTGGACAACAGGACCCCGCAGGCGCTCCCCGTTCCAGGGCCCCCCAGAGGGGTCCCTGGTCGAGGAGACTTTAGTACCTGGGTACCCGCAGGTGGAGCGGAGGGAGGCCCGGGTCAGGCCTCCATACCCCGCGCCGGGGATGAGTTCCGAGAGCGGACGTACCCCGTGTGCTAACCACCTGCCTAGAGCCGTCGGGCGTCACTACGCGAGAGGACTGGCACCTGAGCCCCGGGCCCGGGGGCTCAGCCGCAGCCGTCGTCCTCTCGCCATGTGCCGCCCTGCTAGGCAGGTGCTGGGGTGCCGTCCTGTGCAATGAGACGTGAAGCGTGTGTAGGGGAAGAAGGGAGAAGAGAGGCCTGAGGGAGAGGTACCAAGAGAAGAGCAGAGGACAGGCACGCGGGGGGGCTTAAGAGCGGGTCTCCGGGTCCGAGGGTTATCGGCTAAAACCTCCACAGTCTCCGCGGTTCTGGGACCTGCATTGCTCTATATCAAGCCGGATTTCAGGGACTTTTTTGGGGTTAAATCCTCCGCACACTCCCGCTGGGTCTCAGGCTCGCCAGTGGTGCATTTAGGCCCATTTTTTGACGCATTTTTTGGGGATTAAACCTCCGAGGACCCTGCCACTTCAGGAGCTGCCCTTGGCTCTATTTAAGCCCGGGTTTTTAACGCTATTTCTCGTGGGAAATGTGCCCTGGGTCTCAGGCCAGCCTGGGCTCTTTATAAGGCCGGTTTTCACTTGCTCTCTCGCGGGGAGACCCGTGGTATGTACCCCCTGGGTCGCCGGTTAGACAGTGTGGTTCTCCCATCCCTATACAAGCGTAATTTTAACCCGGGCCCTCTCGGGAAGTCATTTATTTCTGCACACCCACACATACACGTTATTGTTACCTGGTGGGTCCCTTTGACAGGGCCGTTCAGAATGGGACCCATAGACATAATCTTTTTTACTGGGACTACTTTAAGTAATACAAAACAGTCAATAGAAAACAAACAACTCTTTTAAAGGAATTTTATTTATTTTTTGATTTTTTTTCGAATTGCAGTGATTCTATTTTTGACATAGAATTTAATGCCACTCCATGTCCGATGTCTAAGGTCATCTGGTGAGGCATTAATGCAGGCCAGGCCAGGCCAGGCCAGGCAGTGAGACTTCCCAGGGACCTTTCCAGTCTGTATGAAAGGCGTCATGGTCTTCTCCACAGCCTTCACCTCAGATGCAGACCATGGCTTTCTCTAACGTTCTAGGGAGAGAAATAAAAATATATTAGCAATATACACTCCCAGGGTTAGGACCAAGCAGCCTGGCTGTAATCCCCCACCTGGTACACTTACCAGAAGGGGCACTGCCACTACCATGGGGTGCATCTGGATGAATGGTTGAAGGTTCTCCGCTTGAAGTTTCTTTTAGCCCGTCCGTTTGTGAGAGGATCTCTACTGCTCTCCCTGTCGCACAGAAAATAAAAATACAAGTGGCCTTTAGGGGAAAAAAATTATACATATTTTAATAATATCAAGAATTACCTTCAGGCTCAATTTGTATCTGGTTGAGGCTCTTTCCTTTGAATTCTCCCCTGCTCCATGGCCATTGACACTTTGCTGATTTTGGCCAGCTCCAGTGTCCCCTCTGGTAGTCTGTAATATTGCCTGTGGATGCGAATGTCATGGCCGAGGAAGTTGGCAAGTATGTCCATCTCATTCTCTTTCATATTGAGAACTGTAGACATAGTAGCTATGTGCTTTCTAAGTTTGGTTGAGGATAGCATCTCTGGATGCACCGCACCACATTCTTTGGCTACCTGGCGTAGGGAGTCTGATCCCCTGATGTGGGTGTCTGCGCCCGGGCGGGAAAAGAAGTATGGGTTATGGTCAGAGATGGAACAGGCCCTTCTGTTCTCCACCAGCACCTCCATCGAAGCAATCATTTCAGGAGTCAAAAGAACCGGCACTTTCCGACTTCTTTTCCCTTTAATTTCAATGCGTTGAAAATGCTGACACTGCTTTTTCTCAAGTTGGGGCAGTCCCAGAGCAATGTCAGAATGGATCCCAGTCTTACTTCTTAAGGTAAAGGCTGTCAGTGGCATCTTTGAAACCTCACCTTCCCTTCTTCGATTGAAAATAATGACCTCACAAAGAGTCAAAACTGCCAGTTTAGACCAATGCTTAGACGTTGGCTCACTTATTAGGGTTTGCACATATTCAGGTCGACATACCTCAATATGTGCATGCATGGCTCTAACGTCCTCAGTCAGAGGGAGCAGGTCCGGAGTGTTCCACTTGGCTTGCCGGAGGGTCTGTAGGGCAGCAGAAGAAACACAGACGTCCCACCTCTTCTCAAAAAGCAGCCGGCTTCGTTGGAGGTTTTTAATAAATAGTTCATCAACACAATGCTCCATTTTTGAGTCACATTCAAGAATATCTGCTAGCTTTCTGAGGCTATGGCCGAGTTTGAGGGCCAAGGATGGAGTCTTGTATTGATTTGTTTCCTCATCATATCCAGCCACAGACCTGACTGCATCAATCACATGGTTAAAGTTGGAAGGAATAAAGAAATCCTTCATTGTTTTCAGTTTCCCTGCGGTTTTTGCTTCGTTAATTAACCTACCGACTTCTCTCATTTTCTGCCTAATGTAATCATGCTTAGTCTTATCATGCCCGTGTTTTAAGTACAGGTGCTCTCCGAGTCTCAGAATCCCCTTTTCTGATTTGACAACACCCGTGACCTCATCCTGATGCATTGCCCAAATTAAAGAGCACAGCTTTTTGCTGATGCCCTCCGGTACAGGCTGGGCTAGGGAGCAGAGGGACTGGACCCTACTTCTACCTGGTTTAGCCTGGGCATCTTTCTGTGAAAGCCGGCACCTGGCCACATGCCTCCACAGCGACTTTCGCTTAAGCAATGCCCCACAGTCTATACAGTGCAAAAACTCACTGGATTTAACTGGGGAATTTGGCTGTTTAGCTGGGACTAAAGTTCCAATGCCGGCCTTTAAAACCTCAAAATTGTGCTCACGGTTTCCACTATTCCTGATCAAATCAAACTGAAGTTTACGTGCTTTAGATTTCACAGGTAGAGCCAATGCTCTGGCTACGTCACTTTCATTTCCATGTTTTCTAGTCAAATGACGGGACATTTTGTGGCAGGACATTGAACAGTAGAGGCAGAAGTGTCTCTTGCTGTAAACTCGCCCCCCATTTTTCTTCTTTTGCAGCTGCATGATAACAATCTTATTTGCCTTTGGTTCGTCACTTTCCGAGTCTTGAAGAAAAGTGTTTTTGATTTTTCTTTTTCCATACTTTTTTACAGGTTTCTTCTTGACAGTTAAATCGTCAGAATCTGAGTCGACTTCATCAATTAGGGACTCTTGACTAAGCTGCACAAACAACAAATAATTTGTAATAATTCTATATAACAATTTGAAGTCATGACTTGTAGTCAGCACTTACCAGTGGGTTGTAAGCGTGCTGCTCTGTGATTGGCTGCAGCCTAATGAACCACACACTTGCACCTTTTCTAGCCTGACACCTGATTTCCTCTGTTGTGCTGCTCCATGATTGGCTCCAGCCTGCTGGACTGAAATTGCCCCAGTGTGCCCCTCCCTGATATCCCGCAACCCACCACCAGGGTTCCGACACATAACACACTTTTTTCAGGAAAGTAAACCTCCAGGGGTCCTTTCCATATTTTTACAGAGACTGCATAAGGACCGTTAGAAAAGCATTACCCATTGATTATTAAGCTTGGACCAGTGGGGTCCGGTGTTCGGGCCCCACCACGTAAAACCAGTCCCCATGACGTGAGTGGAATCTCAGGTTATGGAACCCACCAGGAGTTGAAAAACGGGACACGCACACGCACACGCACACACAGACACACACACACAGACACACAAACGCACACACAGACACACAAACGCACACACAGACACACACTTTATCCATAGATATATTTTCTATTCTATAAATCTCATAATTTTGTTAAAGATATGAAATACTGCTGAATGTGTCTTTAGATACTTGTGTGTGTACCTGTGTTAGTACCTGTGTGTGTACCTGTGTCAGTACCTGTGTGTGTACCTGTGTCAGTACCTGTGTATGTACTTGTATCAGTACCTGTGTGTGTACTTGTCTCAGTATCTGTGTGTCTGTGTGTGTACCTGTGTCAGTACCTGTGTATGTACTTGTATCAGTACCTGTGTGTGTACTTGTCTCAGTATCTGTGTGTCTGTGTGTGTACCTGTGTCAGTACCTGTGTGTGTACCTGTGTCAGTACCTGTGTATGTACTTGTATCAGTACCTGTGTGTGTACTTGTCTCAGTATCTGTGTGTCTGTGTGTGTACCTGTATCAGTACTGTGTGTGTACCTGTGTCAGTATCTGTGTGTCTGTGTGTGTACCTGTGTCAGTACCTGTGTGGGTACCTGTGTCAGTATCTGTGTGTCTGTGTGTGTACCTGTGTCAGTACCTGTGTGTGTACCTGTGTCAGTACCTGTGTGTGTACCTGTGTCAGTTCCTGTGTGTGTACCTGTGTGTGTACCTGTGTCAGTTCCTGTGTGTGTACCTGTCTCAGTACCTGTGTGTGTACCTGTGTCAGTACCTGTGTGTGTACCTGTGTCAGTTCCTGTGTGTGTACCTGTGTCTGTACCTGTGTGTGTACCTGTCTCAGTACCTGTGTGTGTACCTGTATCAGTACCTGTGTGTGTACCTGTATCAGTACCTGTGTGTGTACCTGTGTGTGTACCTGTGTGTGTACCTGTATCAGTACCTGTATCAGTACCTGTGTGTCTGTTTGTGTACCTGTGTCAGTACCTGTGTGTCTGTTTGTGTACCTGTGTGTGTACCTGTGTGTGTACCTGTCTCAGTACCTGTGTGTGTACCTGTATCAGTACCTGTGTGTGTACCTGTGTCAGTACCTGTGTGTGTACCTGTGTGTGTACCTGTCTCAGTACCTGTGTGTGTACCTGTATCAGTACCTGTGTGTGTACCTGTATCAGTACCTGTGTGTGTACCTGTGTGTGTACCTGTGTGTGTACCTGTATCAGTACCTGTGTGTGTACCTGTCGCAGTACCTGTGTGTGTACTTGTATCAGTACCTGTGTGTGTACCTGTATCAGTTCCTGTGTGTGTACCTGTGTGTCTGTTTGTGTCCTTGTGTCAGTACCTGTGTGTGTACCTGTATCAGTACCTGTGTGTGTACCTGTATCAGTACCTGTGTGTGTACCTGTGTGTGTACCTGTGTGTACCTGTATCAGTTCCTGTGTGTGTACCTGTGTGTCTGTTTGTGTCCTTGTGTCAGTACCTGTGTGTGTACCTGTATCAGTACCTGTGTGTGTACCTGTATCAGTACCTGTGTGTGTACCTGTGTGTGTACCTGTGTGTGTACTTGTATCAGTACCTGTGTGTGTACCTGTCGCAGTACCTGTGTGTACCTGTATCAGTTCCTGTGTGTGTACCTGTGTGTCTGTTTGTGTACCTGTGTGTGTACCTGTGTGTGTACCTGTATCAGTACCTGTGTGTGTACCTGTGTCAGTTCCTGTGTGTGTACCTGTATCAGTACTTGTGTGTGTACCTGTATCAGTACCTGTGTGTGTACCTGTATCAGTACTTGTGTGTGTACCTGTATCAGTACCTGTGTGTGTACCTGTGTGTGTACCTGTCGCAGTACCTGTGTGTGTACCTGTCGCAGTACCTGTGTGTGTACCTGTATCAGTACCTGTGTGTGTACCTGTATCAGTACCTGTGTGTGTACCTGTGTCAGTACCTGTGTGTGTACCTGTGTCAGTTCCTGTGTGTGTACCTGTGTCAGTACCTGTGTGTGTACCTGTGTCAGTACCTGTGTGTGTACCTGTATCAGTACCTGTGTGTGTACCTGTATCAGTACCTGTGTGTGTACCTGTGTCAGTACCTGTGTGTGTACCTGTGTCAGTACCTGTGTGTGTACCTGTATCAGTACCTGTGCTCCTCTTCCTTAGGTGGTCCCTTCGCAGACACAGAGTGTGGTACCTGTGCTAATGGGAGCTTCTCTAACGGGACTCTGTCGTTCTGTCAGCCGCACACACAGTGAGTCTGACGTTTATGGCACATTACACTGATCTGACCTCTGTGAGGCCCGGACCTCTGTGACCTCTGTGAGGCCCGGACCTCTGTGACCTCTGTGAGGCCCGGACCTCTGTGACCTCTGAGGCCCGGACCTCTGTGACCTCTGTGAGGTCCGGACCTCTGTGAGCTCTGTGAGGCCCGGACCTCTGTGACCTCTGTGAGGCCCTGACCTCTGTGACCTTTGTGAGGCCCTGACCTCTGTGACCTCTTTGAGGCCCGGACCTCTGTGACCTCTGTGAGGCCCTGACCTCTGTGACCTCTGTGAGGCCCGGACCTCTGTGACCTCTGTGAGGTCCGGACCTCTCTGACCTCTGTGAGGCCCGGACCTCTGTGACCTCTGTGAGGCCCGGACCTCTCTGACCTCTGTGAGGCCCTGACCTCTGTGACCTCTGTGAGGCCCGGACCTCTCTGACCTCTGTGAGGCCCTGACCTCTGTGACCTCTGTGAGGCCCGGACCTCTCTGACCTCTGTGAGGCCCTGACCTCTGTGACCTCTGTGAGGCCCGGACCTCTGTGACCTCTGTGAGGCCCTGACCTCTGTGACCTCTGTGAGGCCCTGACCTCTGCGAGGCCCGGACCTCTGTGACCTCTGTGAGGCCCAGACCTCTGTGACCTTTGTGAGGCCCTGACCTCATGTTGTGTTATTGTTAATCTGTGGATTAACCAATCAGAGGCTGATCTGGTTTAACATTTAAAACATGTGTCAATCTCTCTTTGATCTGAGGTTGAAATCCTTTTTCCAAATCTATGAAAGTCATTTTAGTTTTTGAGTTAAAACCTTTTAAAGTCCAGATACTTTGACTAACACTTTACTGCAGGCCACCAGTAGCTCACCACCCCCTTCCAGGTAGCTCACCAAAGGATTTAGAAATGAACAAAATCAAATGTTTCTATTATTCATTATTATTGTAAATGTTCTTACGTTGTTCACTCGCAACAAATTATGCAATGATTTAATAATAACTGTTCCCAATATCAGGTTTTTTTTTAAATGTATTTATTTATTTAAAAAGGGACAGTGTACAATTAGAACATAAATACCTCCATTTGATAAATTGTACTGGAGTTAGCCTGAGGCTAATTTGCATCCGTAGTCCCCCGGCAGGAAGAACACTCCACATACAGGTGGTTATATCACCATATTTTCCCAGGGCAGCTTAAAGGAGTAGCTCTCTGCCTTTATCGTCCCAGGAAAGTAGCTCTCTGCCTTTATCGTCCCAGGAGAGTAGCTCTCTGCCTTTATCGTCCCAGGAGAGTAGCTCTCTAGCTCTCTGCCTTTATCGTCCCAGGAGAGTAGCTCTCTGCCTTTATCGTCCCAGGAGAGTAGCTCTCTGCCTTTATCGTCCCAGGAGAGTAGCTCTCTGCCTTTATTGTCCCAGGAGAGTAGCTCTCTGCCTTTATCGTCCCAGGAGAGTAGTTCTCTGCCTTTATCGTCCCAGGAAAGTAGCTTTCTGCCTTTATCGTCCCAGGAAAGTAGCTCTCTGCCTTTATCGTCCCAGGATAGTAGCTCTCTGGCTCTATGCCTTTATCGTCCCAGGAGAGTAGCTCTCTGCCTTTATCGTCCCAGGAGAGTAGCTCTCTGCCTTTATCGTCCCAGGAAAGTAGCTCTCTGCCTTTATCGTCCCAGGAGAGTAGCTCTCTGCCTTTATCGTCCCAGGAGAGTAGCTCTCTGCCTTTATTGTCCCAGGAGAGTAGCTCTCTGCCTTTATCGTCCCAGGAGAGTAGCTCTCTGCCTTTGTCCCAGGAGAGTAGCTCTCTGCCTTTATCGTCCCAGGAGAGTAGCTCTCTGCCTTTATCGTCCCAGGAAAGTAGCTCTCTGCCTTTATTGTCCCAGGAGAGTAGCTCTCTGCCTTTATCGTCCCAGGAAAGTAGCTCTCTGCCTTTATCGTCCCAGGAGAGTAGCTCTCTGCCTTTATCGTCCCAGGAGAGTAGCTCTCTGGGTAAAAAAGGAGACACCTGCTTTACTGTGAAGCCTTCTCAGTCTTAACATCAGCTGTTCCCTGAGCTCTTACATGCATCTGTTGACCGTGTCTCAGTCGGTGGACATGGTTTGGACTCAGATCTGGTTTCTCTGGTCTCTGTAGGACATGTCCTCACTGGTGCTTAGAACATCACTGCTGTCTCTGTGATGGTGTCTGTGTTGATGGTGTCTGTGTTTCAGGTGTCTGTGTTGATGGTGTCTGTGTTGATGGTGTGTGTGTTTCAGGTGTCTGTGTTGGTGTCTGTGTTGATGGTGTGTGTGTTTCAGGTGTCTGTGTTGATGGTGTGTGTGTTTCAGGTGTCTGTGTTGATGGTGTGTGTGTTTCAGGTGTGTGTGTTTCAGGTGTGTGTGTTGGTGTCTGTGTTGATGGTGTCTGTGTTTCAGGTGTGTGTGTTTCAGGTGTCTGTGTTGATGGTGTGTGTGTTTCAGGTGTCTGTGTTGATGGTGTGTGTGTTTCAGGTGTGTGTGTTGATGGTGTGTGTGTTTCAGGTGTCTGTGTTTCAGGTGTCTGTGTTGATGGTGTGTGTGTTTCAGGTGTCTGTGTTGATGGTGTCTGTGTTTCAGGTGTCTGTGTTGATGGTGTCTGTGTTTCAGGTGTCTGTGTTGATGGTGTCTGTGTTTCAGGTGTCTGTGTTTCAGGTGTCTGTGTTGATGGTGTCTGTGTTTCAGGTGTCTGTGTTGATGGTGTCTGTGTTTCAGGTGTCTGTGTTGATGGTGTCTGTGTTTCAGGTGTCTGTGTTGATGGTGTCTGTGTTGATGGTGTCTGTGTTTCAGGTGTCTGTGTTGATGGTGTCTGTGTTTCAGGTGTCTGTGTTGATGGTGTGTGTGTTTCAGGTGTCTGTGTTTCAGGTGTCTGTGTTGATGGTGTCTGTGTTTCAGGTGTCTGTGTTTCAGGTGTCTGTGTTGATGGTGTCTGTGTTTCAGGTGTCTGTGTTTCAGGTGTCTGTGTTGATGGTGTCTGTGTTGATGGTGTCTGTGTTGATGGTGTCTGTGTTTCAGGTGTCAGAAGCTCTCCAGAGTCACTGTCGCAGAAGGAACCTCTGAGTCAGACGCAGTGTGTGGAGAGAAGATCCTGGTTCTGGGTCTTGGTCTTGGTTTTGGTTTCCTGGGTCTTGTTCTCCTGGGTTTGGGTTTGGGTTTGATTTTATATTGTTACATCAGGAAAAGACGGAACGCAGAACTAGAAAGACTGAACGCAGAAGAAGAGGGACTGTACGCAGAACTAGAAAGACTGAACGCAGAAGAAGAGGGACTGAACGCAGAACTAGAAAGACTGAACGCAGAAGAAGAGGGACTGAACGCAGAAGAAGAAAGACTGACCGCAGACGCAAAAAGATGGATCGCAGACGTAGAAAGACGGGACAAAGACACAGACAGATGGGACGCAGACAGAAAAAGATGGAACGCATTAAAAGAAATGCTGAACGCAGAACTAGAAAGACTGAACGCAGAAGAAGAAAGAGAGAACACAGAAGTAGAAAGACTGATCGCATTAGAAGAAAGAGAGAACACAGAAGTAGAAAGAGAGAACACTGAAGTAGAAAGACTGATCGCATTAGAAGAAAGAGAGAACACAGAAGTAGAAAGAGAGAACACTGAAGTAGAAAGACTGATCGCATTAGAAGAAAGAGAGAACACAGAAGTAGAAAGAGAGAACACTGAAGTAGAAAGACTGATCGCATTAGAAGAAAGAGAGAACACAGAAGTAGAAAGAGAGAACACAGAAGTAGAAAGAGAGAACACAGAAGTAGAAAGAGAGAACACAGAAGTAGAAAGAGAGAACACAGTACTTTAAACCTGTAAATGTTTCTTTAATCAAAAACAAACTGTGGAATGTTTTTCTAAAAGTCACATTTTATTTCAACATCAAACATTTACTTTTGTCATCTATAATATTAATAAAATATCTCACTTTACCATGTTTCATCCACAGACAAGAGAGAGACCAGAGAGAGAGAGACCAGAGAGAGAGAGAGACCAGAGAGAGAGAGACCAGAGAGAGAGACCAGAGAGAGAGACCAGAGAGGGAGAGACCAGAGAGAGAGAGACCAGAGGGAGAGACCAGAGAGAGACCAGAGGGACTAAAAAGAGAGACCAGAGAGACTAAAGAGAGACCAGAGAGAGACCAGAGAGACTAAAGAGAGAGACCAGAGAGACTAAAGAGAGAGACCAGAGAGACTAAAGAGAGAGACCAGAGAGACTAGAGACCAGAGTGAGAGAGACCAGAGAGAGAGAGAGACCAGAGAGAGAGAGCGAGAGAGAGACCAGAGAGAGAGAGACCAGAGAGAGAGACCAGAGAGAGACCAGAGGGACTAAAGAGAGAGACCAGAGAGACCAGAGAGACTAAAGAGAGAGACCAGAGAGACCAGAGAGAGACCAGAGAGACTAAAGAGAGAGACCAGAGAGACTAAAGAGAGAGACCAGAGAGACTAAAGAGAGAGACCAGAGAGACTAAAGAGAGAGACCAGAGAGACTAGAGACCAGAGTAATGGGAAATAATAAATCACTGTGAAAAGTGTTTTTTTGACTGAGCCATTGTGTTTTTGGAAAAAGACCCCACAACAGAGACCAAAGAGAGAGAGACACCAAAGAGAGAGAGAGACCAGAGAGAGACCAAAGGGAGAGACCAGCGAGACCAAAGAGAGAAACAAACGAGAGGGACCAAAGAGAGACCAGAGAGACCAAAGAGAGAGACCAGATAGAGACCAAAGAGAGAGAGACCAAATAGAGAGGCCAAAGAGAGACCAGAGAGAGACCAGAGAGACCAAAGAGAGAGACCAGAGAGAGACCAACGAGAGACCAGAGAGAGGCCAAAGAGAGAGAGACCAAAGAGAGAGACCAGAGAGAGACCAAAGAGAGACCAGAGAGAGAGACCAAAGAGAGAGGCCAAAGAGAGACCAAAGAGAGAGACCAGAGAGAGACCAGAGAGAGAGAGACCAAAGAGAGACCAAAGAGAGAGAGACCAGAGAGAGAGACCAGAGGGAGAGGCCAAAGAGAGAGAGACCAAAGAGAGACCAAAGAGAGAGAGACCAGAGAGAGACCAAAGGGAGAGACCAGAGAGACCAAAGAGAGGGACCAAAGAGAGACCAAAGAGAGACCAAATAGAGAGGCCAAAGAGAGACCAGAGAGAGAGATCAAAAAGAGATACCAGAGAGACCAACGAGAGAGACCAGAGAGAGACCAAAGAGAGAGACCAGAGAGACCAAAGAGAGAGAGCGAACAGAGGGACCAAAGAGAGACCAGAGAGAGAGACCAAAGAGAGAGATCAAAGAGAGAGACCAAAGAGAGACCAGAGAGAAACCAAAGAGAGACCAAAGAGAGAGGCCAAAGAGAGAGACCAGAGGGAGAGGCCAAAGAGAGAGAGGCCAAAGAGAGACCAGAGAGAGACTAGAGAGACCAGAGAGAGAGACCAAAGGGAGAGACCAAATAGAGAGACCAAAGAGAGAGACACCAAAGGGAGAGAGACCAAAGAGAGAGACACCAAAGGGAGAGACCAAATAGAGAGGCCAAAGAGAGAGACACCAAAGAGAGAGAGACCAAAGAGAGACCAGAGGGACCAAATAGAGAGGCCATAGAGAGACACCAAAGAGAGAGAGACCAAAGAGAGACCAAATAGAGGCCAAAGAGAGAGAGACCAGAGAGAGAGATCAAAGAGAGAGAGACCAGAGAGAAACAAACAAGAGAGATCAAAGAGAGACCAAAGAGAGAGATCAGAGATAAATAGTCGGAGACATTAAAGACGGCAAAGATCAGACTCATTTTTTTTATTGAAAATTAAATTCCAAAAACATGTTTTAAACTTTTAATGATAATAGTTTTTATTTATTATTAATTCTAAAAAAATCAATATTTAAATCACTTTCAGTTTGAAAACAAATCTGAACGTTACAGACTTTTCAGTTTGCAGATTTTCACAGTGTTCCAGGTTCTTCCCCATTCCTCCTCTGGTCTCTGCAGTGCTCTAGCTTCTTCCCCATTCCTCCTCTGGTCTGCAGTGCTCTAGCTTCTTCCCCGTTCCTCCTCTGTTCTGCAGTGTTCTAGCTTCTTCCCCGTTCCTCTTCTGGTCTGCAATGTCCCAGCTTCTTCCCCGTTCCTCCTCTGGTCTGCAGTGTTCCAGCTTCTTCCCGGTTCCTCCCCTTGTCTCTACAGTGTTCCAGCTTCTTCCCCATTCCTCCCCTGGTCTCTGCAGTGCTCCAGCTTCTTCCCCGTTCCTCCTCTGGTCTGCACTGTTCCAGCTTCTTCCTGGCTCAGCTGTAGTTGCGCAGATAGACCAGTCTGTGTGGACTGAACTTCTCTCTGCACAAAGGACACTCTGCCTAAAACAGACAACACAGAATAACATTTAGTCTGGTCTCGCCCTCTGGTCTCGCCCTCTGGTCTCGCCCTCTGGTCTCGCCCTCTGGTCTCGCCCTCTGGTCTCGCCCTCTGGTCTCGCCCTCTGGTCTCGCCCTCTGGTCTCGCCCTCTGGTCTCGCCCTCTGGTCTCGCCCTCTGGTCTCGCTCTCTGGTCTCGCTCTCTGGTCTCGCCCTCTGGTCTCGCCCTCTGGTCTCGCCCTCTGGTCTCGCCCTCTGGTCTCGCCCTCTGGTCTCGCCCTCTGGTCTCGCCCTCTGGTCTCGCCCTCTGGTCTCGCCCTCTGGTCTCGCCCTCTGGTCTCGCCCTCTGGTCTCGCCCTCTGGTCTCGCTCTCTGGTCTCGCTCTCTGGTCTCGCTCTCTGGTCTCGCTCTCTGGTCTCGCTCTCTGGTCTCGCTCTCTGGTCTCGCTCTCTGGTCTCGCTCTCTGGTCTCGCTCTCTGGTCTCGCTCTCTGGTCTCGCTCTCTGGTCTCCCTCTCTGGTCTCCCTCTCTGGTCTCCCTCTCTGGTCTCGCTCTCTGGTCTCGCTCTCTGGTCTCCCTCTCTGGTCTCCCTCTCTGGTCTCTCTCTCTGGTCTCGCTCTCTGGTCTCGCTCTCTGGTCTCGCTCTCTGGTCTCGCTCTCTGGTCTCGCTCTCTGGTCTCCCTCTCTGGTCTCCCTCTCTGGTCTCGCTCTCTGGTCTCGCTCTCTGGTCTCGCTCTCTGGTCTCGCTCTCTGGTCTCTCACCTTGTTGTTGCTCCACACAGTGATGCAGTCCCAGCAGAACAGATGGCCACATGGTGTCGCTGTGGAGTGGCTCCTCTGATCCAGACACAGGGTGCAGCGCTCTCTAGGACCACAGGGGGCGTCAGAGAGACTGAGGAGACAACAGGTCAGAGAGAGAGACAAAAGAGATAGAAGCAAAAAGAGAGACAGAGACCAGAGATAGAGAGAGAGAGAGAGAGAGACAAAAGGGAGAGAAGCAGAGAGAGAGACAGAGACCAGAGATAAAGGGACCAGAAAGAGAGAGACCAGAGAGAGAGAGTAGACAGAGACCAGAGATAGAGGGACCAGAGAGGAAGACCAGAGATAGAGGGACCAGAGAGAAAGACCAGAGAGAGACCAGAGAGAGAGGGACCAGAGAGAGAGACCAGAGATAGAGGGACCAGAGAGAGAGAGCAGACAGAGACCAGGGATAGAGGGACCAGAGAGAAAAATCAGAGAGAGAGACCAGAGAGAAAGACCAGAGATAGAGGGACCAGAGAGAGACCAGAGAGAGAGGGACCAGAGAGAGAGAGATCAGAGAGAGAGAGACCAGAGAGAGAGACCAGAGAGAGAGGGACCAGAGAGAGAGAGATCAGAGAGAGAGAGACCAGAGAGAGAGACCAGAGAGAGAGGGACCAGAGAGAAAGATCAGAGAGACCCCAGAGAGAGAGGGACCAGAGATAGAGGGACCAGAGAGAGACCAGAGAGAGAGACCAGAGAGAAAGACCAGAGAGAAAGACCAGAGAGAGAGAGACCAGAGAGGGAGACCAGAGAGAGAGACCAGAGAGAGTCCAGAGAGAGACCAAACAGAGAGAGTAGAGAGAGAGACCAAACAGAGAGAGCAGAGGGAGAGAGGGTTTAAGGGCTGTGATGGTCCCGGACACTCGACATTAAAGGACAACTCACCCTCAAATCCACTTTTTTTTGCTGATAAACGGTATAAATGAGTGTCCAATAGTGTTGTCTACAAATCCTGGTCATAATCTTGTCACTTTGGTGCAAATTAGTTGAAAGTTAAACTTTCTGCCTAAAACCGTCTGTGAGGCGCCATCTGCTGGCGACCTGTGTTACTACATTTGAATTTTGAATCTGGCGCCAACACTGGCACAGAAGTTGGACCTGACGTCAGCAGCCCCCCGCCCAGAGCAATGTAAACGGCCCAGTCTCGTTCACGCCCCCTTTAGTCCTCCAGGCTACGCCCATTTAGAGGAAGATTTGAACAGGAAATGTGAGTGACGTAAGCTCCGAGGAGCGGGGGTGAGAACCACTTTAAAAACATTTATGAACCAACGGCTCTTTGTTTTCTTCCTGTGTCTGATTTTCTGATCTGTTGTTGGAAAATCAACAACTTTGTAAAGTCCTCTGAGAAAACTACTGCTGATTTGGGGCGATATCAAAATACATTGAATTGTGCACCTCTCTCTCTGGTCTCTCTCTCTGGTCTCCCTCTCTCTCTCTGGTCTCTCTCTCTCTGGTCTCTCTCTCTGGTCTCTCTCTCTGGTCTCTCTCTCTGGTCTCTCTCTCTGGTCTCTCTCTCTGGTCTCTCTCTCTGGTCTCTGCTGGTGTACCTGGTCATGCTGCTCCACTGGTGTCTCTCTCCCTCTGGTCTTTCTCTCTGGTCTCTCTCTCTGGTCTCTCTCTCTGGTGTCTCTCTCTGGTGTCTTTCTCTGGTGTCTCTCTCTGGTGTCTTTCTCTGGTGTCTCTCTCTGGTGTCTCTCTCTGGTGTCTCTCTCTGGTCTCTCTCTCTGGTCTCTCTCTGGTCTCTCTCTCGGGTCTCTCTCGGGTCTCTCTCGGGTCTCTCTCGGGTCTCTCTCTGGTCTCTCTCTGGTCTCTCTCTGGTCTGTCTCTCTGGTCTGTCTCTCTGGTCTGTCTCTCTGGTCTGTCTCTCTGGTCTGTCTCTCTGGTCTGTCTCTCTGGTCTCTGCTTGTGTACCTGGCCATGCTGGTCCTCTGGCGTCTCTCCCTCTGGTCTCTCTCCCTCTCTCTGGTCTCCCTCTCTCCCTCTGGTCTCCCTCTCTCCCTCTGGTCTCCCTCTCTCCCTCCGGTCTCCCTCTCTCCCTCCGGTCTCCCTCTCTGGTCTCTCCCTCTGGTCTCTCCCTCTCTGGTCTCTCCCTCTCTGGTCCCTCTCTCTGGTCCCTCTCTCTGGTCTCTCTCTCTGGTCTCTCTCTCTGGTCTCTCCCTCTCTGGTCCCTCTCTCTGGTCCCTCTCTCTGGTCTCTCCCTCTCTGGTCCCTCTCTCTGGTCCCTCTCTCTGGTCTCTCTCTCCCTCCGGTCTCCCTCTCTGGTCTCTCCCTCTGGTCTCTCTCTCTGGTCTCTCCCTCTCTGGTCCCTCTCTCTGGTCCCTCTCTCTGGTCTCTCCCTCTGGTCTCTCTCTCTGGTCTCTCCCTCTCTGGTCCCTCTCTCTGGTCCCTCTCTCTGGTCTCTCCCTCTGGTCTCTCTCTCTGGTCTCTCCCTCTCTGGTCCCTCTCTCTGGTCCCTCTCTCTGGTCTCTCTCTCTGGTCTCTCTCTCTGGTCTCTCTCTCTGGTCCCTCTCTCTGGTCTCTCTCTCTGGTCTCTCTCTCTGGTCTCTGCTGGTGTACCTGGTCATGCTGCTCCTCTGGTGTCTCTCTCCCTCTGGTCTCTCTCGCTGCTCTCTGTAGGGTCTCTCTCTCTGCCTGAGGATGTTGTGTTGCAGTAGAGCAGTGATCAGCAGCTGCAGCAGAGAGAGCGCCCCCAACAGGCCGTAGCTGGTCCTGACGCTGGTGTCACCATCTGAGGGCCTCAGACGCAGCTGGTGCAGAGACACATGGTCCGAGTATTAATCACTATTCATAGTTTATCATGTGACATCACCTAAAGCTGGGGACGTGACTGTCAGACCACTGCTCACGTGTGTGTCTCTGTGTGTGTGTGTCTCTGTGTGTGTGTGTCTCTGTGTGTGTTTGTCTATGTCTGTGTGTGTGTCTCTGTATGTGTTGTGCGTACGTGTGTGTTGTGCGTACGTATGTGTGTGTTGTGCGTACACGTGTGTTGTGCGTACGTATGTGTGTGTTGTGCGTACATGCGTGTGTGTTGTGCATACTTGTGTGTGTGTTGTGCGTACATGTGTGTGTGTTGTGCGTACATGTGTTGTGCGTACGTGTGTGTGTTGTGCGTACATGTGTGTGTGTTGTGCGTACATGTGTTGTGCGTACGTGTGTGTGTTGTGCGTACACGTGTGTTGTGCGTACGTATGTGTGTGTTGTGCGTACGTGTGTGTGTGTTGTGCGAGTGTATGTGCTGTGCGTACGTGTGTGTGTGTTGTGCGTACATGTGTGTGTGTTGTGCGTACGTGTGTGTGTTGTGCGTACACGTGTGTTGTGCGTACGTATGTGTGTGTTGTGCGTACATGTGTGTGTGTTGTGCGTACGTGTGTGTGTGTGTTGTGCGTACGTGTGTGTGTTGTGCGTACATGTGTGTGTGTGTGTGTTGCGCGTACATGTGTGTGTGTGTGTGTTGTGCGTACATGTGTGTGTGTTGTGCGTACGTGTGTGTGTGTTGTGCGTACATGTGTGTGTGTTGTGCGTACATGTGTGTGTGTTGTGCGTACGTGTGTTGTGCGTACATGTGTGTGTTGTGCGTACATGTGTGTGTTGTGCGTACATGTGTGTGTTGTGCGTACATGTGTGTGTGTGTGTGTGTGTTGTGCGTACTTGTGTGTTGTGCGTACATGTGTGTGTGTTGTGCGTACGTGTGTGTGTGTTGTGCGTACATGTGTGTGTTGTGCGTACATGTGTGTGTGTGTGTGTGTGTTGTGCGTACTTGTGTGTTGTGCGTACGTGTGTGTGTTGTGCGTACATGTGTGTGTTGTGCGTACATGTGTGTGTTGTGCGTACATGTGTGTGTGTTGTGCGTACATATGAGAGTGCGGCTGCTCTCCTGCTGAGGTGGTAGAAGGCTCCTCTCATGTAGAACAGAGCAGTGTGGAGCTGATGCAGCCGCTGCAGCGTGTGACGCACAGCACGCACCAGCAACGCACACATGCCTCGCTGGTCCGGGGTCAGTGACCGCATCCAACCAGAGACCTGGAACCAGAGAGAGACCAGAGAGAGAGACCAGAGAGAGACCAGAGAGAGACCAGAGAGAGACCAGAGAGAGAGACCAGAGAGAGACCAGAGAGAGACCAGAGAGACCAGAGAGAGAGACCAGAGAGAGACCAGAGAGAGAGACCAGAGAGAGAGACCAGAAAGAGACCAGAGAGACCAGAGAGAGAGAGACCAGAGAGAGAGACCAGAGAGAGAGATCAGAGAGAGAGACCAGAGAGAGACCAGAGAGGCCAGAGAGAGAGACCAGAGAGAGAGACCAGGGAGAGAGGCCAGAGAGAGAGGCCAGAGAGAGACCAGAGAGAGACCAGAGAGGCCAGAGAGAGAGACCAGAGAGAGAGACCAGAGAGAGAGACCAGAGAGCCAGAGAGAGAGATCAGAGAGAGGACAGAGAGAGACCAGAGAGAGGCCAAAGAGAGAGAGACCAGAGAGGCCAGAGAGAGAGACCAGAGAGAGAGACCAGGGAGAGAGGCCAGAGAGAGACCAGAGAGGCCAGAGAGAGACCAGAGAGAGACCAGAGAGAGAGGCCAGAGAGAGAGGCCAGAGAGAGAGAGAGAGACCAGAGAGAGAGAGAGACCAGAGAGAGACCAGAGAGAGAGACCAGAGAGAGAGGCCAGAGAGAGAGAGAGAGACCAGAGAGAGAGAGAGACCAGAGAGAGAGACCAGAGAGAGAGATCAGAGAGAGAGACCAGAGAGAGACCAGAGAGGCCAGAGAGAGAGGCCAGAGAGAGAGACCAGAGAGAGAGACCAGAGAGAGAGGCCAGAGAGAGAGAGAGAGACCAGAGAGAGAGAGAGACCAGAGAGAGAGGCCAGAGAGAGAGAGAGAGACCAGAGAGACCAGAGAGAGAGAGGGAGAACGGAGAGAGGGAGAGAGACACCAGAAGAGCAGCATGACCAGGTACACCAGCAGAGACCAGAGAGAGAGACCAGAGAGAGAGACCAGAGAGAGAGACCAGGGAGAGAGACAAAGGAGAGACCAGAGAGAGAGACCAGAGAGAGAGACCAGAGAGAGACCAGAGAGAAAGACCAGGGAGAGAGATCAGAGAGAGAGACCAGAGAGAGAGACCAGAGAGAGAGACCAGAGAGAGAGACCAGAGAGAGAGACCAGAGAGAGAGACCAGAGAGAGAGACCAGGGAGAGACCAGAGATAGAGACCAGAGAGAGACCAGAGAGAGAAACCAGGGAGAGAGACCAGAGAGAGAGAGACCAGGGAGAGAGACCAGAGAGAGAGAGACCAGAGAGAGACCATTATAATGTGTAAGTTTCTCTTCCTCGTGAACTAGAGGATATTTCCAACATTAATTGTGAGAGCTTCATTCACCCAAACACGGCTCCACGGCTCGTTCCGCTGACTGTGGCCGCGACTCTCCGGCTCCAGCTCTCTCTCCACACTCTGCAGCCCGCGCTCCACCAGGTACGGCACCAGTGAGTGTCCCAGGACGAAGACCAGGCGCCGAACCAGGGAGGGGACCCGGGTCTGGGACGAGTCCACCAGCACCACCCCAACATACTCCTCCCCCAGAGTCTGGAACCCTGAGGGGAACAAGGGGGAGTTAGAGAGGGGAGAGAAGAGAGAGAGAGAGAGAGCAGAGGACCAGAGAGAGAGGAGAGAGAGAGAGAGAGCAGAGGGACCAGAGAGAGAGAGAGAGAGAGCAGAGGGACCAGAGAGAGAGGGGAGAGAGAGCAGAGGGACCAGAGAAGAGAGAGAGAGAGCAGAGGGACCAGAGAGAGAGGAGAGAGAGAGCAGAGGGACCAGAGAGAGAGGAGAGAGAGAGCAGAGGGACCAGAGAGAGAGGAGAGAGAGAGAGAGAGCAGAGGGACCAGAGAGAGAGGAGAGAGAGAGCAGAGGGACCAGAGAGAGAGGAGAGAGAGAGCAGAGGGACCAGAGAGAGAGGAGAGAGAGGAGAGAGAGAGCAGAGGGACCAGAGAGAGAGAGAGAGAGAGAGAGAGAGCAGAGGGACCAGAGAGAGAGAGAGAGAGCAGAGGACCAGAGAGAGAGGACAAGGGACCAGAGAGGAGAGAGAGGCAGAGGACCAGAGAGAGAGAGAGAGAGAGCAGAGGGACCAGAGAGAGAGGAGAGAGAGAGAGAGAGGACCAGAGAGAGAGGAGAGAGAGAGCAGAGGGACCAGAGAGAGAGGAGAGAGAGGAGAGAGAGAGCAGAGGGACCAGAGAGAGAGGAGAGAGAGAGCAGAGGGACCAGAGAGAGAGGAGAGAGAGAGAGGAGAGAGAGAGAGAGGAGAGAGCGACCAGAGAGGAGAGCGACCAGAGAGAGAGAAAGACCAGAGAGAGAGAAAGACCAGAGAGAGAGAAAGACCAGAGAGAGAGAAAGACCAGAAAGAGAGAGAGACCAGAGAGAGAGAGAGAGAGACCAGAGAGAGAGGAGAGAGAGAGACCAGAAAGAGAGCGACCAGAAAGCGAGAGAGACCAGAGAGAGACCAGAGAGAGACCAGAGAGAGAGAAAGACCAGAAAGAGAGAACGACCAGAGAGAGAGACCAGAGAGAGAGGAGAGAGAGAGACCAGAAAGAGGAGAGCGACCAGAAAGCGAGAGAGACCAGAGAGAGACCAGAGAGAGACCAGAGAGAGACCAGAGAGAGAGGAGAGAGAGAGACCAGAGAGAGGAGAGCGACCAGAAAGCGAGAGAGACCAGAGAGAGACCAGAGAGAGACCAGAAAGAGACCAGAAAGAGACCAGAAAGAGACCAGAGAGAGACCAGAGAGAGACCAGAAAGAGACCAGAGAGAGAGACCAGAGAGAGAGACCAGAAAGAGACCAGAGAGAGAGACCAGAGAGAGACCAGAGAGAGACCAGAAAGAGACCAGAGAGAGAGACCAGAAAGAGACCAGAGAGAGACCAGAGAGAGAGACCAGAGAGAGAGGAGAGAGAGAGACCAGAGAGAGGAGAGCGACCAGAAAGCGAGAGAGACCAGAGAGAGACCAGAGAGAGACCAGAGAGAGAGGAGAGAGAGAGACCAGAGAGAGGAGAGCGACCAGAAAGCGAGAGAGACCAGAGAGAGACCAGAGAGAGACCAGAAAGAGACCAGAAAGAGACCAGAGAGAGACCAGAGAGAGACCAGAGAGAGAGACCAGAGAGAGACCAGAAAGAGACCCGAGAGAGAGACCAGAAAGAGACCAGAGAGAGAGACCAGAGAGAGACCAGAAAGAGACCAGAAAGAGACCAGAGAGAGACCAGAAAGAGACCAGAGAGAGAGACCAGAGAGAGAGACCAGAAAGAGACCAGAGAGAGACCAGAGAGAGACCAGAGAGAGAGACCAGAAAGAGACCAGAGAGAGACCAGAGAGAGACCAGAAAGAGACCAGAGAGAGAGACCAGAAAGAGACCAGAGAGAGAGACCAGAGAGAGACCAGAAAGAGACCAGAGAGAGAGACCAGAAAGAGAGACCAGAAAGAGACCAGAGAGAGAGACCAGAAAGAGAGACCAGAAAGAGACCAGAGAGAGAGACCAGAAAGAGAGACCAGAAAGAGACCAGAGAGAGAGACCAGAAAGAGAGACCAGAAAGAGACCAGAGAGAGAGACCAGAAAGAGACCAGAGAGAGACCAGAAAGATTCCAGAGAGAGAGACCAGAGAGAGACCAGAGAGAGAGACCAGAGAGAGAGACCAGAGAGAGACCAGAAAGAGAGACCAGAAAGAGAGACCAGAGAGACCAGAGAGAGACCAGAGAGAGTAGACAAACTCACCGCAGAACGTGGTCAGAGTGAAGTAGGTCAGGTCCGTCAGCAGCTCCACCTCTCGCCGCCACTGGAGCCAGCGCCGAGAACCTGAAGACACACAAGGTTATTTATTTTATGTAGCGCACAGGGACTCACAGAATGGGCCCTGAGCGTCACTGTCTGACTCTATGGGCTGAGAGCTGATTGGCTGAGAGCTTTGATGTAAAAAAAAAGAGACACATGAAACTAGAAACAGAAGGAACTGTTTAGAGCCAGAACCAGAGACTTGGGTTTGATACAGAGTTCTGTTAAGATAAGATGTACTTTATTAATCTCACAGAGGAGAAATGTGTGGTGTGAAAGTTACGTCCCCCAGCTTTAAAGCAGGGTCGTCATGAGGTCAGACCCCGCAGGAGCTCGGTACCTGCCGCGGTCTGGAAAGCTTCATTGGCGGAGTTCCTCAGGGCGCTCTGGTAGAACTGGTCCTTCTGAGAGGAGCGGACCAGCTGGGCCTGGTTAGCGGGAGTCAGAGGCATGTCCGGCGGGGAGGAGAGCACGGTCACCCGGGGAGACTCTTACGCATGTCCGCTGCTAAAAAGGAGCCCCGGGAGGTTCCGGAACAAAACCAGGACCCAACCCAGACCCAGACCTGATCCAGAACTGACCCAGACCATACACTACAGAACAGAGCGTGCAAATCTCACTCCGAAAGCGCCATGTTGGAAATGTGTCAGATGTAAACAGGAAGTGATGTCACCGCTTCCTGCGCCCCCTTGTGGCGAACAGACGACAGCGCAGTCAACATGTGATCTTTTGTTTTTTGATACGGCAAGAAAAAGGATTTTATTTTTTCCCATTATAAATGTATTGATAGTACAGGCCAAATATTTCATTCATAAATGTATATATAGCAAGCAGACGCCTTTAGACATTTCTACAATGATTTTCTGATGAATATAAAATTAATAAAAAGTTGTCAGGACGATTGTACTGCACACAAGGTCCTGACTGTACATGCTTTTATTTTCGTTTTAACCTCTGGCTGTCTGACTGTTCCGATGGGCGGGGGAGCGACTGAATTTTGCGTTGCATTATGGGTAACAGTTGCCTTCGCAACTTCCGGTTCTCTCTGCCCGGCGCATTTTCTCTAAATGGTTGAGTGTTTTCGTCATTTTCTGTTGAATCCGGTTTTATCATGGGCTTCAAGTGTGCCGCCGCTAATTGTCGATCTAACAGCAATAAAAAACTGAGTCGGTATCCGTGGATGTCAAGCGTGCGGTGGGTCAAGTGGCCGAAAAACCCCAGAGACATCAGCAGGTGGAAGCGCCTCGTAAGGAGGGGTGGAAGGGACTCTACTGGCTACGTAGATGTCTTTAATGTTAACAGATTAACCCGCTTGTGTTCAAGACATTTTGATCAGGACTCCATTAGAGCTGATAAAACGTCAACCTCTGATCCAAAATATTTTGCTTGGAATAACTGGGGTCAGCCCTTAAATCCAAGAAGCAGCAGAAGGACATGTGCAATGATGGATGAGAATGACAATAGCCGTGATGAGCGAGTCTATGATTGTCCATGGATATCTAACCAGCCGGAGACTGTGGAAAGCAGTGATGATCTACCTGAAGTTGGGGCTGAAATTGTTAATCCTGTACCAAGTCAAAGGGAAGACTATGTAGGAAGTAAGTGTCTAAAATCTAACTATAATCATTATTTGATGTATTATGCTGTTCTAGTGTAGGAGATGCATTCAAGTGATCAGATACTAACTAACGGTGTGTGTCCAGTTATGGTCCCAAGCCTCATCTTCTCTACATGCACATCTTTGAACATCATGTATCCATCATCTTTTTCGAAATTGTTCACTCTCTCCCATCCCCATTTACACTGATGCATCAGATATGCAAATACATTCCCGTCTCTAACTAGTGGCATATCGCGCAAATCATCCGTCCAATTCACATTCTTCCCTCTTAGCTGAACTTCATTCTCATTGTTACCATCTGTCACTCGCACACACAGCCGTTTTCGTTCACTCTGCTCGCTGTCATCTTCTTCTAAATCTTCATAAACACCATCCGCTCGTTGAACTAGCAACAACAATTCCTCCTTTCGTTTTCCCACACTGCAAATACCCTTTCGCTTCAACCTTTCACGCAATTCAGGCACTGTCAATCGCTTGTTGTTTTCGTGAGCCATATTCGCCATTGTATGAAATCAACCGGAAGTGAACTGGGCAACAAACGGTGTCATTTTTTGATCACAGCGCCGCTCACTGGATGAAATTTTGGGAGAGCAGAACGCCCGAATTAACGGCAGCCTGACCCAAACCGGAAATACCGTCACGGTTGACGTCACAGAGCGGGAAAAAGGGATATCCGTGTAAGACCACTTCCGGTTGCGAGCGGCTCCTGTTGGATCTTTCCAAACAATGGCTCAATCTAGCTGGAAATGCTGGTGTAGCGTTCCTTTTTGTAGATCTAACAAACAGGCACAGCCGTATCTGAGTTTTCACGAATTTCCAAAGGCAAAAGAGACTCGGTCGGTCTGGTTGAGAGTGATCCGTAGAGATGCTTCCTTTTCAGTTCTGCGCAGCAGTACCTACGTGTGCAGCCTTCATTTTCAGGATGACGAGATTTACACCTCTCCAGGGGGCCGCAGACGTCTGAAGAAAGGTGCAATACCGTCCAAGTTTCCCTGGAACAACTTCAATCCCTCTCAGTCCGTGTGTGAGAGATCCAGGCCGGGGGTCGGTCTCCGAGAGGAAGAAGACTCTGTGGAAACAGCTGAAGGACAGGGATGGTTATCTGCCATGGCTGACCACGACTATGCTCTTCCTCCCAAAGCTGGTGAGTGCATTTATGTTTCCTTCATCTACTTAATCTGCTTTAGCTCTTGCCATAGATAATTATTACTGTGTGTGTGTGTGTGTGTGTGTGTGCGCGTCACAATGAAAAGTGCTATATAGTTTGTTTTATGCTTTTCACTTAAAGGTGCTATTGTGTTAGCTTAGCCGTAGCACCAACTGGAAACCTCTCCCCCCGAGACGGCACTCGAGATAAACAGGAAGATGTTGAAGGGGGTAAACACATCTCATTGGTTTATTTTTATCAGTCCACTCAAATATTTTTAATTATGTTTTGTAGACTATAGGCATCAGTCAATTCCATAACTTTTTGAAAACACACGATAACTCGACTACTTTTAGGGTTTAGGGACATTTCCCTCAATATTAAAAAAATCACGGTCTGCATCTTGAACTATATATTGTTCTTGTTTTTCCTCAGATGCAGAAGAAGAAACCCAGAGGCTGGAGTCGGAACAACAGTTACCCCCAGCAGAGGTGACCCCCCCGCTGAAGCAGCCGCAGTGCCACCGCTTCTGTGCCTCTGACAGCGATTTCCGTGTTTACACCCGGTTCCCGTCAGAGCAGGTGTTCATGGCGTTTTGGGACGCTCTGCAGCCGTCTGCTTCTCGCCTGGTCTCCTGGACAAAGGCACAGGGCCCTGCTCTCCAGCACCAGCTCCCTCTGATAGATGAGTGTTTCCTGTTCCTGTGTCGCGTTGCTGCAGGACTGAAAGAAGAAGCGCTGGCGTCCATCTTTGACGTCAGCGTCTCCACCGTGAGCCGTGTCGTCATCGTTTGGGCAAACTACCTGTTTCAAGTTCTTGGGGCGGAGCCAGTTTGGATGACGAGAGCTCAGGTACAAGCAACAATGCCACACACGTTCCGCCGGCTCTGTCCCGCTGTGCGTGTGATCGTGGACTGTGCCGCGGTGCGCTGTGAGAGACCGGCCTCCCCCACTTTACCATCACAAACATGGAGCTCTAAAAGCAACACTCTGAAGGGCGTGGTTGGCGTCGCTCCCTGTGGAGTGGTTACGTTTGTGTCAAAGCTGTTCACTGGCTCCATGTCGGACAAAGAACTCACCATGAGATGTGGTCTACTCCCCCTGCTGTCCTGTGGAGATGGGGTCGTGGCCCACGAGGGGTTTGTCGCTGAGGAAGAGTTGGCACAAACTGGTGCTCACTTAATCCTTCCACCTTTAAAAAGCACATCCAGACTCTCTGCGGCGGAGGCCCACAAAACACGAGCCATGGCTGGTCTGAGGGCGCAGGTGCAGAGGGCGCTGCGCAGAGTGAAGCAGTACCATATCTGGGACAGTGTGGTGCCGCTCTCCTTGTCCGGCACCATCAACCAGCTCTGGGCAGTGTGTTGTCTGCTCACACACTACCAAGGACCAGCAGAGACACACACTGACACGCCACAGTAATGTGTGCACTTTATTATCAACGTTTCACATGTTTTACTGCAGTTAGCTTTACACTTGGTCATAGTGCAAGGGTTGAAAAGTAAATAATGGTTTTAGGTAATTGTCTTTGTATCCTCTGGACAATAACTTTGAACCTGGTCCTCATTTGAGACCATCGTGTGACCATCGTTTCTCTCTAACAAACAATATTCTGTACATGAATCAAATGAAATGTAAATACTCGTGCAACAGAACTTTGAGTTTACTGTATTTCTGACTTCGATGGATTTCCATGAGTAAATAAAAATACTCAATATTTGCATTATTTTACTTTTACTTCAGAAAATCATTGTTTGCAAAACAACTCTTTCTTCAGGACCAGTGGATTCTGAGTCGATACTGTGGAATATGAGTTTATTTCAGAATAAACTTATTACAACAGGAACATTCATTTTCATCCCTTTATGACCCACTTCACAAAGCACCAAGAACTATAGATATATGAAACTAATGAAGTATCTGTGATATACAAACTACAGTAAATACTCTGTATTCACTCAAACACTAGTCACTAAAGTGTTCTCTCCCAAAAGAACACGTTTAAACGTTTCCCAACAGAAGGTTCAGACCGAGGCACTCAAAAGTTACATCTTAAAGCCTTTATTACACATGGCAAAAGAGTTTTAAATACGCCTAAGTGTTTCCTTATTTCATTCTAACATCCAAGAAGCTCTCCAGCCCCCCCTACTGGCTTCACAATAGAACTGGTCATGTTGCTCCCTCAGCAGTGATAGGGTCTCATCTCTCCAGGTCCTGAGACTGAGTCTGTCAAAGTCTCACCCCCAGAGCCTCACCCTCAAAGTCTCACCCCCAGAGCCTCTGACCGTCAGTAATACTTGTAATAATAATACTCTCTGAGGTGCTTTACCTCAGCAGATCTTCACTTCCACAGGCCAAAAGGTGGATTTCCTCTGGGGTCATGAACCCATCAGGGCTGGGTCTGAGGTGAGGGCCTCTGGGTTCACAGTGAAGCTGCACAAATGGCCACGCCCACTCTCCATGACAGACGGCAGAAGTCTAACTGCGAGCCTTCGGAAACTTAACCAAAATAACCTATTTCAGCGAATAACAGCCACAACTGTGATATTGTGCAGTGCGGTTGGTTGTTCTAACAGGACAGAAGCCAAATGTGTCTTTTTATCTGATACCTGCTCGTCATGAAGACAGAAGACGAAGATGGCGGTAATCAACCAAAAGGACTGAGCCATCCATAAACTCCTTAAGCTGCAGTGAACACTTTTTACAACATAAATCACAAGTTTTTATTTATTTTATTTCCATTAATTTGGAGGACAATGACACAAGTCAAACGTGTCTCTTACTACTGTCCTGTCTGTGCGCTGCAACATTGACAATTCCTCACTGTGCCACGAATAAAGGATCTCTGATCTTAGACGTCAGTTGCGTTTTTCACTATTTTCCTCTCCGTCTAGAGATGGTTTTCCATTGACGTCACTGTATGTATCATGTTTGGCTGCAGACAGAAAACGTATGTCTTCCATTTTCTGATAATTGCTCCCACAGTTGATTTGTTCACACCAAGCTGCTTGCCTATTGTAGATTCACTCTTCCCAGTCTGGTGCAGGTCTACAATTCTTTTCCTGGTGTCCTTCGACAGCTCTTTGGTCTTGGCCATAGTGGAGTTTGGAGTCTGACTGTTTGAGGCTGTGGACAGGTGTCTTTTATACAGATGAGTTCAAACAGGTGCCATTAATACAGGTAACGAGTGGAGGACAGAAGAGCTTCTTAAAGAAGAAGTTACAGGTCTGTGAGAGCCACAGATCTTCCTTGTTTGAAGTGACCAAATACTTATTTTCAACCATCATTTACAAATAAATTCTTTAAAAATCCTACAATGTGAATTCCTCTGTGTGTGTGCGCGTGCATGTGCGCGTGCGTGGGCGCGTTAGCACAGTTTGGTAGGAAGTTGTGGCTTCAGTAGTAGTCCATTAGAAAATACTTATTGTTTATTTAAAAATGTATACAAAATATTTACAACCAATTTACAGTAAAAAACAGTTCATCAGGACCTAAATCCTTGGATCCCCAAACCGGGTTCAGTCCCAGTTCAATCGGGTTTAGTTGTTGCTGGTTCTTCAGTGTTGCTGGTTCTCGCCGTTGTGTGAAACAACCGCATCAGATCCTGGAACCTCTGAGAAACCTGCACAGAAGAACAACTAATCAGACCAGAGCCAGGACCAGGGGAGTAGAGCAGTGTTTTTCAACCACTGTGCCGCGGCACACTAGTGTGCCGTATGATATTGTCTGGTGTGCCGTGAGAAATTCGTCTACTTTGTCTAAAAATAACTGCATTCGCTGTTGACGAGCGGTGACTTGTTTTGAACTGTGGAGTAACCATGTAATACTTTTTCAAATCAGTAGATGGCAGCAGATAGCTAAGTACTTTGAAACTGAAAAATTGGATGCGACCACTGGCTACAGGTCAGCATTGTGGCGAGAAAGGTAAAATTGGATGCGACCAACAAATGTGGGAGGGAGCGAGACAAGAGCTTTGTGGCGAGTGAGAAGTGAAAGTGATAGAGACGTTTTTGAAAATGAATTATGCCGTTTCTGAACAGGATTAACATCCTCCGCTCTCGCCCCGGGGCAGCTGTGGCCGCGTTGTAGTGGTTTAACTATGAAATGTACAATTTTTGTACAACAGCTCTCGCGAACGCACTTCTGAACTGGGTACCGAGCGCAGACCGTAGTCGAGTGGACAGAACCACAGACATGCGGACCGGACAGAACCATGGACTCGCGTTCAGGACCTCCCGTGTCCCTCATCCAAAACTCCTGAATTTAAAGCTCGGATACCAAAATGTTTCCCATGCACTAACAATGCATGTTCTTTGTGTGAGTTATTATTTGACTATTTGGGCAGAGAGTGGATTTTCTTAGTTTTTTTCCACACAGTTAGTGCCACTTTATTACCAAACTCTTGTTATTGTATCGAGAAATGTTAAATAAAGCTTAATGTCAAGGCCTGGACTTAAGCATTTTGATGAGAATAACTGTATATTGTGAATATAGGCTACAGAGTATACTGTATACATTATAAGATAAGATAAGATATACTTTATATATCACACAGAGTATGTACAGTATATATTTTTACATTAGTACTGTATACATTTTTACATTTTCTCCTGGAAGTGTGCCGCAAGATTTTTTCAGTGAAAAAAGTGTGCCTTGGCTCAAAAAAGGTTGAAAAACACTGGAGTAGAGACAGAGACAGTAGAGACAGAGACAGTAGAGACAGAAGAGTCAGAGACAGTAGAAGTAGAGACAGAGACAGTAGAGACAGAGTCAGAGACAGTAGAGTCAGAGACAGTAGAGACAGAGACAGTAGAGACAGAAGAGTCAGAGACAGTAGAGACAGAGACAGTAGAGACAGAGACAGAGACAGTAGAGTCAGCGACAATAGAGACAGAGACAGTAGAGACAGATATAGTAGAGACAGAGTCAGCGACAATAGAGTCAGAGACAGTAGAGACAGTGACAATAGAGACAGAGACAGTAGAGACAGAGTCAGAGACAGTAGAGTCAGAGACAGTAGAGTCAGAGAGAGTAGAGACAGAGTCAGAGACAGAGTCAGAGACAGTAGAGACAGAGACAGCAGAGACAGAGACAGTAGAGTCAGAGACAGTAGAGTCAGTACCTGCTCTGGGGTCTTGTTCCTCAGCTCTGTGGACACCTGGTGGAAGGTGTTGGGGTTGGCGCCCTCCTGCTGACAGTGAGTCAGGATCACTCTGTCTGCATCTCTGAACACACACACACTCTTCAGCAGGACGTATCTCTGTGTGTGTGTCTGTCTGTGTGTATGTGTGTCTCTGTGTGTGTGTGTGTGTGTGTGTGTGCGTGTGTGTCTGTCTGTGTGTATGTGTGTCTCTGTGTGTGTGAGTGTCTGTGTGTGTGTGTCTTTGTTTATGTGTGTGTGTGTGTCCCTCACAGAGAACAGCACTGACCTGGTCCATAGAATGACCTTCTCTCCGCTTGGGGTCAGAGACATGTTCTTGGCGCAGACCGCAGGCTCCGAGGGGGGAGTGTCTGCTGCTGAGGGGGGAGTGTCTGCTGCTGAGGGGGGAGTGTCTGCTGCTGAAGGGGGAGTGTCTGCTGCTGAGGGGGGAGTGTCTGCTGCTGAGGGGGGAGTCTCTGCTGCTGAGGGGGGGAGTCTCTGCTGCTGAGGGGGGAGTCTCTGCTGCGGAGGGGGGAGTCGAGGGGAGACACAGGCTGCAAACACAGGCAAAGGTATATGTGTCTTTAAAGCTGGGGTACGTAACTTAGTAGTGATATAAATACCACCAGAGGTGGAGGATCATCCTTGCACAGATCCAGAGTCTAACAACATTAAAGTCACGGTGACCTGCGGTAGCTCACGCGAGTCTATAAAGCCAAGCGTTGCCTGTAGCCCTGTGATGCTCGTCAGCCGGTGCAGAGTTTCTCGTCCACGTTGATTGTCTTTGTTTGCTATCAGTGTTTTGTTGGTACCTTATACCGCTTGGTATTGGTTGTGTGCCTTTTTTGTGGGTTGTGAGTTTTTCTGTACCCGGGCAGTGGATGGGGCGTCAGCTCATGGTGCTAGGCACCATGAATTTTCTCCTTCTAAGGCTGCGGCCCAGTCGTTTCCCTGCCCAGACCCACAAAGGGTCGGTGTACTTCATAGTGAGGCAACGAGGCCGGTGGTGGGACGGTTTACCCCAGGACAACTTGATTACTGGATGGCCCAATCTCCCGATGCATGGGTCATGGCCACTTTTTCCTCATGTTTCTGGCCGGGTCCTTGTTCAGGAGATATGCACTTCACTGGACACGAACGCTTTTGGGCCTGGACCCAGGGGTTTTTTATTCCTATCATTTTCTTGTGCTGAAAAAGACAGGCGACTTGCGACCGGTCTTGGACCTTAGGGGTTTGAATGTGTTCTTGAAGGTCCTTCCTTTCAAAATGTCAGGCAGGTCCTCCAGGCGGTGACTCCTGGAGACTGGCTCACGTCGACACACAGTCTGATCAATTGGTCGGAGAGGACGTGGTTTCTCCTTCTGCTCAGGCTCTGCTGCGGCGTGGCGGGGCCCCTTCCCTCCAGGACGGATCTCCTGTCACTGCTGGATGTTGGCTTCTCCACCCAGACCACGGTCACCTGATGCTTTGGGTGTGGTTCCTCCAGGGTCCGTACTAGCGTTTACGGCCTATACTGTGAGGTGCCATTCTACGAGGGGCATTTTGACTTTGTGTGCTGCTGTGAATGGTGTGTTGTTAGACATCATCTGTGCGGCGGCCTCATGGTCGTCCCAAAACACCTTTGCCAGGTTCTATCGGGTGAATGCTGCTGCTAGTACCCTCTGCAGGGGGTTCTGCAGTACTGCTCGTCAGTGTCATAGTTACGTGAGGTTCTGGTTGGTTTCCTCAACCTTGCTAATATTCGTCATCCAGTGCTTAAGCACCGCCTGTGGCGGTCAGGAAGCATGAAATAGAACGAAAGTTACGACTGTAACTACGGTCCTGTGAATCCTAGATGACCGCCGGAGCAACTGGTGCCTTGGAATCCTTGTGCGAGAAAGGTTCTAGGGACTGTGCTTATAGACTCGCGTGAGCTACCGGAGGTCACGGGTGACTTTGTTGTTATTTGACCCTCGACCTATGCATGCGCGAGGATGATCATCCAGTGCTTCATATACCCGTTGTTACAGTCGTAACTTTTGTTTTAACAATCCTTAAAGTCTCTCTCTCTCTCTCTCTGGCCTCTCTCTCTCTCTGGCCTCTCTCTCTCTCTGGCCTCTCTCTCTCTCTGGCCTCTCTCTCTCTCTGGCCTCTCTCTCTCTCTGGCCTCCCCCTCTCTGGCCTCCCCCTCTCTGGCCTCCCCCTCTCTGGCCCCCCCGTCTCTGGCCTCCCCCCTCTCTGGCCCCCCCTCTCTGGCCCCCCCTCTCTGGCCCCCCCTCTCTGGCCTCCCCCTCTCTGGCCTCCCTCTCTCTGGCCTCCCTCTCTCTGGCCTCCCTCTCTCTGGCCTCCCTCTCTCTGGCCTCCCCCTCTCTGGCCTCCCCCTCTCTGGCCTCCCCCTCTCTGGCCTCCCCCTCTCTGGCCTCCCCCTCTCTGGCCTCCCTCTCTCTGGCCTCCCCCTCTCTGGCCTCCCCCTCTCTGGCCTCCTCCTCTCTGGCCTCCCCCTCTCTGGCCTCCCCCTCATGGGTTTGATACGACAGAGCTCTATTGTTGTGGTCTGAAAGTCACGTACCTAAGCTTTAAAGGAGGTTTAAGGATCACAAGAGAAAAGACAAAGAAGCTCAAACACAAATAGATTTATTACCTGCGTGGAGGATGGTGTGGGACTGCCCTGGGCCACAGAGGACACTGGAGCAGGGCCAGGGCAGTCATAGGATGGGAGACCGGCAGCAGACAGAGCCTCAGTCTGTTCCGTGTCCTCTTTCTCCTCGTCCTCCCAGCATGCAACACTCAGCTCTGCTCAGACAGAGACAATTTAAATATGTGAATTTAGAGAGACCAGAGAGACACTAGAGAGAGAGACCAGCGAGAGACCAGAGAGAGACCATAGAGAGGTCATAGAGAGACCAGCGAGAGAGACCAGAGAGAGAGACCAGAGGGAGACCAGAGAGAGACCAGAGAGAGACCAGAGAGAGACCAGAGAGAGAGACCAGAGAGAGACCAGAGAGAGAGAGACCAGAGAGAGAGAACAGAGAGAGAGACACGAGAGAGACCAGAGAGAGAGACACCAGAGAGAGACCAGAGAGAGACTGGTACCTGGCTGAGGACTGGCTTCTTTCTCACAGCTCATCGGAGAGTACAGCGGGTGGAGGCTCTTCATGGCCCTGGACACGACTCTGACCTGAGACACAGGTGAGGACAGAGACAGGTGAGGACAGACACAGGTGAGGACAGACACAGGTGAGGACAGAGACACAGGTGAGGACAGAGACACAGGTGAGGACAGAGACACAAGTGAGGACAGAGACAGGTGAGGACAGAGACAGGTGAGGACAGACACAGGTGAGGACAGAGACACAGGTGAGGACAGACGCAGGTGAGGACAGAGACACAGGTGAGGACAGAGACACAGGTGAGGACAGACGCAGGTGAGGACAGACGCAGGTGAGGACAGACGCAGGTGAGGACAGACGCAGGTGAGGACAGAGACACAGGTGAGGACAGACACAGGTGAGGACAGAGAGAGGTGAGGACAGAGACACAGGTGAGGACAGAGACACAGGTGAGGACAGACACAGGTGAGGACAGACACAGGTGAGGACAGAGACACAGGTGAGGACAGAGACACAGGTGAGGACAGAGACACAGGTGAGGACAGAGACAGGTGAGGACAGAGACACAGGTGAGGACAGAGACACAGGTGAGGACAGAGACACAGGTGAGGACAGACACAGGTGAGGACAGACACAGGTGAGGACAGAGACACAGGTGAGGACAGAGACACAGGTGAGGACAGACACAGGTGAGGATAGACACAGGTGAGGACAGAGACACAGGTGAGGACAGAGACACAGGTGAGGACAGAGACAGGTGAGGACAGACGCAGGTGAGGACAGAGACACAGGTGAGGACAGAGACACAGGTGAGGACAGAGACACAGGTGAGGACAGAGAGAGGTGAGGACAGAGACACAGGTGAGGACAGAGACACAGGTGAGGACAGACACAGGTGAGGACAGACACAGGTGAGGACAGAGACACAGGTGAGGACAGAGACAGGTGAGGACAGAGACACAGGTGAGGACAGAGACACAGGTGAGGACAGAGACACAGGTGAGGACAGACACAGGTGAGGACAGACACAGGTGAGGACAGAGACACAGGTGAGGACAGAGACAGGTGAGGACAGAGACACAGGTGAGGACAGAGACAGGTGAGGACAGAGACAGGTGAGGACAGACACAGGTGAGGACAGACACAGGTGAGGACAGAGACACAGGTGAGGACAGAGACACAGGTGAGGACAGAGACAGGTGAGGACAGACACAGGTGAGGACAGACACAGGTGAGAACAGAGACACAGGTGAGGACAGAGACAGGTGAGGACAGAGACACAGGTGAGGACAGAGACACAGGTGAGGACAGACACAGGTGAGGACAGAGACAGGTGAAGACAGAGACACAGGTGAGGACAGACACAGGTGAGGACAGAGACACAGGTGAGAACAGAGACACAGGTGAGGACAGACACAGGTGAGGACAGACACAGGTGAGGACAGAGACACAGGTGAGAACAGAGACACAGGTGAGAACAGAGACACAGGTGTGGACAGAGACACAGGTGAGGACAGAGACACAGGTGAGGACAGAGACACAGGTGAGGACAGAGAGAGGTGAGAACAGAGACACAGGTGAGGACAGAGACACAGGTGAGGACAGAGACAGATGAGGACAGAGACACAGGTGAGGACAGAGACACAGGTGAGGACAGAGAGAGGTGAGGACAGAGACACAGGTGAGGACAGAGACAGGCGAGGACAGACACAGGTGAGAACAGAGACACAGGTGAGGACAGAGACACAGGTGAGGACAGAGACAGATGAGGACAGAGACACAGATGAGGACAGAGAGAGGTGAGGACAGAGACACAGGTGAGGACAGAGACAGGTGAGGACAGAGACACAGGTGAGGACAGAGACAGGTGAGGACAGAGACAAAGGTGAGGACAGAGACAGATGAGGACAGAGACACAGGTGAGGACAGAGACAGGTGAGGACAGAGACACAGGTGAGGACAGAGACAGGTGAGGACAGAGACAAAGGTGAGGACAGAGACAGGTGAGGACAGAGACACAGGTGAGGACAGAGACACAGGTGAGGACAGAGACAGGTGAGGACAGAGACACAGGTGAGGACAGAGACACAGGTGAGGACAGAGACACAGGTGAGGACAGAGACAAAGGTGAGGACAGAGACAGGTGAGGAGAGAGACACAGGTGAGGACAGAGACAGGTGAGGACAGAGACAGGTGAGGACAGAGACACAGGTGAGGACAGAGACACAGGTGAGGACAGAGACAGGTGAGGACAGAGACAGGTGAGGACAGAGACAGGGGAGAACAGAGGGACAGGGACGTCTCACCTTACACCTGGGACACTTCTTCTTCTGGTGTTTGCTGGTGTTGGTTCCATCGTGACACAGACACATCCAGGGTTTCCCCGACCAGTCGTCGCACTGAAGGAAACAGGACAGGCTTTAGGACCAGGGGGGGTCAGAGGTCAAGCACCATGGTCAAATAAACATGTTCTCTGGTTCCAAGTCTCACTCTGGTGTCTCTCACCGGTCTCTCTCTGGCCTCCCCCTCTCTGGTCTCTCTCTGGTCTCTCTCTCTGGTCTCTCACTCTGGTCTCTCACTCTGGTCTCTCACTCTGGTCTCTCACTCTGGTCTCTCACTCTGGTCTCTCACTCTGGTCTCTCACTCTGGTCTCTCACTCTGGTCTCTCACTCTGGTCTCTCACTCTGGTCTCTCACTCTGGTCTCTCACTCTGGTCTCTCACTCTGGTCTCTCACTCTGGTCTCTCACTCTGGTCTCTCTCTGGTCTCTCTCTGGTCTCTCTCTCTGGTCTCTCTCTGGTCTCTCTCTGGTCTCTCTCTGGTCTCTCTCTCTGGTCTCTCTCTCTGGTCTCTCTCTCTGGTCTCTCTCTCTGGTCTCTCTCTCTGGTCTCTCTCTCTGGTCTCTCTCTCTGGTCTCTCTCTCTGGTCTCTCTCTCTGGTCTCTCTCTCTGGTCTCTCACTCTGGTCTCTCTCTCTGGTCTCTCTCTGGTCTCTCTCTCTGGTCTCTCTCTCTGGTCTCTCTGTCTGGTCTCTCTCTCTGGTCTCTCTCTCTGGTCTCTCTCTCTGGTCTCTCTCTCTGGTCTCTCTCTCTGGTCTCTCTCTCTGGTCTCTCTCTCTGGTCTCTCTCTCTGGTCTCTCTCTCTGGTCTCTCACCTTGTCGTCCTTCCTCCTCTGTCTCACTGGGATGTGCTGGAGTTTGGGTCGGTCTTCTTCTTCCTCCAGCTCGGGCAGAGTGACCTCCTCGAAGCCGCCGGAGTCTCCCCCCTCCCTCCCCTCCCTCCCCTCCCTCCCCTCCCTCCCCTCGGTCTCCTCGGGCCATTGCGCCTCCTCAAACTGGCCGGGCTGAGCGGGGGGAGGGTGCAGGTCGTCGAAGAAGACCCAGAGCTCGGACTGAAGGTGAGTGTGTCCTTTCAGCAGCGACGTCATCTGAGCGCGCAGCTGCAACAACACGACCACAGGGGTGAGGACAGGGGTGAGGACAGGGGTGAGTACAGGGGTGAGGACAGGGGTGAGGACAGGGTGAGGACAGGGGTGAGGACAGGGGTGAGGACAGGGGTGAGGACAGGGGTGAGGACAGGGTGAGGACAGGGTGAGGACAGGGGTGAGGACAGGGGTGAGGACAGGGGTGAGGACAGGGATGAGGACAGGGGTGAGGACAGGGGTGAGGACAGGGGTGAGGACAGGGGTGAGTACAGGGGTGAGGACAGGGGTGAGGACAGGGGTGAGGACAGGGGTGAGTACAGGGGTGAGGACAGGGGGGAGGACAGGGGTGAGGACAGGGGTGAGGACAGGGATGAGGACAGGGGTGAGGACAGGGGTGAGGACAGGGATGAGGACAGGGGTGAGGACAGGGATGAGGACAGGGGTGAGGACAGGGATGAGGACAGGGATGAGGACAGGGGTGAGGACAGGGGTGAGGACAGGGGTGAGGACAGGGGTGAGTACAGGGATGAGAACAGGGGTGAGGACAGGGGTGAGGACAGGGGTGAGGACAGGGGTGAGGACAGGGGTGAGGACAGGGTTGAGGACAGGGGTGAGGACAGGGGGAGGACAGGGGGGAGGACAGGGGTGAGTACAGGGATGAGGACAGGGGGGAGGACAGGGGTGAGGACAGGGGTGAGGACAGGGGGAGGACAGGGGGGAGGACAGGGGTGAGTACAGGGATGAGGACAGGGGGGAGGACAGGGGTGAGGACAGGGGTGAGTACAGGGGGAGGACAGGGGGGAGGACAGGGGTGAGTACAGGGATGAGGACAGGGGGGAGGACAGGGGGGAGGACAGGGGTGAGTACAGGGATGAGGACAGGGGGGAGGACAGGGGTGAGGACAGGGGTGAGGACAGGGGTGAGGACAGGGGGGAGGACAGGGGTGAGTACAGGGATGAGGACAGGGGGGAGGACAGGGGTGAGGACAGGGATGAGGACAGGGGTGAGTACAAGGGGGAGGACAGGGGGGAGGACGGGGAGGACAGGGGGGAGGACAGGGGTGAGGACGGGGAGGACAGGGGGGAGGACAGGGGTGAGGACAGGGGTGAGGACAGGGGTGAGGACAGGGGTGAGGACGGGGAGGACAGGGGGGAGGACAGGGGTGAGGACAGGGGTGAGGACGGGGAGGACAGGGGGAGGACAGGGGGAGGACAGGGGGAGGACAGGGGTGAGGACAGGGGGAGAACAGGGGTGAGGACAGCGGCACGAGCCGTGGAGCTGGGTTTGGATGAGGCAGGCTTCGTAATGTTGGCTTTGTGAAAAAATATGCTGGAAAGTGTCTGCATTGCATGAGAGACTCTAGAATCCATTATGATGTGATTTTCTCTCTGGTTTCTCGCTCTCTCTGGTTTCTCGCTCTCTCTGGTCTCTCGCTCTCTGGTCTCTCTCTCTGGTCTCTCTCTCTGGTCTCACCTCACAGACGCTGGTAGGACTCAGGTCTGGTCCCATCTGTAGAGCCTTGATGATCTTCTGGTAGTGGGAGGGGTTATCTCCAAAGCTGATCTCCAACTGTCGAAGGAAGCGGCGACTGCGATCGAAGGCCTGCTGCTCCTCAAACTGAACAGAGAGAGACCAGAAAGAGACACCAGAGAGAGAGAGACCAGAGAGAGAGACCAGAAAGAGACACCAGAGAGAGAGAGACCAGAGAGAGAGACCAGAAAGAGACACCAGAGAGAGAGAGAGACCAGAGAGAGACACACAGCAAAAGAGAGAGAGAGAGACAGAGTGAGTGGTGGTTTCAACGTTAGGTATTCAAGCTTTAAAACAGGATCTTGGAGAAGATCTGAGTCTCATATACAAAGTAATACATAATTTAGCCCCAGCTCCACTGGCAGAGTTCATCAGCCAAAGAAACAGCTCTGAGCGTGTCACTCGAGGCTCTGTAAGAGGCGACTGTGTAATCCCTCTGCGCAAGAGTGCTTTCAGTCGCTCGGCCTGGTCAGTGAGGGGCGTCGTTGAGTGGAACTCAATGCCTGAGGAGGTTAGACAGCTCACCACTTACAAGGCCTTTACGAAAAAATTGAAAAATTGGTACATTGCCATGTACGTCTGCCAACATTAAAAGCTGAGCATGTTATGCTGTATTGTATATCTAACGTATCCTTTTAAAGTGTTTTTGTGTGTTTTTATATTGTAATCAGGTACTGTGTGCCCTTAGTTATTATACAGTGTAATTTATATTTTATATTGTTGTTATTGATGTGTCAAAGAATTGTAATGTTTTATCATGCTTGTATTTTAATGCCTTTTTACATCTTGGCCAGGGGACTACAGATGAAAAATAGCCTTCTGGCTAATTCTGGCTTTTTTAACCATGTTTGTTCATGTGTTACATGAAATTGCACTGTCCCCTTTTCAAATAAACCAATCTAATCTAATCTAATATAATATACGTTGGCATTTTGTGTTTTATAGTGACATAATTTCCTCTCTTCCTTCTCTAACTAAACCCTTGTCCCCCTCCACCCTCTCTAAACTTGTATTATGCAGGCAGATGATTGGAAAGTGCCCCCTGGTGGTGGTTTATAGACAGAGGGTGAAACACATTATACTTTTATATCAATATGTCATCATTTCAACATGATAAAGTTAGGTACCCCAGCTTTAGCACTAACACAAACTGTAAAGTATTTGATTTTCTCACCAGGCCGCACTCCAGCGCCTGCTCCGGTCGCAGGAACGCAGCGAAGTCTCGCAGCAGGTCTGTGTGCTTTCCCAGAATGCACTGCAGCCTCCGGAACAGAGAGACCACGCCCGGCATCTCCCTCACTGTCTCAAACTGAGACATGAGAGACACAAACTGCTCTATGTGCAGCGGGGAGTCCTGCAGGGCCTCGTACACCTGAGGACCAGACCAAAGACCAGTGAGACCTGAGACCCAAGACGAGTTAGACCTCAGAGACCAGTTAGACCTCAGAGACCAAGGACCAGTTAGACCTCAGAGACCAAGGACCAGTTAGACCTTAGGGACCCAGGACCAGTTAGACCTCAGAGACCAAGGACCAGTTAGACCTTAGGGACCCAGGACCAGTTAGACCTCAGAGACCAAGGACCAGTTAGACCTCAGAGACCAGTTAGACCTCAGAGACCTCAGAGACCAAGGACCAGTTTGACCTGAGGTCTAACTGTGGCTGAGGTCCTGTGGCTGAGGTCCTGTGGTTGAGGTCCTGTGGCTGAGGTCCTGTGGCTGAGGTCCTGTGGCTGAGGTCCAGTCTTACCCGGCTGAGGTCCTGTGGCTGAGGTCCTGTGTCTGAGGTCCAGTCTTACCCGGCTGAGGTCCTGTGGTTGAGGTCCTGTGTCTGAGGTCCTGTGTCTGAGGTCCAGTCTTACCCGGCTGAGGTCCTGTGGCTGAGGTCCTGTGTCTGAGGTCCAGTCTTACCCGGCTGAGGTCCTGTGGTTGAGGTCCTGTGTCTGAGGTCCTGTGTCTGAGGTCCAGTCTTACCCAGTTGAGGTCCTGTGGCTGAGGTCCTGTGGCTGAGGTCCTGTGTCTGAGGTCCTGTGGCTGAGGTCCTGTGGCTGAGGTCCTGTGTCTGAGGTCCTGTGGCTGAGGTCCTGTGGCTGAGGTCCTGTGGCTGAGGTCCTGTGTCTGAGGTCCTGTGTCTGAGGTCCTGTGGCTGAGGTCCTGTGTCTGAGGTCCTGTGGCTGAGGTCCTGTGGCTGAGGTCCTGTGTCTGAGGTCCTGTGTCTGAGGTCCAGTCTTACCCGGCTGAGGTCCTGTGTCTGAGGTCCGGTGTCTGAGGTCCTGTGTCTGAGGTCCTGTGGCTGAGGTCCTGTGTCTGAGGTCCTGTGTCTGAGGTCCAGTCTTACCCGGCTGAGGTCCTGTGTCTGAGGTCCTGTGTCTGAGGTCCTGTGTCTGAGGTCCTGTGGCTGAGGTCCTGTGTCTGAGGTCCTGTGTCTGAGGTCCAGTCTTACCCGGCTGAGGTAGCCCTGGGCGAAGGCCGTGTCCTTGCTCTCTCGGTGCGGGTCTTTCTCCAGAATGTTCTGGTCGTAGAGCAGCAGCAGTTTAGAGGCGTCTTTACTCAGTCTGTCCTGACCTCTGCGTCTGAGGCGGCGAGGGCGAGAGCGACCTGCAGACACACACACACACACACATCAGAACCATGACACACAACACACACACATCAGAACAAACAATCAACAACACATCCAGACACACACACATCAGAACCACG
>OZ035827.1:44507322-44758949 GCA_964034765.1 Knipowitschia caucasica | reverse complement strand
GAGAGAGGAGAGGAGAGGAGAGAGAGAGGAGGGGAGAGAGGAGAGGAGAGAGAGAGGAGAGAGGAGGGAGGAGAGGAGGAGAGAGGAGGGAGAGAGGGAGGGAGAGGGAGAGAGGAGAGGAGAGGGAGAGGAGAGAGAGGAGAGAGGAGAGGGAGAGAGAGGAGGAGAGGAGAGGAGAGAGAGAGAGGAGGAGAGGAGAGGAGAGAGAGGGAGAGAGAGGAGGAGAGGAGAGGAGGAGAGGAGAGGAGAGGGAGAGAGGAGAGGAGGAGAGGAGAGGAGGAGAGGAGGAGAGAGGAGGAGGGAGAGAGAGAGGAGAGGAGGAGGAGAGAGGGAGGAGAGGAGGAGAGGAGAGAGAGAGGAGGAGAGGAGGGAGAGAGAGGGAGAGAGAGGAGAGAGGAGGAGAGAGGAGAGGAGGGAGAGGAGGAGAGAGGGAGAGGGAGAGGAGAGGAGGAGGGAGAGGAGAGGAGAGAGAGGAGGGAGAGGAGGAGAGAGGAGAGGAGAGAGGGGAGAGGAGAGGAGGGAGAGGAGAGAGGAGAGGGAGAGAGAGAGAGGAGAGGAGGAGAGGAGGAGAGGAGGGAGAGAGAGGAGAGAGGAGAGGAGGGAGGAGAGGGAGAGAGAGGAGAGGGAGGAGGAGAGAGGAGAGGAGAGAGGGGAGAGAGAGAGAGGAGAGAGGAGAGGGGAGGAGGAGAGGGAGGGAGAGGAGAGAGGGAGGAGGGAGGAGAGAGGAGAGGAGAGGAGAGGAGGAGAGGAGAGAGAGAGGAGAGGAGAGAGGAGAGGAGGAGGAGGAGAGGAGGAGAGAGGGAGAGAGGAGAGAGGAGAGGGAGAGGAGGAGAGAGGAGAGAGGAGGAGAGAGAGGAGGAGAGAGGGAGAGAGAGGAGAGAGGAGAGGAGGAGAGGGAGAGGAGGAGAGAGGAGAGAGAGGAGGAGAGGAGAGAGGAGGAGGAGAGAGGAGGGGAGAGGAGGAGGAGAGAGAGGAGGAGAGAGGAGGAGAGAGGGGAGAGAGAGGAGAGGAGAGAGGAGAGGAGAGAGAGGAGGGAGGAGGAGAGAGGAGAGGAGAGAGAGGAGAGGAGAGGGAGAGAGAGGAGAGGAGAGGGAGGAGAGAGAGGGAGAGAGGAGGAGAGAGGAGGAGAGGGAGAGGAGGGAGGAGAGGGAGAGAGGAGAGGAGAGAGGAGAGAGAGGAGAGAGAGGGGGGAGGAGGGAGAGGAGGAGAGGAGAGAGAGGAGAGGGAGGAGAGGAGAGGAGGAGAGAGAGGAGGGAGAGGAGAGGGAGAGGAGAGAGAGGAGAGAGGGAGGGAGAGGAGAGAGAGGAGAGGAGGAGGAGAGGAGAGAGGAGAGGGAGAGAGGAGGAGAGGAGGGAGGAGAGGAGAGGGAGGAGAGGAGAGGAGGAGGGGAGGAGAGGGAGAGAGAGGAGAGAGGAGGGAGAGGGAGAGGAGAGGGAGAGAGGGAGAGAGGAGAGGAAGGAGAGAGGGAGAGGAGGGAGAGGAGGGAGAGGAGGGAGAGGAGAGGAGAGAGGAGGAGAGAGGGAGGAGAGGAGAGAGAGGGAGAGGAGGAGGAGAGAGGGAGAGGAGAGGAGGAGGAGAGAGGAGAGAGAGAGGAGAGGAGGAGGGAGAGGGAGGAGAGGAGAGGAGGAGAGAGGAGGAGGAGAGGGAGAGAGGAGAGGAGAGAGGGAGGAGGAGAGGAGAGAGGAGAGAGGAGGAGAGAGGAGAGGAGGAGGGAGAGGGAGGAGGAGGAGGAGGAGAGGAGGAGGGAGAGGGAGAGAGGAGAGGAGGAGAGGAGAGAGGAGGAGAGGAGGAGAGAGGGAGAGGAGAGGAGAGAGGAGAGGAGGAGAGGGAGGAGAGAGGGAGGGAGAGAGGAGAGAGGGAGAGGAGGAGAGAGAGGAGAGAGGGAGGAGAGAGGAGAGGAGGAGAGGGGAGAGAGGGAGAGAGAGAGGAGGAGGAGAGAGGAGGAGAGAGGGAGAGAGGAGGAGAGGAGGGAGAGAGGAGGAGAGGGAGAGGAGAGAGAGAGGGAGGAGGAGAGAGGAGGAGAGAGGGAGGAGGAGAGGAGGAGAGAGGAGAGGAGAGAGGAGGAGGGAGGAGAGAGGAGGAGAGAGGAGGGGAGAGAGAGGAGGAGAGGAGAGGAGAGAGGAGAGGAGGAGAGGAGGGGAGAGAGAGAGAGGAGAGAGAGAGAGGGAGAGGAGGAGGAGAGGGGAGAGAGGGAGAGGAGGGGAGAGGAGAGGAGGGAGAGAGGAGAGGGAGAGAGGAGAGGAGGGGAGAGGAGAGAGGAGGGAGAGGAGAGGAGGGAGAGAGAGAGGGAGAGGGAGAGAGGAGGGAGAGGAGGAGAGGAGGAGAGGAGGAGAGAGGAGAGGAGAGAGGAGAGGAGAGGGGAGAGGAGGAGAGGAGGAGAGGGAGAGAGGAGAGAGAGGAGGGAGGAGAGGAGAGAGGAGGGAGAGGAGAGGAGAGGAGAGGGAGAGGAGGAGAGGAGAGGGAGAGAGAGGAGAGGAGAGGAGGGAGGAGGAGAGGAGAGGAGAGAGAGAGGAGAGGGAGGAGAGAGGAGGAGGGAGGAGAGGAGAGAGAGGAGAGAGGAGAGGAGGAGAGGGAGAGGAGGAGAGGAGGAGAGAGGAGAGGAGAGAGGAGAGGAGGAGAGGAGGAGAGAGGAGAAGGGAGAGAGGAGGAGAGAGGAGGAGAGGAGAGGAGAGGAGAGGGAGGAGAGAGAGGAGGGAGAGAGGAGAGAGGAGAGGAGAGAGGAGAGGGAGAGGAGGAGAGGAGGAGAGAGGAGAGAGAGGAGGAGAGAGGGAGAGGAGAGAGGGAGAGAGAGAGGAGGAGGAGGAGAGAGAGGAGGAGAGAGGAGAGAGAGAGGGAGGAGGGAGAGGAGGAGAGAGAGGAGAGAGGAGGAGAGGAGAGAGGAGGAGAGAGGGAGGAGAGAGGAGGAGAGGAGAGAGGGAGAGAGGAGGGAGAGGAGAGGAGAGAGGAGGAGAGGAGAGGGAGAGAGAGAGGAGGAGAGAGGAGAGAGGAGAGAGAGGAGAGGAGGGAGAGGAGGAGAGGAGAGAGAGAGGAGGAGAGGAGGGAGAGGAGAGGGAGGAGAGAGGAGAGGGAGAGAGGAGGAGGAGAGGAGAGGAGAGGAGGAGAGAGAGAGGGAGAGAAGAGGAGAGAGGAGAGGAGAGAGGAGAGGAGAGAGGGAGAGGAGGAGAGAGGGAGGAGAGGGAGGAGAGAGAGGAGGAGGAGAGAGGAGAGAGGGAGGAGAGGGAGGAGAGGAGAGAGGAGAGGAGAGAGAGGAGGAGAGGAGGAGGAGGGAGAGGAGAGGGAGAGAGAGGAGGGAGGAGAGGGAGAGAGGAGAGAGGAGGAGAGGAGAGGAGAGGAGGAGAGAGGAGAGGAGAGAGGAGGGAGAGGAGGAGGAGAGAGGAGGGAGAGAGGAGAGGAGAGGGAGAGGAGAGGAGGAGAGAGGAGAGAGGAGAGAGGAGGAGAGAGGAGAGAGGAGGAGAGAGGAGAGGGAGAGAGGGAGGAGAGGAGAGAGGAGGAGAGGAGGGAGAGAGGAGAGGAGAGGGAGAGGAGGAGGGAGAGAGAGAGGAGAGAGAGGAGGAGAGGAGAGGAGGGAGAGAGGAGAGAGGAGAGAGGAGAGGGAGGAGAGGAGAGAGGAGAGGGGAGGGAGGAGAGAGGGAGAGGAGGAGAGAGAGGAGAGAGAGAGGAGAGGGAGGAGAGAGAGAGGAGAGAGGGGAGGAGAGGAGGAGAGGAGAGGGAGAGAGGAGAGGAGGAGAGAGGAGAGGAGAGAGGAGGAGGAGAGAGGAGAGGGGAGAGAGGAGAGAGGAGGGAGAGGGAGAGGAGGGAGAGAGGAGAGGAGGGAGAGAGGAGGAGAGGAGAGGAGAGGAGAGGAGGAGGAGGGAGGAGAGGAGAGAGAGGAGGAGGAGAGAGAGGGAGAGGAGAGGAGAGGAGAGGAGAGAGGAGAGGAGGAGAGGAGAGGGAGGAGAGAGGGAGAGAGGAGAGGAGGGAGAGGGAGGAGAGGAGGAGAGGAGGAGGGAGAGGAGGAGAGAGAGGAGAGGAGAGAGAGGAGGAGAGAGGAGAGGAGGAGAGGAGAGAGAGAGAAGAGGAGGAGAGAGGAGAGGAGAGGAGGAGAGGAGAGAGGAGAGAGGAGAGGGGAGGAGGGAGAGGAGGAGAGAGGAGAGGAGAGGAGGAGGAGAGAGGAGAGAGAGGAGAGGGAGGAGGAGAGAGAGGAGAGGAGAGGAGAGAGAGGAGAGGAGAGGGAGGGAGAGGGAGGAGAGAGAGGAGAGGAGAGGAGGAGAGAGAGAGGGAGGAGAGGAGAGGGAGAGAGAGGAGAGGAGAGGAGGAGAGAGGAGGGAGGAGAGAGGAGGAGGGAGAGAGGAGAGAGAGAGGGAGGAGGAGAGGAGAGGAGAGAGGGAGGAGAGAGGAGAGGAGGGAGAGAGGAGAGGAGAGAGGAGAGAGGAGGAGAGAGAGGGAGAGAGGAGAGAGGGAGAGAGAGGAGGGAGAGGAGAGAGAGGAGGAGGGAGAGAGAGGGAGAGGAGAGGAGAGAGGGAGAGGAGGAGAGAGGAGAGGAGGAGAGAGGGAGGAGAGAGGAGGAGGGAGAGAGGAGAGAGAGGAGGAGAGGAGAGAGGGAGGGAGGAGAGAGAGAGGGAGAGGAGAGAGGAGGAGAGGAGGAGAGGAGAGGAGAGGGAGGAGGGAGAGAGGAGAGAGGAGGAGGGAGGAGAGAGGAGGAGAGGAGGAGAGAGGAGGGAGAGAGAGGAGGGGAGAGGAGAGAGGAGGAGAGAGGGAGAGGAGGAGAGAGGAGGAGAGAGGAGAGGAGGAGAGAGGAGAGGAGAGGAGGAGAGGGAGAGGAGAGGAGAGGGAGGAGAGGAGGGAGGAGAGAGGGAGAGAGGAGGAGAGGAGGAGGAGAGGGAGAGGAGAGGGAGAGGAGGAGAGAGGAGGAGAGAGGAGAGGAGGGGAGAGGAGAGAGGAGGAGGAGAGGAGAGAGAGGGAGAGAGGAGAGGGAGAGGAGAGAGAGGAGAGGAGGGGAGAGGAGGAGAGGGAGGAGAGGAGGAGAGGAGAGAGAGAGGAGGAGGGAGAGGAGGAGGAGGAGAGAGAGGAGAGAGGGAGAGGAGAGGAGGAGAGAGGAGGAGAGAGAGAGGAGGGAGGAGGGAGAGAGAGGAGAGAGAGGAGGAGAGGGAGAGGAGGAGAGAGAGGGAGGAGAGAGGAGAGAGGAGGAGGGGAGAGAGGAGGAGGAGAGGGAGAGAGGAGGAGAGGAGAGGAGGAGGAGAGAGGAGAGAGGAGGAGAGGAGAGGGAGAGGAGGAGAGGAGAGAGGAGAGGGAGAGAGGAGAGAGGAGAGGAGAGAGAGGAGAGGAGGAGGGAGAGAGAGGAGAGGAGGAGAGAGGAGAGAGAGGAGGAGGAGAGAGGAGAGGAGGAGGAGAGGGAGAGAGGAGAGAGAGGAGAGGAGGAGAGAGGGGAGGAGAGAGGAGAGAGGAGGAGAGGAGAGAGGGAGAGGAGGGAGAGAGAGAGGAGAGAGGAGAGAGGAGAGGAGAGAGAGGAGAGAGGAGAGAGAGGGGAGAGAGGAGGAGAGAGGGAGGAGAGAGGAGAGAGGAGGAGAGGAGGAGAGGGAGGAGGAGAGGAGAGGGAGAGAGGAGGGAGAGAGAGGAGGAGAGAGGAGAGAGGAGAGAGAGGGGAGAGGAGAGGAGAGAGGAGGAGAGGGGAGGAGAGGAGAGGAGAGAGGAGGAGAGGAGAGGGAGAGAGGAGGAGGAGGGAGAGGAGAGAGAGGAGGAGGAGAGAGGAGAGAGGAGAGGAGAGGAGGAGAGGAGAGAGGGAGAGGAGAGGAGAGAGGAGGGAGAGAGGAGGAGAGGGAGGGAGAGGAGGAGAGGAGGAGAGGAGAGAGGGAGGAGGAGAGGAGGGGAGAGAGGAGAGGAGGAGAGGGAGAGGAGAGAGGAGAGGAGGGAGGAGAGGGAGAGGAGGAGAGAGGGAGAGGGAGGAGGGAGAGAGAGGAGAGAGGAGGGAGAGGAGGAGAGAGGGGAGAGAGAGGAGAGGAGGAGGGAGAGAGAGAGGGAGGAGAGGAGAGGAGGAGAGAGGAGAGGAGAGAGGAGAGGAGGGGAGAGGAGAGAGAGGAGGGAGAGAGGAGAGAGAGGAGGAGAGAGGAGAGGAGGGAGAGGAGGAGAGGAGAGAGGGAGAGAGGAGGGAGAGAGGAGAGGGAGGAGGAGAGAGGAGAGGAGGAGGAGAGAGGAGGAGGGAGAGGAGAGGAGGAGGAGAGGAGAGAGGGAGAGGAGAGAGGAGGGAGGAGAGGGAGGAGGAGAGGGAGAGAGGAGAGGAGAGGAGAGGAGGAGAGGAGAGAGGAGAGAGGAGAGGAGGAGAGAGGAGAGAGGAGAGGAGGAGAGGGAGGAGAGGAGAGGAGAGAGGGAGAGAGGAGGAGGAGAGAGGAGAGGGAGAGAGGAGAGAGGAGAGAGAGGAGAGGAGAGAGAGGAGGAGAGGAGGAGAGGGAGAGGAGAGGAGGAGAGAGGAGAGAGGAGAGGAGGAGAGGAGGAGGGAGAGGAGAGAGAGGAGAGAGGGGAGAGGAGAGAGGAGAGGAGAGGAGGGAGAGGAGAGGAGAGGAGAGAGGGAGAGAGGAGAGGAGAGAGGAGAGGAGAGGAGAGGAGAGAGGGAGGAAGAGGAGAGAGTAGGAGGAGGTGAGAGGAGAGGAGGAGAGAGGGGAGGAGAGAGGAGAGAGGAGGAGGAGAGAGGAGGAGAGGAGAGAGGAGGAGAGGAGGAGAGGAGAGAGAGGAGAGAGGGAGAGAGGAGAGGAGGGAGGAGAGGAGGAGAGGAGGAGAGAGGGAGAGGAGAGGGAGAGGGAGGAGGAGAGAGGAGAGAGGAGAGGAGGAGGAGAGGAGGGAGAGGAGAGAGAGAGAGGGGAGGAGAGGAGAGGAGAGAGGAGAGAGGAGGGAGAGAGGAGAGAGAGGAGAGGAGAGAGGGAGAGGAGAGGAGGAGAGGAGAGGGAGAGAGGAGAGAGGAGGAGGAGAGGAGAGAGGAGGGAGAGGAGAGGGAGGAGAGAGGAGAGGGAGAGGAGGGAGAGGAGAGGAGAGAGGAGGAGAGAGGAGAGGGAGAGAGAGGAGAGAGGAGGAGGAGAGGAGAGAGGGGAGAGGAGAGAGGAGGAGAGGAGAGAGAGGAGAGGGAGAGAGAGGAGAGGAGAGGAGGAGGGAGAGGAGAGAGGAGAGGGAGGAGAGAGGAGGAGGAGAGGGAGAGGAGAGAGGAGGGAGAGGAGAGAGGAGAGAGAGGGAGAGAGGAGAGGAGGAGGAGAGGAGAGGAGGAGAGAGGGAGGAGAGGAGAGGAGAGGAGAGGGAGAGAGAGGGAGGAGAGAGGAGAGAGGAGAGGAGGGAGAGGAGGAGAGAGGGAGAGAGAGGAGGAGAGGAGGGAGGAGAGGAGAGAGAGGAGAGGAGGAGAGAGGAGAGGAGAGAGGAGGGAGAGAGGAGAGAGAGGGAGGGAGGAGGAGGAGAGAGAGGAGAGAGGAGAGGAGGAGAGGAGGAGGGAGAGGAGGAGAGAGGGAGGAGAGAGGGAGAGAGGAGGGAGAGGAGAGAGGAGAGGAGGAGGAGAGGAGGAGAGGAGAGAGGAGAGGAGAGGAGGAGAGAGGGAGGAGAGGAGGAGAGAGGAGAGGAGAGGAGGAGAGGAGAGAGGGAGGAGAGGAGGAGGAGAGAGAGGAGGAGAGGAGAGAGAGGAGGAGAGGAGAGAGGAGGAGGAGAGAGGGAGAGAGGAGGAGAGAGGAGGGAGGAGAGAGGAGGAGAGAGAGGAGAGGGAGAGAGGGAGAGAGAGGAGAGGAGGGAGAGAGGAGAGGGAGAGGAGAGGAGGGAGAGAGGGAGAGGGAGAGAGAGGAGGAGGGAGGAGAGGAGAGGAGGAGGAGAGAGGGAGAGAGGAGAGAGGAGAGGAGAGGAGGAGAGGGGAGAGAGGAGAGAGGGAGAGAGGAGGAGAGAGGGAGAGGAGAGGAGGAGGAGAGAGGAGGAGAGGGGGAGAGGGAGGAGGAGAGGAGAGAGGAGGGGAGGAGAGAGAGGAGAGGAGAGGAGGGAGAGAGAGGAGGGGAGGAGAGGAGAGGAGAGGGAGAGAGAGAGGGAGGAGGAGAGGGAGAGAGGAGAGGAGAGAGGAGAGGGAGAGAGGAGGGAGGGAGGAGAGAGAGGAGGAGAGAGGAGAGGAGAGAGGAGAGAGGGAGGGAGAGAGGGAGAGGAGAGGAGGAGGAGAGGAGAGAGAGGAGGAGAGAGGAGAGAGGAGGGAGAGAGAGGAGGAGAGAGGAGAGAGGGGAGGAGAGGGAGAGAGGAGAGGAGGAGAGAGGAGGGAGAGGGGAGAGAGGAGAGAGGGAGGAGAGGAGAGAGAGAGGAGGAGAGGAGAGAGAGGAGGAGAGAGAGAGGAGGAGAGGGAGAGAGGAGAGAGGAGAGGAGAGGAGGGGAGAGGAGGAGAGAGAGGAGAGAGGAGAGAGGAGAGGGAGAGAGGAGGAGAGGAGAGAGGAGGAGAGGAGAGGAGGAGAGGAGGGAGAGGAGAGGAGGAGGAGGGGAGAGAGGAGAGAGGGAGGAGAGAGAGAGGGAGAGGGAGAGAGGGAGAGAGGAGAGGAGGAGAGGAGGAGAGAGAGGAGAGGAGGGAGAGGAGAGAGGAGGAGGAGAGAGAGAGGAGAGGGAGGGAGGAGAGAGAGGAGAGAGAGGAGGGGAGGAGAGAGGAGAGGAGAGGGAGAGAGAGGGAGAGAGGAGGAGAGGGAGGAGAGAGGAGGAGAGGGAGGAGAGAGGAGAGGAGAGAGGGGAGAGGAGGAGAGAGAGGAGGGAGAGGGAGAGAGGGAGGAGAGAGGAGAGAGGGAGGAGAGAGAGGAGAGGAGGAGAGAGGAGGAGGGAGAGGAGGAGAGGAGGGGAGGGAGAGGGAGGGAGAGAGAGAGGGAGAGAGGAGAGAGAGGAGGAGGGAGAGGGAGGAGAGGGAGAGAGAGGAGGAGAGAGGAGAGAGAGGAGAGGGAGGAGAGAGGAGAGGGAGAGGGAGAGAGGAGAGAGGAGGGAGGAGAGGAGAGAGAGGAGAGAGGAGGAGGGAGAGGAGAGAGAGGGAGAGGAGAGAGGAGGAGGAGGAGAGGGAGAGAGGAGAGGAGAGAGAGGAGAGGAGGGAGAGGAGAGGAGGAGGAGAGGAGGAGAGGAGAGAGAGAGAGGGAGGAGAGGAGAGAGGAGAGGGAGAGGAGGAGGAGAGGGAGAGGAGAGAGAGGAGGGAGAGAGGGAGAGAGGAGAGAGAGGGAGGAGGAGAGAGAGGAGAGAGGAGAGGAGGAGGAGAGAGGGAGAGGAGGAGAGGAGGAGGAGAGGGAGGAGAGAGGAGGAGGAGAGGAGAGAGAGGAGAGGAGAGGGAGAGAGAGGAGGGAGAGGAGGAGAGGGAGGAGAGAGGGAGGAGAGGAGAGAGGGAGAGAGGAGGAGAGAGGAGAGGAGGAGGGAGGAGAGAGGAGAGGGAGGAGGAGGGGAGAGGAGAGAGGAGGAGAGGAGGAGAGGAGAGGAGAGAGGGAGGAGGAGAGAGGAGGAGAGGAGAGAGGGAGGAGAGAGGAGAGAGAGGAGAGGAGAGGAGGAGGAGAGGAGGGAGAGAGGAGAGAGGAGGAGAGGAGAGAGGAGGAGGGAGAGGAGAGGAGGAGAGGAGAGGAGAGAGGGAGGAGAGGAGAGGGAGAGAGAGGAGAGGAGGGAGAGAGGAGGGGAGGAGAGAGGAGAGGAGGAGGGAGGAGAGAGGAGAGGAGAGGAGGAGAGAGGAGGAGAGGAGAGAGGAGAGAGGGAGGAGAGAGGAGAGGAGAGAGGAGAGGAGAGGGGAGGGAGGAGGAGAGGAGAGGAGAGGAGGGAGGAGAGGAGAGGAGGAGGAGAGAGGAGAGGAGAGGAGGGAGGAGAGGAGAGAGGGAGAGGAGAGGGAGAGGAGGAGAGAGGGAGGAGAGGAGAGAGGAGGAGAGAGGAGGAGGGAGAGGAGGAGAGGAGAGAGAGGAGAGAGGGAGAGGAGGGAGGAGGAGAGGAGAGAGAGGAGGGGAGAGGAGAGGGAGAGAGGAGAGAGGAGGAGAGGGGAGAGAGAGGAGAGGAGGAGAGGAGGAGAGAGGAGAGGAGGAGAGGAGAGGAGGGAGAGAGGAGGAGGGAGGAGAGGAGAGGGAGAGGAGAGGAGGAGGAGAGGAGAGGAGGGAGAGAGGAGGAGAGGAGAGAGGAGAGAGAGGAGAGGAGGAGAGGAGAGAGGGAGAGAGGAGAGGAGGAGAGAGGAGAGGAGAGGAGAGGAGGGAGAGGAGGAGGGAGAGGAGAGAGGAGGAGAGAGGGGAGGAGGAGAGAGAGGAGGAGGAGAGGAGAGAGAGGAGAGGAGAGGGAGGAGGAGAGGGAGAGGAGAGAGGAGGAGAGGGGAGGAGGAGAGAGGAGAGAGGAGGAGAGGAGGAGGAGGGAGAGGAAGGAGGAGAGGAGAGGAGAGGAGAGAGGGAGAGGAGAGGAGAGAGGAGAGGGGAGAGGAGGAGAGGGAGGAGAGAGGAGAGAGGAGAGAGGAGGAGAGGGAGGAGAGGAGAGGAGGAGGGAGAGGAGAGAGAGGAGGAGGAGAGGAGGGAGAGAGGGAGAGAGAGGAGAGAGGAGGAGAGGAGAGGAGGAGAGAGGAGGAGAGAGGAGAGAGGAGAGGAGAGAGGAGAGAGGGGAGAGAGAGAGGAGAGGAGGAGAGAGAGGAGAGAGAGGAGAGAGAGGAGAGAGGAGAGAGGAGAGAGAGGGAGGGAGAGGAGAGGAGGAGAGGAGAGGAGGAGAGAGGAGAGAGGAGAGGAGAGAGAAGGAGGAGAGAGGGGAGAGGAGGAGGAGGGAGAGGAGAGAGGAGGAGAGGAGAGAGAGGAGAGAGAGGGAGGAGAGGAGAGAGGAGAGAGAGGAGAGGAGGAGAGGAGGGAGAGGGAGAGGAGAGAGAGGAGAGAGAGGAGAGGAGGAGAGGAGGAGAGGAGAGAGGAGAGGAGAGAGAGGGAGGAGAGGAGAGGAGGAGAGAGAGAGGAGGAGAGGGAGAGGAGGGAGGAGAGGAGAGAGGAGAGGAGAGAGGAGAGGAGAGGAGAGAGGAGAGGGAGAGGAGAGGAGAGGGAGGAGAGAGGGGAGGAGAGAGGAGAGGAGAGGAGAGGAGAGAGGGAGGAGAGGAGAGGAGGAGAGGAGAGGAGAGGAGAGAGGAGGAGAGGAGAGAGGGAGGAGGAGGAGAGAGGAGAGGAGAGAGGAGAGGAGGAGGAGGAGGGAGAGGAGAGGAGAGAGGAGAGAGGAGAGAGAGGAGGGAGGGAGGAGAGGAGGAGAGGAGGAGAGGAGGAGAGAGGAGAGAGAGAGAGGGAGAGGAGGAGGAGGAGAGAGGGAGAGAGGAGGAGAGGAGGGGAGGAGAGAGGGAGAGAGAGGGAGAGAGGAGGAGAGGAGAGGAGAGGGAGAGGAGAGGAGGAGAGGAGGAGGAGAGGAGGGAGGGAGAGGAGAGAGGAGGGAGGAGAGGAGGAGAGAGGAGGGAGAGGGAGAGAGGGAGGAGGAGAGGGGAGAGAGAGGAGAGGAGAGGAGGGGAGGAGAGGAGGAGAGGGAGAGGAGGAGAGGAGAGAGAGGAGAGGAGAGGGAGAGGAGGGGAGAGAGGAGGAGGAGAGGGAGAGGAGGAGAGGGGAGGAGGAGAGGAGAGGGAGAGAGGAGAGGAGAGAGGAGAGGAGAGAGAGGGAGGAGAGGAGAGAGGGAGAGGGAGGAGGAGGAGAGGAGAGGAGGAGAGAGAGAGGAGAGGAGAGAGAGGAGGAGAGAGGAGGAGGGAGGGAGAGGAGGAGGAGAGGGAGAGGAGGGAGAGGAGGAGGAGAGGAGGGAGGAGAGGAGAGAGGGAGAGGGAGAGAGGAGGAGAGGAGGAGGAGAGAGGAGAGGAGGAGGAGAGGGAGAGGAGGAGAGGAGAGAGGAGAGGAGAGAGGAGGAGAGGAGAGGGAGAGAGGAGAGGGAGAGAGGAGAGAGGGAGGAGAGGGAGGAGGAGAGAGAGGAGAGAGGAGGAGGAGGGAGGAGAGGAGAGAGGAGAGGAGAGAGAGGAGGAGAGGAGAGAGGGGAGAGAGGAGAGGAGAGGAGGGAGAGGAGAGAGGAGGAGAGGAGGAGGGAGAGGAGGGAGAGAGGAGAGAGAGAGGAGAGAGGGAGAGAGGAGAGGGAGGAGAGAGGAGAGAGGAGAGGAGAGGAGGAGAGAGAGGAGAGGAGGAGAGGAGGAGAGGGAGAGAGAGGGAGAGGAGGAGAGAGAGGAGAGAGGAGAGAGAGAGGAGAGGAGAGGAGAGAGGAGAGAGAGAGGAGAGAGAGGAGGAGGAGGAGAGAGGAGGGAGAGAGAGGAGAGAGGAGAGGAGGAGGAGAGAGAGGGAGGAGAGGAGAGAGGGAGGAGAGAGAGGAGGAGGGAGGAGGAGAGAGAGGAGAGAGGAGAGGAGGGAGAGGAGGAGGGAGGAGAGAGGAGAGGAGAGGAGAGGAGGAGGGAGAGGAGGAGAGAGGGAGAGAGGAGGGAGAGGAGGAGGAGAGGAGAGAGGAGGAGAGGAGAGGAGGAGGAGAGGGAGAGGAGGGAGAGGAGGGAGAGGAGGAGAGGAGAGAGGAGAGGAGGAGAGAGAGAGAGGAGAGGAGGGAGAGGAGAGGAGAGAGGAGGAGGAGAGGGAGGAGAGAGAGGAGAGGGAGAGGAGAGGAGAGAGGAGGGAGAGGAGAGAGAGGGGAGGAGGAGAGAGGAGAGAGGAGGGAGAGGAGGAGAGAGAGGAGAGAGGGGAGAGGAGGAGAGGAGGAGGAGAGAGGAGGGAGAGAGGAGAGAGGAGGAGAGGAGAGGGAGGAGGAGAGGAGGAGGAGGAGAGGGAGGAGAGAGGAGAGAGAGGAGAGGGAGAGAGGAGAGAGAGGAGAGGGAGAGGAGAGAGGGAGAGGAGGAGAGAGGAGAGGGGAGAGGAGGAGAGGGAGGAGAGAGAGAGGAGAGGAGAGAGGAGAGGAGGAGGAGGGGAGAGGAGAGGAGAGAGAGGAGAGAGGAGGGAGAGGAGGAGGAGAGAGAGGAGGAGAGAGGGAGGAGAGGAGAGGGGAGGAGAGAGGAGGAGAGAGGGAGGAGAGGAGGGAGAGGAGAGGAGAGAGGGAGAGAGGAGGAGAGAGAGGAGAGAGGAGAGGAGGGAGAGGGAGAGAGGGAGAGGAGAGAGGAGGGAGAGAGGAGGAGAGAGGAGAGAGGAGAGAGGGAGAGAGAGAGGGAGGAGAGAGGAGGAGAGGAGAGAGGGAGAGGAGGAGAGGAGAGGAGGAGAGAGGAGGGAGGAGGAGAGGAGAGAGGAGGAGGAGAGGGAGGGAGAGAGAGGAGAGGAGGGAGGAGAGGAGAGGAGGAGAGGAGGGAGGAGAGAGGAGAGAGGAGAGGAGGAGAGGAGAGGAGAGAGGAGAGGGGAGAGAGGAGAGGAGGGGAGAGGAGAGAGGAGAGGAGAGGAGAGGAGGAGAGGGAGGAGGAGAGGAGAGAGGAGGAGGGAGAGGAGAGGAGAGAGGAGGAGAGAGGGAGAGGAGAGGAGAGAGGAGGAGAGGAGGAGAGAGAGGAGAGGAGGAGAGAGGGAGGAGAGAGAGGAGAGAGGAGAGGAGAGGAGGGAGGAGAGAGGAGGGAGAGAGGGAGAGAGGAGAGGAGGAGAGGAGGAGGAGAGGAGAGAGGAGAGAGGAGAGGAGAGAGGGAGAGAGGAGAGGGAGAGAGAGAGGAGAGAGAGGAGAGGGAGAGAGAGGGAGAGGAGAGAGGAGAGAGGGAGAGGAGAGGAGGAGAGAGGAGAGGAGAGGAGGAGAGGGAGAGGAGAGAGGAGGAGAGGAGAGGGAGAGAGAGAGGGAGGAGAGAGGAGAGAGGGGAGAGGAGAGGAGGAGAGAGAGGAGAGGAGGAGGGAGAGAGAGAGGAGAGAGGGAGAGAGAGGGAGAGGAGGAGAGAGGAGAGAGAGAGAGGAGAGGGAGAGAGGGAGAGGAGGAGAGAGGAGGAGAGGAGGGGGAGAGAGGAGAGAGGAGAGAGGAGAGGAGGAGAGAGGGAGAGAGAGGAGGGAGAGAGGAGAGGAGGAGGAGAGAGGGAGAGAGAGGAGGAGGAGAGAGAGGAGAGGAGGAGAGAGGAGAGAGGAGAGAGGGAGAGGAGGAGAGAGAGGGGAGAGGAGGGAGAGAGGAGTGAGAGGAGAGAGAGAGGAGAGGGAGGGAGGAGAGAGGGAGAGGAGAGAGAGAGGAGGGAGAGAGGGAGGAGGAGGAGGGGAGAGAGGAGAGGGGAGGAGGAGAGAGGAGGAGGAGGAGAGGAGAGAGGAGGAGAGAGGAGGAGAGGGAGAGAGGGAGAGAGGAGGAGAGGGAGGAGGAGGGAGAGGAGAGGAGAGAGGAGAGAGGGGAGAGAGGAGAGAGAGGAGGGAGGGGAGAGAGGAGAGGAGGAGAGAGGAGGAGAGGAGGAGGGAGAGGAGGAGGAGAGAGGGAGAGAGAGGAGGAGAGGGAGAGAGGAGAGAGGAGAGGAGGAGAGGAGGGGAGAGGAGAGAGGGAGGAGAGAGAGGAGAGAGAGGGAGAGGAGGAGAGAGGAGGGAGAGGGAGGGAGGAGAGGAGAGGGGGAGGAGAGAGGAGAGGGGAGGAGAGAGGAGAGAGAGGAGGAAGAGGAGGGAGAAGAGAGCGAGAGGAGAGGAGGAGGGGAGAGAGAGAGAGGAGGGGAGAGGGAGAGAGGAGGGGAGTGAGGAGGAGAGGAGAGGGGGAGAGAGGAGCAGGAGAGGAGAGCGAGGAGGAGAGAGGAGGAGAGAGAGGGGAGAGGGAGGAGAGGAGGGGAGGGAGAGAGAGAGGGGAGGAGGAGAGGAGAGAGAGGGAGAGGAGAGGAGAGGGGAGAGGAGGAGAGGATGAGGAGAGAGGAGGGAGGGAGAGGAGAGAGAGGGAGGGAGGGGAGAGAGGAGAGAGGGAGAGGAGGAGAGGAGGAGAGGAGGACGAGAGGAGGCGGAGAGGAGGAGAGAGGGAGAGGAGGGGAGAGAGAGGAGAGGAGGGGAGAGGGGTGGAGGGAGAGAGGGTGAGAGGAGAGGAGAGGGGAGAGAGTGGAGGAGAGAGCGGAGGAGAGGAGGAAGAGAGAGGGAGAGTGAGGGAGGAGAGCAGAGAGGAGGAGGAGGCGAGGAGAGAGGGAGGGGTGAGAGCAGAGGGGAGAGTGGAGGAGGGAGGAGTGAGGGAGAGAGGAGAGGAGGTGGAGAGAGGAGCGGAGAGAGAGGAGGAGAGAGGGGAGAGAGACGAATGGAGAGGGAGAGAGAGGGGGAGTGGGAGAGGAGGAGGGAGAGTAAGAGAGGAGGAGATGGGAGGAGGGAGAGGGGAGGGAGAGAGGAGAGTAGAGGGAGGAGCGAGAGGGAGCGAGAGAGGGGAGGGAGACGAGAGAGGAGAGAGGAGGAGAGGAGCGAGAGTGAGAGGGTGAGAGAGAGGGAGGAGGAGATGAGGAAGGAGGAGAGGGAGCTAGAGGAGAGGGGGAGAGAGGGAGAGAGAGGATGGGAAGAGTGACGGGGAGGAGAGAGAGGAGAGTGGAGGACGGAGGAGAGGATGAGAGGAGGATAGGGGAGAGTGGATGAGGAGGAGACGAGGAGTGAGCGAGGACGGGAGAGAGATGGAGACGAGAGGGGATGAGGAGAGAGAGGGAGGAGTGGAGAGAGGAGAGAGAGGGGAGAGGACGAGAGAGGAGAGGGGAGGAGAGGGAGAGGGGAGAGAGGAGGAGAGGAGGAGGAGGAGTGAGACGAGGGTGGAGAGGCGAGGAGTGGAGAGGAGAGCAGAGTTGAGTGAGGAGAGAGGGAGGAGAGAGGGAGAGAGGAGAGAGGGAGGAGAAGAGGAGGGAGAGGGGAGGAGCGGAGAGAGAGGGAGGAGAGGAGCGAGAGGAGAGAGAGGGGGAGAGAGGGAGAGAGGAGAGAGAGAAGAGGAGAGGAGGGGGAGAGGGAGAGGGAGGACGAGAGTGGAGTGGGAGATGATGGAGAAGGGCGAAGGAGAGAGGGACGAGAGGAGAGAGAGAGAGAGGAGAGAGCAGAGGAGAGGAGAGGAGCGATTGAGTGTACGAGAGAGAGAGAGAGGGAGAGAGAGGATCTTGTTGAGGGCTGAGAGAGGAGGCGGATAGCGAGAGGGACGGAGGAGCAGAGAGTCGAAGGGCGAGAGAGGAGTAGAGACGAGGAGAGGAGGAGGGGAGGAGAGAGAGAAGAGTGTAGGGGGACAGAGGAGAGGGACGGAGAGGAGCCAGGAGAGATGAGCGGGAGTGAGAAGAGAGGGGTAAGATAGAGAGAGAGAGAGATGGACGTGAGGCGAGACTGAGAGAGAGTAGAGGAAGAGGAGAGAAGAGGAGATCTGAAGAGAGAGAGAGGAGGAGCAGAGAGAGAGAGGAGAGGGGAGAGAGAGAGGAGGGAGAGGAGGCGAGCTGAGGAGAGTGAGAGGAGAGAGGAGCAGAGGAGAGAGAGGAGGAGTGATGGGAGAGAGAGGAGTCGAGGGAGAGAGAGCGAAGGAGAGACGAGAGAGAGAGTGAGGAGAGGAGGAGGAGAGGAGGAGGGTGAGAAGAGAGGGAGAGATCGGAGGAGAGTGAGGAGTAGGGCGAGAGAGAGGAGAGAGAGGAGCCGAGAGAGGAGAGAGAGAGCGAGAGAGAGAGATAGATGAGGAGGAGAGACGAGGAGACAGAGAGGAGATGAGAGGAGTCAGAGGAGAGACGAGGAAGCAGAGGAGAGAGAGGAGACGAGAGTGAGGAGAGGAGAGACCGGAGCAGAGACGAGAGAGAGAGTGAGAGAGAGAGTGAGGAGAGAAGGCGGAGAGAGAGAGAGGAGAGAGTAGCGGAGTGAGAGAGAGAGAGAGGGAGAGGCGAGAGGGAGAGAGAGGAGGAGAGAGTGAGAGTGAGAGGAGAGAGAGGAGAGAGCAGGGAGAGGACGGAGAGAGAGGAGAGACAGGAGTGCAGAGAGAGAGGAGGGATGGGAGAGAGGAGAGGGCAGAGAGAGAGAGGAGAGAGAGAGGAGAGGGAGAGCATGGAGAGAGAGCATGGAGAGAGAGAGCAGGGAGAGAGAGAGCAGAGAGAGAGAGAGCAGAGAGAGAGAGCATGGAGAGAGAGCAGAGAGAGAAGGGAGAGAGCAGGGAGAGAGAGCAGGGAGAGACCCGAGAGAGAGAGAGAGCAGAGCGAGAGCAGAGAGAGAGAGAGAGAGCAGACAGAGAGACCATTGTGAGGGACCAGTGAGAGACTAGAGAGAGAGCAGAGAGAGAGACCAGAGAGAGAGAGCAGAGAGAGAGAGCCGAGAGAGCGAGAACAGGGAGAGAGAGCAGAGAGAGAGAGAGACCAGAGCGAGACTCATGGAGTAAGTTCTGCTGTCGTCTCCGGTCACAGGGCGATGTTTGGAGAATACAGTGTTAATCGAGTGCATCCAAACTCACAGCCAACAAACGTATTTAAAACCAGACATGAAACCGGACGCACCGCTGGTGATGGGGGTCATGGAGGGCAGCCAGCGCTTCACGGCCCCAGCAGAGGCACCATCAGAGGCTGCAGCAGGGAGGCAGAGGGGGGGTCGGTGCAGAGCCTCTGTGTTGTGTGTCCCAGTGATTTTGGTGACGTGGACGTGTTGGCATTTCTGTAGTTGGATTTGACCATCTATTTGCTTGTGTTTTAGTGTTCTGTGTGTTTTCTGATGTTTGTTGTTTTTGGGAGTTTGTCCTTGTGTCGACGTGTTTATTTACGTGGACGTGTTTCGTGTTTAGTTGGGACATCTTTGTGTTGTTTGCTTTTGTGTTGTGGACATTTGAGTTGTTTAAGTGTAAAATGGGCTACGTGTCTATTGAGTGTTGACTCTGGAGATGTGGACTGGATAGTGTGACATTTGTTGAGTGGAGTGAGACTAAGTTTTGACTCTAGTTAGTTGTGACATTTTGTGGTGTTTCTTTCAGTGTGACAATTGTTAATGATGTTGCGTCAGTGAGTGTTGAGCTGTGGTTGTTAGTGACTGGTGGAACTTTGGTGTGAAATCTTAGTAACGAGGCGTTTTTTCTTTAGTGTTGTTAGTTGACTAGATATGGAGGTGTTGTGTGTGACAGACCTTTGGACTGTGTCAAGTGTTAGCTAGTGAGATTGTGTTGGTGAGTGATAGAGAAGTTGACATGGGTGCGATGGGCAAAATAGCCGTGTTTCTGTGTGTTTTGTCATACGTGGTTGTTGATTGTTTCTGGTTGTCTAGTTGTCAGTGTTTTTGTTTTGACTGTTTTTGAGGAATCTCTGTGGGTGTGTGACCAATACATTTTGGAATAAGTTCTGTGGAACTTCTTTGTTTAGTGTGCTGTTTTTCGTTGAGTTGTTTTGCGTTTGTGTTTGATGTCTTTGACATAATCTGGAGAAGTGTTTTTTTTTTTTTTGTTGTGAGAGTGTTAGGTGTTGCTCCTACTAAGTTCGTGATTTTAGCGGTCATCATGGGACGATGCATTAGTATGGATAGTGTCCGTTAGATGTCGTGCCAAGTCAGTGTTGTTTTTCTCAACGTGTTCATGTGTGTTCGCTATGTTGGGGGTTTTTGTTTCGTTGTGACCTTTTGTGTGTTTGGTTTTATTTTCTGTCTCTGCGCGTGTTTTGCGAGTTATGATTCTTGACATCTCTGGGGTTTCGCCTTGATTCTGCTCCTCAAGTGCTCCAGAGCGGGGCTGCAGCAGGTTTTGCCCGGCTGGCTGCAGGGTTCTTCTGCGGGCCTTCTGCCCCTTGCCCTGCAGCCCTCTCACTCCTCTGCAGAGGGCTCATATTGCTGCTCGGATTGGCTGAAGGTTACACCACATGATCCTGTAGCCGCAAAAAGCCACCTCTTGCAGGTTTTACACATGAGCAACTTGATTGCTTGTGCGCAGATAGAGAGGTGCCAGCTCCCATAGAATAGAGGTCCGCCCCCTCTTCTCTGCTGTCAGGTTTGTTTTTTTTCTGCAGGTTTTAACACACGGAGCAACTCTTACATTTTTGACTCATGAGAGCAAGGCAATGCCTGCTGCAGAAGAGGGGTCCAAGTCAGCTCCCCTGCAGGCTGACGGCGCGGCCATCTGCCCGCTCGGCCCCTGCAGGTTACCGGAGGCCCCTGCTCTTTTCTGCCAGGTTTTTTAGGTTTTGTTTACAGTCATTTACTTTTTTTACAAACATATTTTTGGGGTTTTCCCTCTCCTCCTGGGCCAGGTGTGGGCCCCATTGTCCTCTCCCTGCAGGCTTTACACACCTGAGCAAACAACCCACTGAGCAACTTGCCTGCAGAAGAGAGAAGAGTCCAGTACAGAATATGCCAGAAGAGGTCCAGCTCCCCCTGCAGGCAGATGAGGGCAGTGCATCACATACACAGAGAGAGATTAGAGACCTGTATGTGTGGCGTTCTCTCCTCTCTCTGGCCTCTCCCTCTCTCTGGCCTCTCTCTCTCTTGCCTCTCTCTCTCTTGCCTCTCTCTCTGGCCTCTCTCTTGCCTCTCTCTCTCTTGCCTCTCTCTCTCTCTCTGGCCTCTCTCTCTGGCCTCTCTCTCTCTTGCCTCTCTCTCTCTTGCCTCTCTCTCTCTTGCCTCTCTCTCTCTTGCCTCTCTCTCTCTTGCCTCTCTGTCTCTGGCCTCTCTCTCTGGCCTCTCTCTCTCTGGCCTCTCTCTCTCTGGCCTCTCTCTCTCTGGCCTCTCTCTCTCTGGCCTCTCTCTCTCTGGCCTCTCTCTCTCTGGCCTCTCTCTCTCTGGCCTCTCTCTCTCTGGCCTCTCTCTCTCTGGCCTCTCTCTCTCTTGCCTCTCTCTCTCTGGCCTCTCTCTCTCTGGCCTCTCTCTTGCCTCTCTCTCTCTGGCCTCTCTCTCTCTGGCCTCTCTCTCTCTGGCCTCTCTCTCTCTGGCCTCTCTCTCTCTGGCCTCTCTCTCTCTGGCCTCTCTCTCTCTTGCCTCTCTCTCTCTGGCCTCTCTCTCTCTGGCCTCTCTCTCTCTGGCCTCTCTCTCTCTGGCCTCTCTCTCTCTTGCCTCTCTCTCTCTGGCCTCTCTCTCTCTGGCCTCTCTCTCTCTGGCCTCTCTCTCTCTGGCCTCTCTCTCTCTGGCCTCTCTCTCTCTTGCCTCTCTCTCTCTTGCCTCTCTCTCTCTTGCCTCTCTCTCTCTTGCCTCTCTCTTGCCTCTCTCTCTCTGGCCTCTCTCTCTCTGGCCTCTCTCTCTCTGGCCTCTCTCTCTCTGGCCTCTCTCTCTCTTGCCTCTCTCTCTCTTGCCTCTCTCTCTCTTGCCTCTCTCTCTCTGGCCTCTCTCTCTCTTGCCTCTCTCTCTCTTGCCTCTCTCTCTCTGGCCTCTCTCTCTCTGGCCTCTCTCTCTCTGGCCTCTCTCTCTCTGGCCTCTCTCTCTCTGGCCTCTCTCTCTCTTGCCTCTCTCTCTCTGGCCTCTCTCTCTCTGGCCTCTCTCTCTCTTGCCTCTCTCTCTCTGGCCTCTCTCTCTGGCCTCTCTCTCTGGCCTCTCTCTCTGGCCTCTCTCTCTCTTGCCTCTCTCTCTCTTGCCTCTCTCTCTCTGGCCTCTCTCTCTTTTCCTCTCTCTCTCTTGCCTCTCTCTCTCTTGCCTCTCTCTCTCTTGCCTCTCTCTCTCTGGCCTCTCTCTCTCTGGCCTCTCTCTCTCTGGCCTCTCTCTCTCTGGCCTCTCTCTCTCTTGCCTCTCTCTCTCTTGCCTCTCTCTCTCTTGCCTCTCTCTCTCTGGCCTCTCTCTCTCTTGCCTCTCTCTCTCTTGCCTCTCTCTCTCTGGCCTCTCTCTCTCTGGCCTCTCTCTCTCTGGCCTCTCTCTCTCTGGCCTCTCTCTCTCTGGCCTCTCTCTCTCTTGCCTCTCTCTCTCTGGCCTCTCTCTCTCTGGCCTCTCTCTCTCTTGCCTCTCTCTCTCTGGCCTCTCTCTCTGGCCTCTCTCTCTCTGGCCTCTCTCTCTCTGGCCTCTCTCTCTCTTGCCTCTCTCTCTCTGGCCTCTCTCTCTCTGGCCTCTCTCTCTCTTGCCTCTCTCTCTCTGGCCTCTCTCTCTGGCCTCTCTCTCTGGCCTCTCTCTCTGGCCTCTCTCTCTCTTGCCTCTCTCTCTCTTGCCTCTCTCTCTCTGGCCTCTCTCTCTTTCCTCTCTCTCTCTTGCCTCTCTCTCTCTTGCCTCTCTCTCTCTTGCCTCTCTCTCTCTTGCCTCTCTCTCTCTTGCCTCTCTCTCTCTTGCCTCTCTCTTGCCTCTCCGTTTACACACCACACACAGCGTGGCTCTTACCAGGAAGTTTCTGGTGATGTCGGCTTCATGGTGCAGAGCCTGGATGTCTTTGGTCAAGAGGTGGACCTGTGTCAGCAGCTGGACGTGCTGAGGCGAACACAAACACAACAGTTCAATCATAATCATGAGATCACGAGGGTTGGGCGGGGTCAGGGGGGGTGGGGGGTGTACCTGCTGGATCTGTTGTTGCAGATGTTTCCTCTGGGGGTCGCTCAGTCGCAGCGTTAGGGTCTCAGTCTCCATCACAGGGTCTGAGGCTGAAGGCTGAGGCTGGGTCCCAGAAGAGCTGAGAGGCGGCTGAGGCCCCTGGCTGGCAGATAGCTGAGGCTGGGGCCCCTGGCTGGCAGATCGCTGAGGCTGGGGTCCCTGGCTGGCAGATAGCTGATGCTGGGGCCCCTGGCTGGCTGATAGCTGAGGCTGGGGTCCCTGGCTGGCAGATGGCTGAGGCTGGGGCCCCTTGTTGTCAGCTGGCTGAGGCTGGGGCCCCTGGCTGGCAGATGGCTGAGGCTGGGGCCCCTTGTTGTCAGCTGGCTGAGGCTGGGGCCCCTGGCTGGCAGATGGCTGAGGCTGGGGCCCCTGGCTGGCTGATAGCTGAGGCTGGGGTCCCTGGCTCCTGGACTGGTTCAGTGCTGGGGGTTGTGTGGTGTTGGTTGTGTCCTGAAGAACTCTTCGTCGCTGACTCGGCTTCGTCACATTCTTCTGTTGATCCTCAGGGCTAAAACACAAGATTATGTTTGATCTTTAATGCTCCATGTGTTCACATTAAGATGTAAATTGGTCTCTCTCTCTGGTCTCCCCCTCTGGTCTCTCTCTCTGGTCTCTCTCTCTGGTCTCCCCCTCTGGTCTCTCTCTCTGGTCTCTCTCTCTCTCTCTGGTCTCTCTCTCTCTCTGGTCTCTCTCTCTCTCTGGTCTCTCTCTCTGGTCTCCCCCTCTGGTCTCTCTCTCTGGTCTCTCTCTCTGGTCTCTCTCTCTGGTCTCTCTCTCTGGTCTCTCTCTCTGGTCTCCCCCTCTGGTCTCTCTCTCTGGTCTCTCTCTCTGGTCTCTCTCTCTGGTCTCCCTCTCTGGCCCCTCTATCTGGCCTCTCTCTCTCTCTGGTCTCCCTCTCTGGCCCCTCTCTCTGGTCTCCCCCTCTGGTCTCTCTCTCTGGTCTCTCTCTCTGGTCTCCCTCTCTGGTCTCCCTCTCTGGTCTCTCTCTCTGGTCTCCCTCTCTGGCCGCTCTATCTGGCCTCTCTCTCTCTCTGGCCCCTCTCTCTGGTCTCTCCCTCTGGTCTCTCCCTCTGGTCTCTCTCTCTGGTCTCCCTCTCTGGTCTCCCTCTCTGGTCTCCCTCTCTGGTCTCCCTCTCTGGTCTCCCTCTCTGGTCTCCCTCTCTGGTCTCCCTCTCTGGTCTCCCTCTCTGGTCTCCCTCTCTGGTCTCTCTCTCTGGTCTCTCTCTCTGGTCTCCCTCTCTGGTCTCCCTCTCTGGTCTCCCTCTCTGGTCTCCCTCTCTGGTCTCCCTCTCTGGTCTCCCTCTCTGGTCTCACTCTCTGGTCTCGCTCTCTGGTCTCCCTCTCTGGTCTCCCTCTCTGGTCTCCCTCTCTGGTCTCCCTCTCTGGTCTCCCTCTCTGGTCTCTCTCTGGTCTCTCTCTGGTCTCTCTCTCTCTGGTCTCTCTCTCTGGTCTCCCTCTCTGGTCTCCCTCTCTGGTCTCCCCCTCTGGTCTCCCCCTCTGGTCTCCCCCTCTGGTCTCTCTGGTCTCTCCCTCTGGTCTCTCTCTCTGGTCTCCCCCTCTGGTCTCTCCTTCTGGTCTCTCTGGTCTTCTCTCTGGCCTCTCTCTCCCTCTCTGGTCTCTCTCTCTGGTCTCTCCCTCTGGTCTCCCCCTCTGGTCTCCCCCTCTGGTCTCTCCTTCTGGTCTCATGTTCAGAGTATTGTCTCCTGAGCAGCTCTCTCCCTCGTCACTCTTGGAGGAGTGAGATTTCAGCTCTGGAGGAAAAAGTACTTTTTCTCTCGACCCAAACAGAGACAGCACTTCTCTGCTGCTCTGTCCCAACGAGAGACTGAGGTCCACATAGTCCACTCCCCGCACAGACAGTACTACACACATGGCCTCTCTCTCTAAGGTCACTCTCTCTCTCTCTGGTCTCTCTCTCTGGTCTCTCTCTCTGGTCTCTCTCTCTGGCCTCTCTGTCTCTGGCCTCTCTCTCTCTCTGGTCTCTCTCTCTGGCCTCTCTGTCTCTGGCCTCTCTCTCTCTCTGGTCTCTCTCTCTAAGGTCACTCTCTCTCTAAGGTCACTCTCTCTCTGGCCTCTCTCTCTGGCCTCTCTCTCTGGTCTCTCTCTCTGGTCTCTCTCTCTGGTCTCTCTCTCTGGTCTCTCTCTCTGGTCTCTCTCTCTGGCCTCTCTCTCTGGCCTCTCTCTCTGGCCTCTCTCTCTGGCCTCTCTCTCTGGTCTCTCTCTCTGGTCTCTCTCTCTGGTCTCTCTCTCTGGTCTCTCTCTCTGGTCTCTCTCTCTGGCCTCTCTCTCTGGCCTCTCTCTCTGGTCTCTCTCTCTGGTCTCTCTCTCTGGTCTCTCTCTCTGGTCTCTCTCTCTGGTCTCTCTCTCTGGCCTCTCTCTCTGGTCTCTCTCTCTGGTCTCTCTCTCTGGCCTCTCTCTCTGGCCTCTCCCTCTGGCCTCTCCCTCTGGCCTCTCCCTCTGGTCTCTCCCTCTGGTCTCTCCCTCTGGTCTCTCCCTCTGGTCTCTCCCTCTGGTCTCTCCCTCTGGTCTCTCCTTCTGGTCTCATGTTCAGAGTATTGTGTGAGATTTCAGCTCTGGAGCAAAAAGTACTTTTCTCTCTCGACCCAAACAGAGACAGCACACATGGTCTCTCTCTCTGGTCTCTCTCTCTGGTCTCTCTCTCTGGTCTCTCTCTCTGGTCTCTCTCTCTGGTCTCTCTCTCCTATTACACCCTTATTAATTGAGGAGGAGTGAGGGAGAGAGTCCACTCACTAAACAGACTGAGGGACTTTGAACTCTGGTCCGGGCACACACAAGTCTTCCTCCTCGGCTTCGTCACGCTCCTCTTCCTCAGCCGCCTGCTCCTGAAGCTGACACACACACACACAAACATTTACTTCCTGTTTTAAATATTATGAGAAAGGTTTGTGTGGACCAGGAGCCGACTCCTCCTCACCGTCTCGAAGAACTCCTCCAGCAGCTCGTTCACCTCCTTTTCTGAAACACATTTAGAGTTGTGTCAGTTACAGACGATACCAGAAACTCCATTCTCTCACAGAACAGAGCAGGTACAAGCACAGACACCATGAGACACCAAACAAAGTGACACCAGTGCATAAGTTATGTCATAAACACAAATTATTTGGTGTGTGTAGTGTGTGTAGTGACTTTGGACCTGTGTGTGAGGCGGGGTTGGAAGTGTGTGTAGTGACTTTGGGAGTGTGTGTAGTGACTTTGGGAGTGTGTGTAGTGACTTTGGGAGTGTGTGTAGTGACTTTGGGAGTGTGTGTAGTGACTTTGGGAGTGTGTGTAGTGACTTTGGACCTGTGTGTGAGGCGGGGTTGGAAGTGTGTGTAGTGACTTTGGACCTGTGTGTGAGGCGGGGTTGGAAGTGTGTGTAGTGACTTTGGGAGTGTGTGTAGTGACTTTGGGAGTGTGTGTAGTGACTTTGGGAGTGTGTGTAGTGACTTTGGGAGTGTGTGTAGTGACTTTGGGAGTGTGTGTAGTGACTTTGGACCTGTGTGTGAGGCGGGGTTGGAAGTGTGTGTAGTGACTTTGGGAGTGTGTGTAGTGACTTTAGGAGTGTGTGTAGTGACTTTAGGAGTGTGTGTAGTGACTTTGGGAGTGTGTAGTGACTTTGGGAGTGTGTGTAGTGACTTTAGGAGTGTGTGTAGTGACTTTGGGAGTGTGTGTAGTGACTTTGGGAGTGTGTGTAGTGACTTTGGGAGTGTGTGTAGTGACTTTGGACCTGTGTGTGAGGCGGGGTTGGAAGTGTGTGTAGTGACTTTGGGAGTGTGTGTAGTGACTTTGGGAGTGTGTGTGAGGCGGGGTTGGAAATGTGTGTAGTAACTTTGGAAGTGTGTGTAGTGACTTTGGACCTGTGTGTGAGGCGGGGTTGGAAGTGTGTGTAGTGACTTTGGGCCTGTGTGTGAGGCGGGGTTGGAAGTGTGTGTAGTGACTTTGGACCTGTGTGTGAGGCGGGGTTGGAAGTGTGTGTATACAGTGACTTTGGGAGTGTGTGTAGTGACTTTGGGAGTGTGTGTAGTGACTTTGGGAGTGTGTGTAGTGACTTTGGACCTGTGTGTGAGGCGGGGTTGGAAGTGTGTGTAGTGACTTTGGAAGTGTGTGTAGTGACTTTGGAAGTGTGTGTAGTGACTTTGGACCTGTGTGTGAGGCGGGGTTGGAAGTGTGTGTAGTGACTTTGGAAGTGTGTGTAGTGACTTTGGAAATGTGTGTAGTGACTTTGGAAGTGTGTGTAGTGACTTTGGAAGTGTGTGTAGTGACTTTGGAAGTGTGTGTAGTGACTTTGGAAGTGTGTGTGAGGCGGGGTTGGAAATGTGTGTAGTGACTTTGGGAGTGTGTGTAGTGACTTTGGGAGTGTGTGTAGTGACTTTGGACCTGTGTGTGAGGCGGGGTTGGAAGTGTGTGTAGTGACTTTGGGAGTGTGTGTAGTGACTTTGGGAGTGTGTGTGAGGCGGGGTTGGAAGTGTGTGTAGTGACTTTGGGAGTGTGTGTAGTGACTTTGGGAGTGTGTGTAGTGACTTTGGGAGTGTGTGTGAGGCGGGGTTGGAAATGTGTGTAGTAACTTTGGAAGTGTGTGTAGTGACTTTGGACCTGTGTGTGAGGCGGGGTTGGAAGTGTGTGTAGTGACTTTGGGAGTGTGTGTAGTGACTTTGGGAGTGTGTGTAGTGACTTTGGAAGTGTGTGTAGTGACTTTGGACCTGTGTGTGAGGCGGGGTTGGAAGTGTGTGTAGTGACTTTGGGCCTGTGTGTGAGGCGGGGTTGGAAGTGTGTGTAGTGACTTTGGGCCTGTGTGTGAGGCGGGGTTGGAAGTGTGTGTAGTGACTTTGGGAGTGTGTGTAGTGACTTTGGGAGTGTGTGTAGTGACTTTGGACCTGTGTGTGAGGCGGGGTTGGAAGTGTGTGTAGTGACTTTGGAAGTGTGTGTAGTGACTTTGGACCTGTGTGTGAGGCGGGGTTGGAAGTGTGTGTAGTGACTTTGGAAGTGTGTGTAGTGACTTTGGGAGTGTGTGTAGTTACTTTGGGAGTGTGTGTAGTGACTTTGGGAGTGTGTGTAGTGACTTGATGTGTGTGTGTAGTGACTTTGGGAGTGTGTGTAATGACTTTGGGAGTGTGTGTAGTGACTTTTGATGTGTGTGTAGTGACTTTTCATGTGTGTGTAATGACTTTGGGAGTGTGTGTAGTGACTTTTGATGTGTGTGTAGTGACTTTGGGAGTGTGTGTAGTGACTTTTCATGTGTGTGTAGTGACTTTGGGAGTGTGTGTAGTGACTTTGGGAGTGTGTGTAGTGACTTTGGGAGTGTGTGTAGTGACTTTGGGAGTGTGTGTAGTGACTTTGGAGGTGTGTGTCGTGACTTTGGAGGTGTGTGTCGTGACTTTGGAGGTGTGTGTCGTGACTTTGGAGGTGTGTGTCGTGACTTTGGAGGTGTGTGTCGTGACTTTGGAGGTGTGTGTCGTGACTTTGCGAGTGTGTGTCGTGACTTTGGAGGTGTGTGTAGTGACTTTGGACATGTGTGTAGTGACTTTGGACATGTGTGTCGTGACTTTGGAGGTGTGTGTCGTGACTTTGCGAGTGTGTGTCGTGAGTCTCACTCGTGATCTGCACGGCTCGGTCGGTCCTGTAGTCCTCCATGTCCGGTTCATCCACGTCCTCCAGAAAGTTATACTCAGGGTCGTCCTCATCCTCTGCCTCCTCTGAACACACAACACACGTTAGAAGGTCTCTCTCTCTGGTTTCTCCCTCTGGACTCTCTCTCTCTCTCTGAACACTCTCTCCCTCTCTGAACACTCTCTCCCTCTCTGGACACTCTCTCCCTCTCTGGACTCTCCCTCTGGTTTCTCCCTCTGGACTCTCTCTCTCTCTCTGGACACTCTCTCCCTCTCTGGACACTCTCTCCCTCTCTGGAGTCTCCCTCTGGTTTCTCCCTCTGGTCTCTCTCTCTCTGGTCTCTCCCTCTCTGGCCTCTCTCTCTCTGGCCCCTCTCCCTCTGGTCTCTCCCTCTCTGGCCTCTCTCTCTCTGGCCTCTCTCTCTCTGGCCTCTCTCTCTCTGGCCTCTCTCTCTCTGGCCTCTCTCTCTCTGGCCTCTCTCTCTCTGGCCTCTCTCTCTCTGGCCTCTCTCTCTCTGGCCTCTCTCTTGCCTCTCTCTCTCTGGCCTCTCTCTCTCTGGCCTCTCTCTCTCTGGCCCCTCTCTCTCTGGCCTCTCCCTCTCTGGTCTCTCTCTCTCTGGCCTCTCCCTCTCTGGCCTCTCTCTCTCTGGCCTCTCCCTCTCTGGCCTCTCTCTCTCTGGCCTCTCTCACTGGCCCCTCTCCCTCTGGCCTCTCTCTCTCTGGCCCCTCTCCCTCTGGTCTCTCCCTCTCTGGTCTCTCCCTCTTTGGTCTCTCCCTCTTTGGTCTCTCTCTCTGGCCTCTCTCTCTCTGGCCCCTCTCCCTCTGGCCCCTCTCCCTCTGGCCCCTCTCCCTCTGGCCCCTCTCCCTCTGGCCTCTCTCTCTCTCTCTGGCCCCTCTCCCTCTGGCCCCTCTCCCTCTGGCCTCTCTCTCTCTGGTCTCTCTCTCTCTGGCCTCTCTCTCTGGCCTCTCTCTCTCTGGCCTCTCTCTCTCTGGCCTCTCTCTCTCTGGCCTCTCTCTCTCTGGCCTCTCTCTCTCTGGCCTCTCTCTCTCTGGCCTCTCTCTGGCCCCTCTCCCTCTGGCCCCTCTCCCTCTGGTCTCCCCCTCTGGTCTCCCCCTCTGGTCTCCCCCTCTGGTCTCCCCCTCTGGTCTCCCCCTCTGGTCTCCCCCTCTGGTCTCTCTGGTCGGTCTCTCTGGTCTCTCTCTCTGGTCTCTCTGGTCTTCTCTCTGGCCTCTCTCTCCCTCTCTGGTCTCTCTCTCTGGTCTCTCCCTCTGGTCTCCCCCTCTGGTCTCCCCCTCTGGTCTCTCCTTCTGGTCTCATGTTCAGAGTATTGTCTCCTGAGCAGCTCTCTCCCTCGTCACTCTTGGAGGAGTGAGATTTCAGCTCTGGAGGAAAAAGTACTTTTTCTCTCGACCCAAACAGAGACAGCACTTCTCTGCTGCTCTGTCCCAACGAGAGACTGAGGTCCACATAGTCCACTCCCCGCACAGACAGTACTACACACATGGCCTCTCTCTCTAAGGTCACTCTCTCTCTCTCTGGTCTCTCTCTCTGGTCTCTCTCTCTGGCCTCTCTCTCTGGTCTCTCTCTCTGGCCTCTCTCTCTCTCTGGCCTCTCTCTCTCTCTGGCCTCTCTCTCTCTCTGGCCTCTCTCTCTGGCCTCTCTCTCTGGCCTCTCTCTCTGGCCTCTCTCTCTCTCTGGCCTCTCTCTCTCTCTGGCCTCTCTCTCTCTGGCCTCTCTCTCTCTCTGGCCTCTCTCTCTGGCCTCTCTCTCTCTCTGGCCTCTCTCTCTGGCCTCTCTCTCTGGCCTCTCTCTCTCTCTGGCCTCTCTCTCTCTGGCCTCTCTCTCTCTGGCCTCTCTCTCTCTGGCCTCTCTCTCTGGCCTCTCTCTCTGGCCTCTCTCTCTGGCCTCTCTCTCTCTCTGGCTTCTCTCTCTCTCTGGCCTCTCTCTCTGGCCTCTCTCTCTGGCCTCTCTCTCGCTGGCCTCTCTCTCTCTCTGGCCTCTCTCTCTCTCTCTGGTCTCTCTCTCTCTGGCCTCTCTCTCTCTCTGGTCTCTCTCTCTGGCCTCTCTCTCTGGCCTCTCTCTCTGGCCTCTCTCTCTGGCCTCTCTCTCTGGCCTCTCTCTCTGGCCTCTCTCTCTCTGGCCTCTCTCTCTCTCTGGCCTCTCTCTCTCTCTGGCCTCTCTCTCTCTGGCCTCTCTCTCTCTCTGGCCTCTCTCTCTGGCCTCTCTCTCTGGCCTCTCTCTCTGGCCTCTCTCTCTCTCTGGCCTCTCTCTCTCTGGCCTCTCTCTCTCTGGCCTCTCTCTCTCTGGCCTCTCTCTCTGGCCTCTCTCTCTGGCCTCTCTCTCTGGCCTCTCTCTCTCTCTGGCTTCTCTCTCTCTCTGGCCTCTCTCTCTGGCCTCTCTCTCTCTCTCTCTGGCCTCTCTCTCGCTGGCCTCTCTCTCTCTCTGGCCTCTCTCTCTCTCTCTGGCCTCTCTCTCTCTGGTCTCTCTCTCTGGCCTCTCTCTCTGGCCTCTCTCTCTCTCTGGCCTCTCTCTCTCTCTGGCCTCTCTCTCTCTGGCCTCTCTCTATGCTCTCTCTCTCTCTCTGGTCTCTCTCTCTGGTGTCTCTCTCTGGACGGTACCTGTGTTCTCTGGGGCCAGTAGACCCTGGAGCCACTGGGTCCAGTGTGGGTCCCTGGTCTTCTGTGTGGGGCTGCCGTACATGTCGGCTGTGATGTCAGGGGCCAGAAGCTCCGCCTCCAGACGGTTTATGGGAACGTCCACCAGGGGGAGCTTTGAGCGTGTACGACAGGCCAGAGGGTCCTCCTGTGGGAAACACGGATGTCAACGTTTTTATTCACCGTAGATCAGTTCTTTAGCAAAACAATTCTCATGATCTCAAGGTCACTCAATGCTCACTCTCTTTGGCCTCATTCTGGTCTCGCTCTGGCCTCATTCTGGTCTCGCACTGGTGTCCCTCTCCAGTCTGAGTCTCTCCGGTCACACTTTCCTGTCTCTTTCATTCTCTCATTCTCAAGTCTCTCCCTCTCGTTCTGATCTCTCTCCCTCTCTGGTCTCCCCTCTCGTTCTGATCTCTTTCCCTATCCGGTCTCTCCCTCTCATTCTGATCTCTCTCCCTCTCGTTCTGATCTCTCTCCCTCTCCGGTCACTCTGGTCTCTCCGGTCACTCTGGTGTCTCCGGTCTCTCCCACTCTCCGGTCTCTCTGGTCTCTCCCACTCTCTGGTCTCTCCCACTCTCTGGTCTCTCCTTCTCTCCCTGGTTGTAGTCAGAGACAGACTACACTCAGACCTGGTAGTAGAAGTCAGAGAGACCACACTCAGACCTGGTAGTAGAAGTCAGAGAGACTACATTCAGACCTGGTAGTAGAAGTCAGAGAGACTACACTCAGACCTGGTAGTAGAAGTCAGAGAGACTACACTCAGACCTGGTAGTAGAAGTCAGAGAGACTACACTCAGACCTGGTAGTAGAAGTCAGAGAGACTACACTCAGACCTGGTAGTAGAAGTCAGAAAGACTACACTCAGACCTGGTAGTAGAAGTCAGAGAGACTACACTCAGACCTGGTAGTAGAAGTCAGAGAGACTACACTCAGACCTGGTAGTAGAAGTCAGAGAGACTACATTCAGACCTGGTAGTAGAAGTCAGAGATACTACATTCAGACCTGGTAGTAGAACTCAGAGAGACTACACTCAGACCTGGTAGTAGAAGTCAGAGAGACTACACTCAGACCTGGTAGTAGAAGTCAGAGAGACTACACTCAGACCTGGTAGTAGAAGTCAGAGCTGCAGTTGAGCTCCTCCTCCACAGCGTTCAGTCGGTCGATGAAGGAGTCTGTGAGGGGGTCCGAGAAAGGCTCTGTGGTCCCGGGATCTGCTGCGGTCCCTGTGGTCCCCTGTGTGGTCCCAGCTGGGGTCTGGACTGGGGTCTGGACTTGGGTCTGGTCTGGGTTCTGGGGACAGGTCAGTCTGAGGGGAGAGGCCAGACTGTCTCCATCACTCAACAGCATCTGCAACACACATAAAGTTTTAAAGAAATTAAATAAATACAAAATGAAGATAATAAAGTAAATCACATCTTCCTGGTACCAGCCGTTCCTGGTACCAGCCGTTCCTGGTACCAGCCGTTCCTGGTCCTATGGCTGTGGTGTTAAAGTTACACCCCTCAGCTTTAACTGTGTGCTCTAACCTCGTCTGTGGTGTCCTCCTCCTCCTCTTCATCAGGACAGTACTCTTCATCAGACGTGTCCTCCTCTTCCTCCAAATCCATGTCCACGAAGCCCGAGGCCTGAACCCACAACAAGAGTCACACACAGACCTGGACCCAGACCAGGTCCAGGACCCAGACCACAGACCGACCACCCAATCACCACTCTCTCTTTGGTCTGCTCTTTGGTCTCTCTCTGGCCTCTCTCTGGTCTCTCTCTGGTCTCTCTCTGGTCTCTCTCTGGTCTCTCTCTGGTCTCTCTCTGGTCTCTCTCTGGTCTCTCTCTGGTCTCTCTCTGGTCTCTCTCTGGTCTCTCTCTGGTCTCTCTGAGTACTTACCCTGTTAGTGGCTGCAACCCCCGGGAGGCTCCAGTTCACTTTCTGCAACAGAACAAAGTTGCATAAAGTTGAGTCATGTGTAAAATCTGTTGCAGGCATCCCCCATATACAGACGGACAATGCTAACCCTCTAGCTCAGTGTCTCCCAAAGTGGGGTCCGCGGCCCCCTGGTGGGCCGCGAGGGTACTGGAGGGGGGCCGCGGGAGGTCATAAAAAAAATAAAAAAAATAATATTATTATTTAATGTTAAATTTATAATGTTTTGTTTGTAATATTAAAATATTTGTGTTCATTATTTGACTTGAATAATCCACTGTAATCATTTTTGTATTACAATGTTTGTAGCAGAGGCTATTTCCCCAAAATAAAATAACCAGAAGAGCCTTTTCTTAATGTTGTCTTCTTGGTTATTATTTTGGGGGGCCACGCAGACCCTTCAGATTTTTAAGGGGGCCTCGGTGTTGCTAAGTTTGGGAATGGCTGCTCTAGCTTAATGAAGCCCAATAGGGAAGTGCTCATGGTGAAGTTTGGCTACTGATCCCTCTCTGTGATCCTGCTGTTGTTAGTGAGATTTTGTCTTTGTAAACCCAGATAAAATCCATAAAAGGATCAACATGAAGACTAACACTGGTGATGTCACACTCAGTCCGCTCCTCACCTGTCCCTGCTCCACGGCCTGCTTCAGTCTGGACCGGGTCATTTTGGGCTCCTGCGAGGACAGACAACAGCAGTTTGAGACCATGTGGAGACCATGTGGAAACCATGTGGATGACAGCAGGTTACAGATGGTACTTACGAACAGAGGCAGGTCCTGTGTGTCCCGGATTGCTGCTTTCATCATGTCCACCACCTTCTCATGGGTGATCACCTCCTGCAGAGAGACCAGAACTTAGATTAGAGAGAGACCAGAGAGAGAGCAGAGACTGAGACCAGAGAGAGAGACCAGAGACAGAGAGAGAGACCAGAGAGACCAAAGACTGAGACCAGAGACCAAAGAGAGAGACCAGAGACTGAGAGAGAGACCAAAGACTGAGACCAGAGAGAGACTGAAGAGAGAGACCAGAGAGAGAGCAGAGACTGAGACCAGAGAGAGAGACCAGAGACAGAGAGAGAGACCAGAGAGACCAAAGACTGAGACCAGAGAGAGACTGAAGAGAGAGACCAGAGAGAGAGCAGAGACTGAGAGCAGAGAGAGAGACCAGAGACAGAGAGAGAGACCAGAGAGACCAAAGACTGAGACCAGAGACCAAAGAGAGAGACCAGAGACTGAGAGAGAGACCAAAGACTGACACCAGAGAGAGACCAGAGACTTAGACCAGAGAGAAAGACCAAAGAGAGAGACCAGAGACTAAAGAGAGAGACCAGAGACTTAGACCAGAGAGAAAGACCAAAGAGAGAGACCAGAGACTGAGAGAGAGACTAAAGACTGACACCAGAGAGAGACTAAAGAGAGAGACCAGAGACTTAGACCAGAGAGAAAGACCAAAGAGAGAGACCAGAGAGAGAGAGACCAGAAAGAGAGTGCTCTCACCCGGAGAATGTTGCGCACGTTCTGCTGTGTGAGGTTGTGTTTGCGGGACGTCCTGCGCAGATCCAGTTCCAGCTGGTTTTCACTTCCATGACTGCTGTCCTCCCCACTGGAGAGTCCCCCATCTGCACAGACAGAGACACAGACACGGTGAGACACAGAGAGGGGAGAGAGACAGAGACATAGAGGGGACAGACAGAGGCACACAGGGGAGAAGGACACAGAGAAGACAAAGACACAGAGGCACACAGGGGAGAAGGACACACAGAGAAGACAAAGACACAGAGGCACACAGGGGAGAAGGACACAGAGAGAAGACAAAGACACAGAGGCACACAGGGGAGAAGGACACAGAGAAGACAAAGACACAGAGAGAAGACAAAGACACAGAGGCACACAGGGGAGAAGGACACACAGAGAAGACAAAGACACAGAGGCACACAGGGGAGAAGGACACAGAGAGAAGACAAAGACACAGAGGCACACAGGGGAGAAGGACACAGAGAAGACAAAGACACAGAGGCACACAGGGGAGAAGGACACACAGAGAAGACAAAGACACAGAGGCACACAGGGGAGAAGGACACAGAGAAGACAAAGACACAGAGGCACACAGGGGAGAAGGACACACAGAGAAGACAAAGACACAGAGGCACACAGGGGAGAAGGACACAGAGAAGACAAAGACACAGAGGCACACAGGGGAGAAGGACACACAGAGAAGACAAAGACACAGAGAGAAGACAAAGACACAGAGGCACACAGGGGAGAAGGACACACAGAGAAGACAAAGACACAGAGGCACACAGGGAGAAGGACACAGAGAAGACAAAGACACAGAGGCACACAGGGGAGAAGGACACAGAGAAGACAAAGACACAGAGGCACACAGGGGAGAAGGACACAGAGAGAAGACAAAGACACAGAGGCACACAGGGGAGAAGGACACAGAGAGAAGACAAAGACACAGAGGCACACAGGGGAGAAGGACACAGAGAAGACAAAGACACAGAGGCACACAGGGGAGAAGGACACAGAGAAGACAAAGACACAGAGGCACACAGGGGAGAAGGACACAGAGAAGACAAAGACACAGAGGCACACAGGGGAGAAGGACACAGAGAAGACAAAGACACAGAGGCACACAGGGGAGAAGGACACAGAGAAGACAAAGACACAGAGGCACACAGGGGAGAAGGACACAGAGAAGACAAAGACACAGAGGCACACAGGGGAGAAGGACACAGAGAAGACAAAGACACAGAGGCACACAGGGGAGAAGGACACACAGAGAAGACAAAGACACAGAGGCACACAGGGGAGAAGGACACACAGAGAAGACAAAGACACAGAGGCACACAGGGGAGAGACGGACACAGAGAAGACAAAGACACAGAGGCACACAGGGGAGAAGGACACAGAGAAGACAAAGACACAGAGGCACACAGGGGAGAAGGACACAGAGAGAAGACAAAGACACAGAGGCACACAGGGGAGAAGGACACAGAGAAGACAAAGACACAGAGGCACACAGGGGAGAAGGACACAGAGAGAAGACAAAGACACAGAGGCACACAGGGGAGAAGGACACAGAGAAGACAAAGACACAGAGGCACACAGGGGAGAAGGACACACAGAGAAGACAAAGACACAGAGGCACACAGGGGAGAAGGACACACAGAGAAGACAAAGACACAGAGGCACACAGGGGAGAAGGACACAGAGAGAAGACAAAGACACAGAGGCACACAGGGGAGAAGGACACACAGAGAAGACAAAGACACAGAGGCACACAGGGGAGAAGGACACAGAGAGAAGACAAAGACACAGAGGCACACAGGGGAGAAGGACACACAGAAGACAAAGACACAGAGGCACACAGGGGAGAAGGACACAGAGAAGACAAAGACACAGAGGCACACAGGGGAGAAGGACACACAGAGAAGACAAAGACACAGAGGCACACAGGGGAGAAGGACACAGAAAAGACAAAGACACAGAGGCACACAGGGGAGAAGGACACACAGAAGACAAAGACACAGAGGCACACAGGGGAGAAGGACACAGAGAAGACAAAGACACAGAGGCACACAGGGGAGAAGGACACACAGAGAAGACAAAGACACAGAGGCACACAGGGGAGAAGGACACACAGAGAAGACAAAGACACAGAGGCACACAGGGGAGAAGGACACACAGAGAAGACAAAGACACAGAGGCACACAGGGGAGAAGGACACACAGAGAAGACAAAGACACAGAGGCACACAGGGGAGAAGGACACACAGAGAAGACAAAGACACAGAGGCACACAGGGGAGAAGGACACAGAGAAGACAAAGACACAGAGGCACACAGGGGAGAAGGACACAGAGAAGACAAAGACACAGAGGCACACAGGGGAGAAGGACACAGAGAAGACAAAGACACAGAGGCACACAGGGGAGAAGGACACAGAGAGAAGACAAAGACACAGAGGCACACAGGGGAGAAGGACACAGAGAGAAGACAAAGACACAGAGGCACACAGGGGAGAAGGACACACAGAGAAGACAAAGACACAGAGGCACACAGGGGAGAAGGACACAGAGAGAAGACAAAGACACAGAGGCACACAGGGGAGAAGGACACAGAGAAGACAAAGACACAGAGGCACACAGGGGAGAAGGACACACAGAGAAGACAAAGACACAGAGGCACACAGGGGAGAAGGACACAGAGAAGACAAAGACACAGAGGCACACAGGGGAGAAGGACACAGAGAAGACAAAGACACAGAGGCACACAGGGGAGAAGGACACACAGAGAAGACAAAGACACAGAGGCACACAGGGGAGAAGGACACAGAGAAGACAAAGACACAGAGGCACACAGGGGAGAAGGACACACAGAGAAGACAAAGACACAGAGGCACACAGGGGAGAAGGACACACAGAGAAGACAAAGACACAGAGGCACACAGGGGAGAAGGACACAGAGAAGACAAAGACACAGAGGCACACAGGGGAGAAGGACACACAGAGAAGACAAAGACACAGAGGCACACAGGGGAGAAGGACACAGAGAAGACAAAGACACAGAGGCACACAGGGGAGAAGGACACAGAGAAGACAAAGACACAGAGGCACACAGGGGAGAAGGACACAGAGAAGACAAAGACACAGAGGCACACAGGGGAGAAGGACACAGAGAAGACAAAGACACAGAGGCACACAGGGGAGAAGGACACAGAGAAGACAAAGACACAGAGGCACACAGGGGAGAAGGACACAGAGAAGACAAAGACACAGAGGCACACAGGGGAGAAGGACACACAGAGAAGACAAAGACACAGAGGCACACAGGGGAGAAGGACACAGAGAAGACAAAGACACAGAGGGGACAGAGAAGAAAGAGTGAGGAGGCTGCTTCACACACATCATCCTGGGCTTTAAGACCGGAGAACAGCCGTCCACAAAGAGACGGACCCTGTGTCCATCAGCCACAAACACATCTGTCCTTTAGCCTCATTCATTTCCATTTTCCATTTTCTTCCGCTTCATCTGTGGCCGGGTTGCAGGGGCAGCAGTCAGAGACGCCTATATTTCCCTCTCACACACGTCCTCCAGCTCGTCCGCGGGGAACCCCAAGGTGTTCCCAGGCCAGAGAGAGACATAGTCCCTCTGTGTCCTGGGTCTCCCCCGGGGCCCGGAACACCTCCCCAGGGAGGCGTCCAGAACACATGCCCGAGCCACCGCAACTGGTTCCTCTCGACGTGGAGAAGTAGCGACTCTACTCCGAGCTTGTATCTGCGATCTCGTTCTTTCGGTCATTACCCAAAGCTCATGACCAGAGGTGAGGGAGGGGAGCTCTGACTTCAGACGCTTCTCCCTCATGACCATAGGTGAGGGAGGGAATGTAGATTGACCGGTAAATTGAGAACTTTACCTTTCGGCTCAGCTCCCTCTTTACCACAACAGTCCTAGGGCTGGGCGATTAATCGATTTTAATCATTAATTCGAGTTTTACGTTTAGGGCGATTTCTTTTTTTAAAAATTCGATTTTTATTTTCTCCAGCGCAGAACTACAGCGCTAACGCGCTAACCGCGGGTCTATGGTGTTGAGCAGTCATTTTGAAGCTAACCTAATGCTAACAGTCTCCCTCTGGCCTGATGCTCGCTCTCACAGTTGGTGCTGTTGCAATAACACTTCAAACGTTCAAGAATCAGACTTTATTTAATCGCCAGAACACACACACACACGCACGCAGGCTCCGGTCGCTATGTTCGTACGCCATGTTCGTACGCCACATCTTTCACGCTCTCTCACGCTCGTTATTCCAAAGCGTACTCCCGTGTCCGTGGCGCGCACACACTCGTGTCCCACTGAGCCGCTGCACTTTGGGGAAAGACACGTCTCACACATTGCTCTCATTGCTCTGATACAAACAACGTGTTCCCCGCTGTCTGTTAGCTACAGTAGCTGCTACAGTAGCTGTTAGCTACAGTAGCTGCTACAGTAGCTGCTACTGTAGCAGCTACTGCTACAGTAGCTGCTACTGTAGCTGTTAGCTACAGTAGCAGCTACTGTAGCTGCTACTGTAGCAGCTACAGTAGCTGCTACAGTAGCTGTTAGCTACAGTAGCTGCTACAGTAGCTGTTAGCTACAGTAGCTGCTACAGTAGCTGTTAGCTACAGTAGCTGCTACGTAGCTGCTACTGTAGCTGCTACTGTAGCGCTACTGTAGCTACGCTACTGTAGCAGCTACAGTAGCTGCTACTGTAGCTACGTAGCTTAGCTACAGTAGCTGCTACTAGCTGTAGCTACAGTAGCGCTACGTAGCGCTACTGTAGCTCTACGTAGCTGTTAGCTACAGTAGCTGCTACAGTAGCTGTTAGCTACAGTAGCTAGCTACGTAGCTGTGCTACAGTAGCTGCTGCAGTAGCTGTTAGCTACAGCATCAGAATGTAAACAGGAAGCTCGCACAATGCGGGAGCCACTGAAGTTAGTATTAGCGCCACCAGCTGGACCGAGCGTTGTACTACAGCACAGTTACTCAGGCACAGTTGAAAGAACAAGCATGAAAACCCGAGGAGGCTTTTGGAAAAGACTGTTACAACATTTCTATTTTGAGTAATCAGTTTTAAAAATGTGATATTTCATGTAAATAATGCATGTGTTTAATAGGATTGATATATTTGCGATGGGCCTTGTTTGTGTGATTTAAGTTATTTTGAAGGTGCATAGTGTCATTGTAAGTGAAGTTATTATAAAACTGTTAAGCTACATTTTCACTGTTTACAATGGCAGAGCCATCTCGTTTACAAGCATGTTTTAAGGCGTAATTCCTGTTACACTTATGCTCCATGGGGATTTAGATTAAACTGCATATAGGAAAATCTATTTTTTTGTCAGTTGTAGTTTGTTTTTAAATAGAAAAAAATAAATCGATTAAAATCGAAAATCGGATTTGGTGTGAAAAAATCGGAGATTTATTTTTTTTGCCATATCGCCCAGCCCTAAAAAGTCCGATACAGCTCTGACTGCAGACGCTGCTCCCTCTTTACCACAACGGTCCGATACAGCGACCGCATCACTGCGCACGCTGCACCGATCCGCCTGTCAATCTCACGCTCCATTCTTCCCTCACTCGTGAACCAGACCCCGAGATACTTGAACTCCTCCACTTGAGGAAGGACCTCTCCACCTTGAGAGGACCAGGACCTGGAGAGGACAAGGCACCTCTTTTCTGGACGAGCACCATGGCCTCAGATTTGGACAGCGACTCAGGCTGGTGTGTCAGAAGGACTCGGCGACCAACCCGCCTTCAGGCCTAGTCTTTTTGCCGAGGAGTGTTCAGTGTAACGCTATATAATAACTATGGATATTAGTCTACAAGGCTCTCCCTGGTCTCTCTCTCTCTGTATATGTGTGTTCTCACCTGTGTCTGCAGATGAAGGACCCTCGCTCTCTCTTCTCACACATTTGGATTGAAAAGGCAGCGGCTCAGAGCTGCGGCGCTTCTGTACATGCTGCAAACCATAAGAAACACTTTCAAATTAAACACACACTCTACACACAGGGGGAGTTAAAGCTGGGGTCCGTAACTTTAGTCTCATCAAACTCTTGTGGTTTGAACAAAGAGTCTAAAAGGTTTTGAACCAATCAGACACAACATCCTGATTCACCTTAACACTTTTTTCTGCAGAGAGAGACCAGAGGGAGACCAGAGAGAGACCAGAGAGAGACCAGAGAGAGACCAGAGAGAGACCAGAGAGAGACCAGAGAGAGACCAGAGAGAGACCAGAGAGAGACCAGAGAGAGAGAGACCAGAGAGAGAGAGACCAGAGAGAGAGAGACCAGAGACCAGAGAGAGACCAGAGGGAGACCAGAGAGAGAGAGACCAGAGAGAAACCAGAGAGAGACCAGAGAGAGACCAGAGAGAGAGAGACCAGAGAGAGAGAGACCAGAGAGAGACCAGAGAGAGACCAGAGAGAGACCAGAGGGAGAGAGACCAGAGAGAGAGAGACCAGAGAGAGACCAGAGAGAGACCAGAGGGAGACCAGAGGGAGACCAGAGAGAGAGAGAGAGAGAGAGAGACCAGAGGGAGACCAGAGAGAGAGAGAGAGAGAGAGAGAGACCAGAGAGGGACCAGAGGGAGACCAGAGAGAGAGAGAGAGAGAGAGAGAGACCAGAGAGAGACCAGAGAGAGACCAGAGAGAGACCAGAGAGAGACCAGAGAGAGACCAGAGAGAGACCAGAGAGAGAGAGAGAGAGAGACCAGAGAGAGACCAAAGAGAGACCAGAGGGAGACCAGCGAGAGAGAGACCAGAGAGAGACCAGAGGGAGACCAGAGAGAGACCAGAGAGAGACCAGAGGGAGACCAGAGAGAGAGAGAGAGAGAGACCAGAGAGAGACCAGAGAGAAACCAGAAAGAGACCAGAGAGAGACCAGAGAGAGACCAGAGAGAGACCAGAGAGAGACCAGAGAGAGACCAGAATGTTTCTGTCTGAAACGCCGATCTAAAGATATGACATAATACACCATGTGAAAACTAGTGACGAAAGCAAACTGTTTAGAGCCAGTAACGTCTTGGACACACGTGTTATTTATGGGACACAAACGTTCCACAGCCTTTGATGTCGTGCTAAAGTTGGGGTTAAGTGAAGGCTTCCTCAGGGCGAAATACCAAGATTTTAGAGCCAGTCCAGTTCATTCCAACACAGTAACTGTTCAAACAGGAGCAATATCATCTAAATACTGCGGTGTGGGGACAATGACAGGCCTATGTCCGTGTGTTACTACCACAGTATGTGTTTACGTGAAGGGAAAACACAGAAAAGAGAAACGCGGCGTTGCTCAGGATGTAAACAAGGCTAATGCTAATGCTAACAGCTGCATGCTAGCTTCTCTTCGGCTCAGATCAACGCCGTGTTTACAGTGTGAAGAAAAGTGGCCATAGGAGACAACACTGCATGGCTATATGTGTGTGAGAGGATGTAGTTGTAATCTCTTACCCGCATAGCAGCTCCAGGCTAATGCTAATGCTAACACCTCCACACACCACAGAGGCGCAGTGAGGACCATCAGCGCCCCCTGCTGGTCACGGAGGGTCACCGCAGAGGATGCAACGCTCTCTGGTCTCTCTCTGGTCTCTCTCTGGTCTCTCTCTGGTCTCTCTCTGGTCTCTCTCTGGTCTCTCTCTGGTCTCTCTCTGGTCTCTCTCTGGTCTCTCTCTGGTCTGTCTCTGGTTCCTCTCTGGTCTCTTTCTGGTCTCTCTCTGGTCTATCTCCGGTCTATCTCCGGTCTCTTTCTGGTCTCTTTCTGGTCTCTTTCTGGTCTCTTTCTGGTCTCTTTCTGGTCTCTCTCTGGTCTATCTCCGGTCTCTCTTTGGTCTCTCTTTGGTCTCTCTTTGGTCTCTCTTTGGTCTCTCTTTGGCCTCTCTTTGGCCTCTCTTTGGCCTCTCTTTGGCCTCTCTTTGGCCTCTCTTTGGCCTCTCTTTGGCCTCTCTTTGGCCTCTCTTTGGCCTCTCTTTGGCCTCTCTTTGGCCTCTCTTTGGCCTCTCTTTGGCCTCTCTTTGGCCTCTCTTTGGCCTCTCTTTGGCCTCTCTTTGGCCTCTCTTTGGCCTCTCTTTGGCCTCTCTTTGGCCTCTCTTTGGCCTCTCTTTGGCCTCTCTTTGGCCTCTCTTTGGCCTCTCTTTGGCCTCTCTTTGGTCTCTCTTTGGTCTCTCTTCTCTTTGGTCTCTCTTTGGTCTCTCTTTGGCCTCTCTTTGGTCTCTCTTTGGCCTCTCTTTGGCCTCTCTCTGGCCTCTCTCTGGTCTCTCTCTGGTCTCTCTCTGGTTTGTCTCTGGTTCCTCTCTGGTCTCTTTCTGGTCTCTCTCTGGTCTATCTCCGGTCTCTCTTTGGTCTCTCTTTGGTCTCTCTTTGGTCTCTCTTTGGTCTCTCTCTGGTCTATCTCCGGTCTCTCTTTGGTCTCTTTCTGGTCTCTCTCTGGTCTATCTCCGGTCTCTCTTTGGTCTCTCTTTGGTCTCTCTTTGGTCTCTCTTTGGTCTCTCTTTGGTCTCTCTCTGGTCTCTCTCTGGTCTCTCTCTGGTCTCTCTCTAGTCTCTCTTTCTGGTCTCTCTCTGGTCTCTCTCTCTGGTTCCTCTCTAGTCTCTCTTTCTGGTCTCTCTCTGGTCTCTCTCTGGTCTCCTCTAAACCTGCATTGGAACTTGCTAGAACCTTTTTAGAGTTTAAATGTTACAGTGGTAAGTTCTTATGCTTCTAAGTCTTATAGTTTTTGCAGTATTTCTAACGTTTCCATTGATTAAAGCCAACACCAACACCACAAAAGCAGCAAATCCATTGAAAAGATTTGGTTTATTTTATTTTTATACATAGTTGTAAATATCATGTTATTCACAGAGATAGTGTGCAGTGGTGACAGACGCTCAGGGACAGGATCCGAAACATAAAATAAATAATTGCACTTAAGAAGCCAGAAGAAGAAGAAAAAGAAGAAGGCAGACAGGACAAAGAAAAGGCCATTTGAACTTTCAGAGTGGTCAGGACAATAGCGCCCCCTGTGGCTCAAGATATACTCAGAACGTTGTAAATCGCAAAGTGACGTAACAGAGAGAGGTTTTTGAACGACCTCCGTGTTAGGCTTTGATTTCAGCGTCTCTTTTTGTTTTTTTGAAATCCATTGGTTTTCTACAAATCCACAGCAAGAAACTCGGCTCGCTCTAGCTCCGTGCTGATTGGTCTAGTCTCTTCCTCTGGTCTCTTTCTCTCTGGTCTCTTTCTCTCTGGTCTCTTTCTCTCTGGTCTCTTTCTCTCTGGTCTCTTTCTCTCTGGTCTCTCTCTCTCTGGTCTCTCTCTCTCTGGTCTCTCTCTCTCTGGTCTCTCTCTCTGGTCTCTTCCTCTCTGGTCTCTTCCTCTCTGGTCTCTTCCTCTCTGGTCTCTTCCTCTCTGGTCTCTTCCTCTCTGGTCTCTTCCTCTCTGGTCTCTTCCTCTCTGGTCTCTTCCTCTCTGGTCTCTTTCTCTCTGGTCTCTTCCTCTCTGGTCTCTTCCTCTCTGGTCTCTTCCACTCTGGTCTCTTCCTCTCTGGTCTCTTCCTCTCTGGTCTCTTCCTCTCTGGTCTCTCTCTCTCTGGTCTCTCTCTGGTCTCTCACTCTGTGCTCTCTCTCTGTGCTCTCTCTCAGTCAGTGCTCTCTCTCTGTGCTCTCTCTCTGTGCTCTCTCTCTGTGCTCTCTCTATGCCCTTCAAACCTTTGATCTAGTCTTTGAACACCAACAAAACAAAAAAATATTAAATAAACTATGAAAACGTAACCGTAGCGACAACAGTCTTTAAAAACGTGTTTTCGGTCGAGTCTTTTCTCGCGCTCAGGACGTGGGCGACAATGCGACCGAGGGCACGGTGCTGGTCAGGTCGTAGGTGGAGTTGGGGGAGGAGGCCCGCGGGGGAGAGGCCAGGGGGGGAGAGGCCAGCGGGCTGTACCCGGGCCGTGCAGGCAGAGTGGGGGAGTCGGAGCTCACCTCGTCCCCCTCCTCGGAGTCCCACACCTCGCTCTGCAGGTACTCGGCGAACAGCGCCTTGGCCCTCTGCAGCGCACGGCTCAGGTTGTGTCGGCGCACCAGGCGGTCGAAGTGCATGGCCAGCTCGTTGTAGTCCAGCGCGTTCTTGATGATGTGGTCGCGGTGCTCCAGCAGGATGGCCAGGCACAGGAAGAGCATGAACGGGTTGCCTTTGCCAAACTCCTGCGGCGGCGGCAGCGAGCACGGCTTGGGGCAGTCCGCTCGGGGCAAAGTCTTGTTTCCCGGCGAGGACAGCGGGTTGGAGCTGGCCCTGAAGTGGGATTTCCCGAAGGAGAGGATGGGGGAGGAGAGCAGGGAGCGCGGGCGAGAGGGAGGAGACGACACGCCGTTGTGGAGACCGGGTTTAGAGTCCGGGATCAAGTTCGACCAAAGACTGGAGGGATCAGAGTCCTTTATCAGCGGAGCCTTCTCTCCGAGCTCGTCCTGGCTCTCTGCAGTGGACTGGCGCCTGAATGGGCCGGGCTCGGGCTGGGTGGGCTCGGGCTGGGTGGACTCGGGCTGGGTGGGCTCGGGCTGGGTGGGCTCGGGCTGGGTGGGCTCGGGCTGGGTGGGCTCGGGCTGGGTGGGCTCGATGTCTTCCATGCGTTCCTCGCTCCTGGCGCAGTAGTACTAAAAGATCAAACAACAGGTGAAACCACTTCACAAAAACACATTTGACATAATTCCACTTTAGTTTGGACCTGACACAGAGAGACACCTGTGGGGCACCGCAAGGGTCTACACTGGGACCCTCAGTATTCATAAAGTACCATTTATGTACTTGTTTTATGAAAGTCTAAGCTCTCCATCTACTGGTGATCCTGCTCCCTTGGCCTTTTTCAGGCGGATGAAGAACATGAAAAGGAAAGTGAATGACCTAAGACTATTTTTACAAACAATCAAACATGTTATACTCACTTTAAACTCGCCGAAACTGCTTTTCCTCGACATTGGAAAAGTGCTGGTTTTGGATTCTTCGTTGGCGTCTGTCTCCATGACAACCACTTCCTCTCGCGAAGGCCGGAGCATGTGGCGAATGCGCTGCCTGTCCTGGTCCTGGTCCTGGTTCTGGTCCTGGTCCTCCATCAGCCCCTCTCTGCTCTGCATGTGGTTCACAGCTCGTCCCGGTCCATCCTCCACCTGCCCTTCTTCCATCGATCTCCTCCGCCTGTAGCTCCCAGCCCTGTCCTGGTCCAGGTCCAGGCCCTGGTCTAGGCCCTGGTCCTGGTCCTCCACCCCTCTCCTCCTCCTCCTGTACCTCCCGGCCTGCTCCTCCTCCAGGGGCGGCCCACACAGCTCCACCTCAGTCTCTGGAGGGTCTGGAGGCAGCGAGCTCCAGGTGATCTCTAACATCCTCAGAGCATCATCGAAGGCGAACTCTCTCTTCAGCTCCAGCAGAAGCCAGCGGTAGCAGAAGAAGAGGTCGTCGGCGCCGCGGGACACCAGGTAGGAGTAGAAGTCCGGGTCGGAGTACTGCAGCAGCAGCTTCAGGTGCTGGAACTTCACAGACATGAGATGACCGTCCGGGCGGAAGTTCCCCTCCAGGCGCTTCATGACGCCGCAGAAGCAGATGAAGGCGTGCGCCTCGTTGTCCATGACGGCGAGGATCGGAGACGCAATGTCACTCATGCCCTGGCAGTACGAGATCTGGAGGAGCAGAGTAAAGCTGAGGTCTGTAACTTTCTCTGTATGAAACCATGTCTCTGGTTCTGGCTCGAGTTTCATGTGTTTGTCTCTGTCACTTCTTTAGATAAAGAGACAAGGGTTGAGTCTGGCCTCTCCCTCCGGTCTCCCTCTGGTCTCCCTCTGGTCTCCCTCTCTGGCCTCCCTCTGGCCTCCCTCTGGCCTCCCTCTGGCCTCCCTCTGGCCTCCCTCTGGCCTCCCTCTGGCCTCCCTCTGGTCTCCCTCTGGTCTCCCTCTGGCCTCCCTCTGGCCTCCCTCTGGCCTACCTCTGGCCTACCTCTGGTCTCCCTCTGGTCTCCCTCTGGTCTCCCTCTGGTCTCCCTCTGGTCTCCCTCTGGCCTCCCTCTGGCTTCCCTCTGGCCTCCCTCTGGCCTCCCTCTGGTCTCCCTCTGGTCTCCCTCTGGTCTCCCTCTGGTCTCCCGCTGGTCTCCCGCTGGTCTCCCTCTGGCCTCCCTCTGGCCTCCCTCTGGCCTCCCTCTGGCCTCCCTCTGTCCTCCCTCTGGTCTCCCTCTGGTCTCCCTCTGGCCTCCCTCTGGCCTCCCTCTGGCCTACCTCTGGCCTCCCTCTGGCCTCCCTCTGGCCTCCCTCTGGCCTCCCTCTGGTCTCCCTCTGGTCTCCCTCTGGTCTCCCTCTGGCTTCCCTCTGGCCTCCCTCTGGTCTCCCTCTGGTCTCCCTCTGGCCTCCCTCTGGCCTCCCTCTGGTCTCCCTCTGGTCTCCCTCTGGCCTCCCTCTGGCCTCCCTCTGGCCTCCCTCTGGCCTCCCTCTGGTCTCCCTCTGGTCTCTCTCTGGCCTCCCTCTGGTCTCCCTCTGGTCTCCCTCTGGCTTCCCTCCGGCCTCCCTCCGGCCTCCCTCCGGCCTCCCTCCGGCCTCCCTCCGGCCTCCCTCCGGTCTCCCTCCGGTCTCCCTCCGGTCTCCCTCCGGTCTCCCTCCGGCCTCCCTCCGGTCTCCCTCCGGTCTCCCTCCGGTCTCCCTCCGGCCTCCCTCCGGTCTCCCTCCGGTCTCCCTCCGGTCTCCCTCCGGTCTCCCTCCGGCCTCCCTCCGGCCTCCCTCCGGTCTCCCTCCGGTCTCCCTCTGGCCTCCCTCTGGCCTCCCTCTGGTCTCCCTCTGGTCTCCCTCTGGTCTCCCTCTGGTCTCCCTCTGGTCTCCCTCTGGCCTCCCTCTGGTCTCCCTCTGGTCTCCCTCTGGCCTCCCTCTGGTCTCCCTCTGGTCTCCCTCTGGTCTCCCTCTGGTCTCCCTCTGGTCTCCCTCTGGTCTCCCTCTGGTCTCCCTCTGGTCTCCCTCTGGCCTCCCTCTGGTCTCCCTCTGGTCTCCCTCTGGTCTCCCTCTGGTCTCCCTCTGGTCTCCCTCTGGTCTCCCTCTGGTCTCTGGTACCTGTGGGTGTGTGATGGCGAAGGTGGTGAGCAGGTTGGTGAGTGCGGTGAGGTGTGGGCTGTCCTCGGAGCCGGCGTAGTAGGCGTGAGCGCGGTCTGTCCTGAGAACGTCTTTGAGGACGTTCCCGCGGATGAAGTCCAGCTCCTGCGCACTGACCCTGGACGTCCCGGCGCTCTTCAGCTCGTAGTACTCTCTCGTCTTCCTCTTCATGTAGTCCATCCTCTCCTGACCACTCAGACCATCTGGGTACACGTTCAGCAGGTACCGCCACACCACCTGAGGAAAAGCAAGAGAGAGTCAGAGCAGAGAGACCAGAGGGAGAGACCAGAGGGAGAGACCAGAGAGAGAGACCAGAGGGAGAGACCAGAGAGAGAGACCAGAGGGAGAGACCAGAGGGAGAGACCAGAGAGAGAGACCAGAGAGAGAGACCAGAGAGAGAGGCCAGAGGGAGAGACCAGAGGGAGAGACCAGAGGGAGAGACCAGAGGGAGAGACCAGAGAGAGAGACCAGAGAGAGAGACCAGAGGGAGAGACCAGAGACTAGTGAGAGAGACCAGAGAGAGACCTGAGGTAGAGACCAGAGGGAGAGACCAGAGGGAGAGACCAGAGGGAGAGACCAGAGGGAGAGACCAGAGGGAGAGACCAGAGGGAGAGACCAGAGAGAGAGACCAGAGAGAGAGACCAGAGAGAGAGGCCAGAGGGAGAGACCAGAGACTAGTGAGAGAGACCAGAGAGAGACCTGAGGTAGAGACCAGAGGGAGAGACCAGAGGGAGAGACCAGAGAGAGAGACCAGAGAGAGAGACCAGAGAGAGAGGCCAGAGGGAGAGACCAGAGACTAGTGAGAGAGACCAGAGAGAGACCAGAGGTAGAGACCAGAGAGACCAGAGGGAGAGGCCAGAGGGAGAGACCAGAGGGAGAGACCAGAGAGAGAGGCCAGAGGGAGAGACCAGAGAGAGAGGCCAGAGGGAGAGACCAGAGGGAGAGACCAGAGAGAGAGACCAGAGAGAGAGGCCAGAGGGAGAGACCAGAGACTAGTGAGAGAGACCAGAGAGAGACCAGAGGTAGAGACCAGCGAGACCAGAGGGAGAGACCACAGAGAGAGTAGAGAGACCAGAGGGAGAGACCAGAGACTAGTAAGAGAGACCAGAGAGAAAGACCAGAGAGAGAGGCCAGAGAGAGGCCAGAGAGAGAGAGAGACCAGAGACTAGTGAGAGAAGTTTCTCCAACAGAAAGAATTTTGTGACGTAAAATGAAAGAGACCAGAGAGAGAGAGACCAGAAAGAGACAAGAGAGAGACCAGAGAGAGAGACCAGAAAGAGACAAGAGAGAGACCAGAGAGAGAGACCAGAAAGAGACCAGAAAGAGACCAGAGAGAGACCAGAGAGGGACCAGAGAGAGACCAGAGAGGGACCAGAGATAGATTTCATGTTGCTATTATCCTTAGTCCCTTGCTTGTTTGTAAACAGCCCCACACCTTGCGCAGCGATGGTTCCACTCCCCCATGGTAGATACGCAGCCTCAGCTCCTCTGGTTTGGTGAGCTGGCCTTGATGGTTTAGGTACCAGTGGAACTCTGCGTCACTTAGCGGAGGTTTGAACGGCTTCATCTCCTCTCCGTACGACCAGCTGAAGGCCTGCTGCACCCGGGTCAGGGTCCGGCCCACCTGGTAACCATGGAGACACACCAGGAGGTTAGACACCAGGGGGAAAGGGGACCAGAGAGAAATCAGAGAGAGAGATCAGAGAGAGACCAGAGAGAGATATCAGAGAGAGATATCAGAGAGAGAGGCCAGAGAGAGACCAGAGAGAGAGACCAGAGAGAGATATCAGAGAGAGAGACCAGAGAGACCAGAGAGAGACCAGAGAGAGATCATAGAGACCACAAGCACCAGGTTGTCAGAGACCAGGGGGGCAGGGACAGGACATCCACTTAATCATATCTTTATGAGCGAGTACTGGTACCTGGGTGAGTACTGGTACCTGGATGAGTACTGGTACCTGGATAAGTACTGGTACCTGAGTGAATACTGGTACCTGGGTGAGTACTGGTATCTGGGTGAGTACTGGTATCTGGGTGAATACTGGTACCTGGGTGAGTACTGGTACCTGGGTGAGTACTGGTACCTGGATGAGTACTGGTACCTGGATAAGTACTGGTACCTGGATAAGTACTGGTACCTGAGTGAATACTGGTACCTGGGTGAGTACTGGTATCTGGGTGAGTACTGGTATCTGGGTGAATACTGGTACCTGGGTGAGTACTGGTACATGGGTGAGTACTGGTACCTGGTGAGTACTGGTACATGGGTGAGTACTGGTACATGGGTGAGTACTGGTACCTGGGTGAGTACTGGTACATGGGTGAGTACTGGTACCTGGTGAGTACTGGTACATGGGTGAGTACTGGTACATGGGTGAGTACTGGTACCTGGGAGAGTACTGGTACCTGGGTGAGTACTGGTACATGGGTGAGTACTGGTACCTGGTGAGTACTGGTACATGGGTGAGTACTGGTACATGGGTGAGTACTGGTACCTGGGTGAGTACTGGTACATGGGTGAGTACTGGTACCTGGTGAGTACTGGTACATGGGTGAGTACTGGTACCTGGGAGAGTACTGGTACATGGGTGAGTACTGGTACCTGGGAGAGTACTGGTACCTGGGTGAGTACTGGTACCTGGGTGAGTACTGGTACATGGGTGAGTACTGGTACCTGGTGAGTACTGGTACATGGGTGAGTACTGGTACATGGGTGAGTACTGGTACCTGGGTGAGTACTGGTACATGGGTGAGTACTGGTACATGGGTGAGTACTGGTACCTGGGTGAGTACTGGTACATGGGTGAGTACTGGTACATGGGTGAGTACTGGTACCTGGGTGAGTACTGGTACATGGGTGAGTACTGGTACCTGGGAGAGTACTGGTACATGGGTGAGTACTGGTACCTGGTGAGTACTGGTACATGGGTGAGTACTGGTACCTGGGTGAGTACTGGTACATGGGTGAGTACTGGTACCTGGTGAGTACTGGTACATGGGTGAGTACTGGTACATGGGTGAGTACTGGTACCTGGGTGAGTACTGGTACATGGGTGAGTACTGGTACCTGGGTGAGTACTGGTACATGGGTGAGTACTGGTACATGGGTGAGTACTGGTACCTGGGTGAGTACTGGTACATGGGCGAGTACTGGTACATGGGTGAGTACTGGTACCTGGGAGAGTACTGGTACATGGGTGAGTACTGGTACCTGGTGAGTACTGGTACATGGGTGAGTACTGGTACATGGGTGAGTACTGGTACATGGGTGAGTACTGGTACATGGGTGAGTACTGGTACATGGGTGAGTACTGGTACATGGGTGAGTACTGGTACCTGGGAGAGTACTGGTACCTGGGTGAGTACTGGTACATGGGTGAGTACTGGTACCTGGTGAGTACTGGTACATGGGTGAGTACTGGTACCTGGGTGAGTACTGGTACCTGGGTGAGTACTGGTACCTGGTGAGTACTGGTACATGGGTGAGTACTGGTACATGGGTGAGTACTGGTACCTGGTGAGTACTGGTACATGGGTGAGTACTGGTACATGGGTGAGTACTGGTACCTGGGAGAGTACTGGTACCTGGGTGAGTACTGGTACATGGGTGAGTACTGGTACCTGGTGAGTACTGGTACATGGGTGAGTACTGGTACATGGGTGAGTACTGGTACCTGGGTGAGTACTGGTACATGGGTGAGTACTGGTACCTGGTGAGTACTGGTACATGGGTGAGTACTGGTACATGGGTGAGTACTGGTACCTGGGTGAGTACTGGTACCTGGGTGAGTACTGGTACATGGGTGAGTACTGGTACCTGGTGAGTACTGGTACATGGGTGAGTACTGGTACATGGGTGAGTACTGGTACCTGGTGAGTACTGGTACCTGGTGAGTACTGGTACATGGGTGAGTACTGGTACATGGGTGAGTACTGGTACCTGGGTGAGTACTGGTACATGGGTGAGTACTGGTACCTGGTGAGTACTGGTACATGGGTGAGTACTGGTACATGGGTGAGTACTGGTACCTGGAAGAGTACTGGTACCTGGGTGAGTACTGGTACATGGGTGAGTACTGGTACATGGCTGAGTACTGGTACATGGGTGAGTACTGGTACATGGGTGAGTACTGGTACATGGGTGAGTACTGGTACCTGGTGAGTACTGGTACATGGGTGAGTACTGGTACCTGGTGAGTACTGGTACATGGGTGAGTACTGGTACATGGGTGAGTACTGGTACATGGGTGAGTACTGGTACCTGGGAGAGCAGAGATTGGGTGAAGGGCAGAGCGGCGGAGGCCAGAGAGCGAGTGCGGTCTGCAAACAGCTGCTCAGAGGTCATCACGTCTTTGGGGCTGATGATGTCCCAGTCCTCCATCACTGGACCTGGATACAGAGGCAGAGGCAGAGACAGAGACAGAGACAGAGGCAGAGAGGCAGAGAGACAGAGAGGCAGAGAGACAGAGGCAGAGAGACAGAGAGGCAGAGGCAGAGAGACAGAGAGGCAGAGAGACAGAGAGGCAGAGGCAGAGAGACAGAGGAAGAGAGACAGAGGCAGAGAGACAGAGAGGCAGAGGCAGAGAGACAGAGAGGCAGAGGCAGAGAGACAGAGGAAGAGAGACAGAGACAGAGACAGAGACAGAGGCAGAGGCAGAGGCAGAGACAGAGACAGAGACAGAGACAGAGACAGAGGCAGAGGCAGAGACAGAGAGGCAGAGAGACAGAGAGACAGAGAGGCAGAGAGACAGAGAGGCAGAGAGACAGAGAGACAGAGAGGCAGAGAGACAGAGAGGCAGAGAGGCAGAGAGACAGAGGCAGAGAGACAGAGGAAGAGAGACAGAGACAGAGACAGAGACAATAGACAGAGACAGAGACAGAGACAGAGACAGAGGCAGAGGCAGAGACAGAGACAGAGACAGAGACAGAGCAGAGCCAGAGGCAGAGACAGAGACAGAGACAGAGACAGAGACAGAGACAGAGACAGAGGCAGAGGCAGAGACAGAGACAGAGACAGAGCCAGAGCCAGAGGCAGAGACAGAGACAGAGGCAGAGGCAGAGGCAGAGGCAGAGGCAGAGGCAGAGGCAGAGGCAGAGGCAGAGGCAGAGGCAGAGGCAGAGGCAGAGGCAGAGGCAGAGACAGAGGCAGAGGCAGAGGCAGAGGCAGAGGCAGAGGCAGAGGCAGAGGCAGAGGCAGAGGCAGAGGCAGAGGCAGAGGCAGAGGCAGAGGCAGAGACAGAGGCAGAGGCAGAGGCAGAGGCAGAGACAGAGGCAGAGGCAGAGGCAGAGGCAGAGGCAGAGGCAGAGGCAGAGGCAGAGGCAGAGGCAGAGGCAGAGGCAGAGACAGAGACAGAGACAGAGACAGAGACAGAGGCAGAGAAGGATCCGTGTTGTCAACCAGAAATATCATCAAGTAAACTATTTGCTCCCCTCTCCTCTCGTATTCTTCCGCAAAACTACAACCTGCCCGTTCGACGCAAACTCTTGACGTCAACCACAACTAACTACAACACCCGTCTCCCGCGCTCTCTGATTGGTCGGATGGAATTCAACCGATTGTAATCTCAAACACAGGGACCAGACCCAGACGTGACATGCAGTGAAATGATGATTGACCAGAGAGTACGGATGGATAAGGCCAGGCTACTGCAGCTCATGTTCAAATCAGCTTCTTCTGTATTAAGGCTAACACTGTGGTGATGTCACACTCTGGTCTGGCCCCTGGTCTGGCCCCTGGTCTGGCCCCTGGTCTGGCCCCTGGTCTGGCCCCTGGTCCCTTACTGTCCTCTGCTGGCCTGATGTCCATCTTCAGCTGCAGATGTGGTTTGGCGGCGCTCACAAAGGCCTCCTCCAAGTCCAGGTCCGAGGTCAGGGCCTGGAACCCCTCAGGGCCCTGGTCCCGGGACAAAAAGCTGATCCCAAAGGTCTGCTTCCTGAAAGAACACAGAGCAGTCCAGTTAACACAAAGCAGTCCATTTAACACAGAGCAGTCCAGTTAATTAACACAGAGCAGTCCAGTTAACACAAAGCAGTCCATTTAACACAGAGCAGTCCAGTTAATTAACACAGAGCAGTCCAGTTAACACAAAGCAGTCCATTTAACACAGAGCAGTCCAGTTAATTAACACAGAGCAGTCCAGTTAACACAGAGCAGTCCAGTTAACACAGAGCAGAGCAGTTAACACAGAGCAGTCCATTTAACACAGAGCAGTCCAGTTAACACAGAGCAGAGCAGTTAACACAGAGCAGTCCATTTAACACAGAGCAGTCCAGTTAATTAACACAGAGCAGTCCAGTTAACACAGAGCAGTCCATTTAACACAGAGCAGTCCAGTTAACACAGAGCAGTCCAGTTAACACAGAGCAGTCCATTTAACACAGAGCAGTCCATTTAACACAGAGCAGTCCAGTTAACACAGAGCAGAGCAGTTAACACAGAGCAGTCCAGTTAATTAACACAGAGCAGTCCAGTTAACACAGAGCAGTCCATTTAACACAGAGCAGTCCAGTTAACACAGAGCAGTCCAGTTAACACAGAGCAGTCCAGTTAACACAGAGCAGTCCATTTAACACAGAGCAGTCCAGTTAACACAGAGCAGTCCAGTTAACACAGAGCAGTCCATTTAACACAGAGCAGTCCAGTTAACACAGAGCAGTCCAGTTAACACAGAGCAGTCCATTTAACACAGAGCAGTCCAGTTAACACAGAGCAGTCCAGTTAACACAGAGCAGAGCAGTTAACACAGAGCAGTCCATTTAACACAGAGCAGTCCAGTTAATTAACACAGAGCAGTCCAGTTAATTAACACAGAGCAGTCCAGTTAACACAGAGCAGTCCAGTTAACACAGAGCAGTCCAGTTAACACAGAGCAGTCCAGTTAACACAGAGCAGTCCAGTTAACACAGAGCAGTCCATTTAACACAGAGCAGTCCAGTTAACACAGAGCAGTCCAGTTAACACAGAGCAGTCCAGTTAACACAGAGCAGTCCAGTTAACACAGAGCAGTCCATTTAACACAGAGCAGTCCAGTTAACACAGAGCAGTCCAGTTAACACAGAGCAGTCCAGTTAACACAGAGCAGTCCATTTAACACAGAGCAGTCCAGTTAACACAGAGCAGTCCAGTTAACACAGAGCAGTCCATTTAACACAGAGCAGTCCAGTTAACACAGAGCAGTCCATTTAACACAGAGCAGTCCATTTGACTGCTATAGGTTTAGGAGGAAGAATGATTAGTCTTTGTGCCTTTTCTGTGTCTGCATTTTGTTCTCTGTAAATACTGTAAGTATGAGTTTAACCTCCTGTTTTATTTATCATTTGTTTATGTACAAGTTAAATGTAGCCTTTTCTGGTTGCTTGGCAACTAGCATTCCCTCTCTGGTCCCTCTCTGGTCCCTCTCTGGTCCCTCTCTGGTCCCTCTCTGGTCCCTCTCTGGTCCCTCTCTGGTCTCTCCCTGGTCTCTCCCTGGTCCCTCTCTGGTCCCTCTCTGGTCCCTCTCTGGTCTCCCCCTGGTCTCTCCCTGGTCTCTCCCTGGTCTCTCCCTGGTCTCTCCCTGGTCTCTCCCTGGTCTCCCCCTGGTCTCTCCCTGGTCTCTCCCTGGTCTCTCCCTGGTCTCTCCCTGGTCCCTCTCTGGCCTCTCTCTGGCCTCTCTCTGGTCCCTCTCTGGTCTCTCCCTGGTCTCTCCCTGGTCTCTCCCTGGTCTCTCCCTGGTCTCTCTCTGGTCTCTCTCTGGTCTCTCCCTGGTCTCTCCCTGGTCTCTCCCTGGTCTCTCCCTGGTCTCTCCCTGGTCTCTCCCTGGTCTCTCCCTGGTCTCTCCCTGGTCTCCCCCAGGTCCCTCTTACCCGCTCAGGTCAAAGGCCCGTATGAGGATGTGCTGTAGAACTTCCAGGGACGTGATCTGAGGATCGACCGCAAACGACCGCAGCTCTGGAGGAAGAGCCCCGTCACATTTCTGCAACAAAACATCAGGTTAAAGCTCAGGCCTGTAACTTTAGACACCAGAGAGGGACCAGAGAGAGACCGAAACCCATTTCTCTAGTTCTTGCTCTAAAACAGTCTTGTTCTGTCACTAGTTTCATAAAACCCCAACCCGTATTGTTGGAGGAAAGTTAGGTACTGCAGCTTTAAGTACATCCTGCTTGACATACAATACAATAACACACACACACACACACACACACACTCACTCACTCTCACACACTCACACACACACACACACACACACACACACTCACTCTCACACACACACACTCACTCTCACACACACACACACACACACTCTCACTCACTCACACACACACACACACACACACACACACTCACTCTCACACACACACACACACACACACTATTTGCACCCAAACAACAGCCATGACGTCACACCCCAGCCGCTATGGGCCTACTGTAAACACTCCATATCACATGACGCGTCTCAGCGATCATCGGTTGTTTTCATCTTTACCTTGACTTTCACTCGGACCACCCCCCTCTCGTCCTCCCCAGCCATGTCCACCCGCAGCCCGGATCAACCTCTGGGGAAGACAGCCTCCTAAGACAACAGCAGCATGTTGGGTCCTAGACTGAAGCTGGGACTGGGACCAGGACCAGGACCAGGACCAGGACCAGGACCGGGGCCAGGACCGGGGCTGGTACTGGCCGGTAGACAGGAATTGACAGCCGGGTGCAAGGGGCATAGATCCACGGTTCGGCGGGGACAACGGCGGTGGTGGATAACAGACCGATTTTCGCGATTTCCGGTGCCGTGCTGTTATTGTTATCTGCTGCCATCTGCTGGTCAGAGACAGAACTGTCCAATTAATGCTACACATTTATCATTATTATTTTACCCTTTTGATATTCATGTTTCATATTTTATTTACTTTTGTTTCTATTTTTTATTTGTTTATTCATTTTTAATTAATGTATTATTTTATGTAATTTTACTGCAATATTTGGATGTATTTGTGATTTATCCAAGTTTTATTTCATCTTACATATTTTTTCAATTCTATGTTTATATTTATTTTATTAATTATTATCATCATTATCATTCTTTCAATATTAATTTATATCGTTCACTTTTTGTACTATTATAATTTCAATATAATTACTATATTTTTTAAAAAAAAGTATTATTATTATTACGGTTCGTTACTAAGTTAAATATTACGCATTAAATATTATTATATATTATTATATTATTTCACTTTCTCGCAAGCTCACGCCTTCGCTGCTGATCTTTTTCCCCAACACACTTCTGCCAGGCTCTCATCAGCGAACCGTAATACCGCTGTCTCTTTGACTGATTTAAGTAGTCAAACAATAAATAAAACAACCTCAAATTAAGTCTCATAAATTAAATTATGTTTTTGAGAGTAAACATGAGCTAGCATAGCCTCCCGTTAATATATTTGATCTTTGCGGAAAGTGCGTCGGGTGAAAACGTCCAGCCTTCAGCTCAGCAGCGGTGCAGCTACAGTAGTAGATGTGATTTCTGCTCTTTACATTTGTTTTACTTGTCTTTCTGTGGATATTTTGGACTCGCTGCGATGGAAGAAGTGGACAAGATCCTCATCCGTGCTTTGAAACAAGTGGGCACGTAAGTATCCCCTGCTGACACTGCTGACGCCTGCTCCTGTGCGGTCTGTCATATGACCATCTGCTGCAGAGACACATTTCCACTGTGCACGAAAGTAAAGTGGGAGATAACTCAGGATTAGCCACACGTTATTACAAACAACACTTAAAGCTGGAGTACCCAACTTTTTAAGGATGAAAAGATGGCTAAATTACCAGTAAATTGTAATTTTTTCCTGTGTGAGATCAATAAAGTCTATCTTATCTGTTCTCTTTTCTAAGTAAAGACGACTACAAACCCAAAGCCCTGGCCTCTGTCAAAAGTTTTGAGTTTGATATTTATATTTACTGCAATGCACTTGTTGACAATTGATCAGTTTCTCTCTACCCCTGGTCTCTCTCTCTGCTCTCTCTCTCTGGTCTCTCTCACTGCTCTCTCTCTGCTCTCTCTGCTCTCTCTCTGCTCTCTCTGCTCCCTCTCTGGTCTCTCTCTGCTCTCTCTCTGCTCTCTCTGCTCTCTCTCTGCTCTCTCTCTGCTCTCTCTCTGGTCTCTCTCTGGTCTCTCTGGTCTCTCTCTGGTCTCTCTGGTCTCTCTCTGGTCTCTCTGCTCTCTCTCTGCTCTCTCTCTGCTTTCTCTGCTCTCTCTGCTCTCTCTCACTGCTCTCTCTCTCTCTGCTCTCTCTCTCTCTCTCTCTCTGCTCTCTCTGCTCTCTCTGCTCCCCTCTCTCTCTGCTCTCTCTCTCTGGTCTCTCTCTGGTCTCTCTCTGGTCTCTCTCTGCTCTCTCTGCTCTCTCTCTGCTCTCTCTCTGCTCTCTCTGCTCTCTCTCTGCTCTCTCTCTGCTCTCTCTCTGGTCTCTCTCTCTGCTCTCTCTCTGCTCTCTCTGCTCTCTCTGCTCTCTATCTGCTCTCTATCTGCTCTCTCTCTGCTCTCTCTGCTCTCTCTCTGCTCTCTCTCTGCTCTCTCTGGTCTCTCTCTGGTCTCTCTCTGGTCTCTCTCTGCTCTCTCTCTGCTCTCTCTCTGCTCTCTCTCTGCTCTCTCTCTGCTCTCTCTGCTCTCCTGCTCTCTCTCTGCTCTCTCTCTGCTCTCTCTCTGCTCTCTCTGCTCTCTCTCTGCTCTCTCTCTGCTCTCTCTGGTCTCTCTCACTGCTCTCTGCTCTCTCTCTGCTCTCTCTCTGGTCTCTCTCTCTGCTCTCTCTCTGCTCTCTCTCTGCTCTCTCTGCTCTCTCTGCTCTCTATCTGCTCTCTCTCTGCTCTCTCTCTGCTCTCTCTGGTCTCTCTCTGCTCTCTCTCTGCTCTCTCTCTTCTCTCTCTCTGCCCTCTCTCTGCTCTCTCTGCTCTCTCTCTGGTCTCTCTCGCTCTCTCTCTGCTCTCTCTCTGCTCTCTCTGCTCTCTCTCTGCTCTCTCTGGTCTCTCTGCTCTCTCTCTGCTCTCTCTGGTCTCTCTCTCTCTCTCTGGTCTCTCTCTGGACTCTCTCTCTGGTCTCTCTCTCTGGACTCTCTCTCTGGTCTCTCTCTCTGGTCCCTCTGTCTGGTCTCTCTCTCTGGTCTATCTCTGGTCTCTCTCTCTCTGCTCTCTCTCTGCTCTCTCTCTGCTCTCTCTCTGCTCTCTCTCTGCTCTCTCTGCTCTCTCTCACTGCTCTCTGCTCTCTGCTCTCTCTGCTCCCTCTCTCTGCTCTCTTCGCTCTCTCTCTGCTCTCTCTCTGCTCTCTCTCTGCTCTCTCTCTGCTCTCTCTGGTCTCTCTCTGCTCTCTCTCTGCTCTCTCTCTGCTCTCTCTGCTCTCTCTCTGGTCTCTCTCTGGTCTCTCTCTGGTCTCTCTCTGGTCTCTCTCTGCTCTCTCTGCTCTCTCTCTGCTCTCTCTCTGCTCTCTCTGCTCTCTCTCTGCTCTCTCTCTGGTCTCTCTCTCTGCTCTCTCTCTGCTCTCTCTCTGCTCTCTCTCTGCTCTCTCTGCTCTCTCTGCTCTCTTGCTCTATGCTCTCTATCTGCTCTCTATCTGCTCTCTATCTGCTCTCTATCTGCTATCTCTCTGCTCTCTCTCTGCTCTCTCTGCTCTCTCTCTGCTCTCTCTCTGCTCTCTCTGCTCTCTCTCTGCTCTCTCTCTGCTCTCTCTGGTCTCTCTCTGGTCTCTCTCTGCTCTCTCTCTGCTCTCTCTCTGCTCTCTCTCTGCTCTCTCTCTGCTCTCTCTCTGCTCTCTCTGCTCTCTCTCTGCTCTCTGCTCTCTCTCTGCTCTCTCTCTGCTCTCTCTGCTCTCTCTCTGCTCTCTCTCTGCTCTCTCTCTGCTCTCTCTGCTCTCTCTGCTCTCTATCTGCTCTCTCTCTGCTCTCTCTCTGCTCTCTCTCTGCTCTCTCTGCTCTCTCTCTGCTCTCTCTCTGCTCTCTCTGGTCTCTCTCTGGTCTCTCTCTGCTCTCTCTCTGCTCTCTCTGCTCTCTCTCTGGTCTCTCTCGCTCTCTCTCTGCTCTCTCTCTGCTCTCTCTGCTCTCTCTCTGCTCTCTCTGGTCTCTCTGCTCTCTCTCTGCTCTCTCTCTGCTCTCTCTGGTCTCTCTCTGCTCTCTCTGCTCCCTCTCTCTGCTCTCTCGCTCTCTCTCTGCTCTCTCTCTGCTCTCTCTCTGCTCTCTCTCTGCTCTCTCTCTGCTCTCTCTGCTCTCTCTGCTCTCTCTCACTGCTCTCTGCTCTCTGCTCTCTCTGCTCCCTCTCTCTGCTCTCTCTCTCTGGTCTCTCTCTGGTCTCTCTCTGCTCTCTCTGCTCTCTCTCTGCTCTCTCTGCTCTCTCTCTGCTCTCTCTCTGCTCTCTCTCTGGTCTCTCTCTCTGCTCTCTCTCTGCTCTCTCTCTGCTCTCTCTCTGCTCTCTCTGCTCTCTCTGCTCTCTATCTGCTCTCTATCTGCTCTCTATCTGCTCTCTCTCTGCTCTCTCTCTGCTCTCTCTGCTCTCTCTCTGCTCTCTCTCTGCTCTCTCTGCTCTCTCTCTGGTCTCTCTCTGCTCTCTCTCTGCTCTCTCTCTGCTCTCTCTGCTCTCTCTCTGCTCTCTCTCTGCTCTCTCTCTGCTCTCTCTCTGCTCTCTCTGCTCTCTCTCTGCTCTCTCTCTGCTCTCTGCTCTCTCTGCTCTCTCTCTGCTCTCTCTCTGCTCTCTCTCTGCTCTCTCTGCTCTCTCTCTGCTCTCTCTCTGCTCTCTCTGGTCTCTCTCACTGCTCTCTGCTCTCTCTCTGCTCTCTCTCTGCTCTCTCTCTGCTCTCTCTGCTCTCTATCTGCTCTCTATCTGCTCTCTATCTGCTCTCTCTCTGCTCTCTCTCTGCTCTCTCTCTGCTCTCTCTCTGCTCTCTCTGGTCTCTCTCTGGTCTCTCTCTGCTCTCTCTGCTCTCTCTCTGCTCTCTCTGCTCTCTCTCTGCTCTCTGCTCTCTCTGCTCTCTCTCTGCTCTCTCTGCTCTCTCTCTGCTCTCTCTGCTCTCTCTCTGCTCTCTCTCTGCTCTCTCTGCTCTCTCTCTGCTCTCTCTCTGCTCTCTCTGGTCTCTCTCTCTGCTCTCTCTGCTCTCTCTCTGCTCTCTCTGGTCTCTCTCACTGCTCTCTGCTCTCTCTCTGGTCTTCCTGTCATCCCTGTGCTGTGAATCTGACACGGGTGTAAACAACCCGGCTGTGATGCTGTGGTGCCTGTGCTCCTGCAGGGAGGTGCCAGAGGAGGTGGACAGTGTGAAGCTCTTCAGCAGTGAGCTGGTGGTCCAGGCCGTGGTCTCATGTCTCCGTGTGATCGACCCAGGACTGGACCACGGACTGCCCTCCTCCCTCCCCCCAGGGATGTCTGCTCGCTTCAGGGTCGGCATGAGTCTGGCACAGGCCTGCCAGGTGAGGACCAGGACCAGGGATCAGGGTCGAAGGTCCAGGGTCTAGGGTGCAGGGAGAGACCAGAGATCGGGGTCCAGAGCAGAGACCAGGACGAGAGAGCAGGGTCCAGAGACCAGGGATCAGGGTCCAGAGGGAGAGCAGAGAGCAGAGAGCAGAGACCGGGTCCAGAGACCAGGGTCCAGAGACCAGGGTCCAGAGGGAGAGCAGAGACCGGGTCCAGAGACCAGGGATCAGGGTCCAGAGACAGACCAGAGACCAGGGTCCAGAGGGAGAGCAGAGACCGGGTCCAGAGACCAGGGTCCAGAGGGAGAGCAGAGAGCAGAGACCAGGTCCAGAGACCAGGGTCCAGAGGGAGAGCAGAGAGCAGAGACCAGGTCCAGAGACCAGGTCCAGAGACCAGGTCCAGAGACCAGGTCCAGAGACCAGGGTCCAGAGACCAGGGATCAGGGTCCAAAGAGAGACCAGAGACCAGCACCAAAAAGCAGGGTCCAGGGTCCAGAGAGAGACCAGAGACCAGGACCAGAGACCAGGACCAAAGGGGGAGACCAGCGAGAGAAAGGTAGAGACCGTTGATACTTGTTCCACCTGGTTGCCGTCTCTTCTGTCCCAGGACGTGGGGTACAAGGGGGAGCTGGGGTACCAGACGTTCCTCTACAGCTCTGAGCCCGAGATCCGCTCTCTGCTCATGTTCCTGGTGGAGAAGCTTCCACGAGGGAGCAACGAGTCCTCAGACCAGTCCTCAGGTGAGAACAGTCCTCAGGTGAGAACAGTCCTCAGCCCAGTCCTCAGCCCAGTCCTCAGCCCAGTCCTCAGCCCAGTCCTCAGCCCAGTCCTCAGACCAGTCCTCAGATCAGTCCTCAGCCCAGTCCTCAGCCCAGTCCTCAGCCCAGTCCTCAGCCCAGTCCTCAGCCCAGTCCTCAGCCCAGTCCTCAGATCAGTCCTCAGCCCAGTCCTCAGACCAGTCCTCAGACCAGTCCTCAGGTGAGAACAGTCCTCAGCCCAGTCCTCAGACCAGTCCTCAGACCAGTCCTCAGACCAGTCCTCAGACCAGTCCTGAGACCAGTCCTGAGACCAGTCCTCAGACCGGTTCTCAGACCAGTCCTGAGACCTTAGTTCTATGTTTGTTCTTGTGTTTTCAGGTAAATCAGTTCTGTTGCACAAAGACATCGCGGCGGCGCTGAAGGCTGAGCTGCACGTGCCCTGGCTGCCCCGGACCTGCCGTCTGCCCCGGACCTGGCGCCTGCCCCAGACCCATGTAAGGAGAGGAGGCTGCACCGTACCTTTACTTCCCCTTCATACATTGCCGGATGGTGGGGGCAGCAGTCTCCGCTCTCCCCACACCTCCTTCAGCTCATCTGAGGGGATCCTGAGGCCTTCCCAGAGTCCCTCTGTGTCCTGGGTCTTCTCTGGTCTCCTCTTGGTGGGACATGACCAGAACACATCCCCAGGGTTTCTGCAGACCCACAATGCACTTGGGCCGGGTCTGACCGGTTTCAGACCAAACTGCAGATCTGGAACATGGTGTTGGTTCTAAACAAACTGTCACAGAAGTCCAATAACTGACACCGTTTATGTTTACATATAAGTCAATAGGAGCTAGAGAGAGGAGCCAAACTTCACCATGAGCACTTCCCTGTTGAGTTTCTTTGAGCTAGCGTAGCATTGTCCATCTGTGCTCAGTCTATGGTGAGAGTTTCTTCTTACAGGTGTTTTTCTGACTTGTTCTTCAGGATCCAGACGTCCTGCACCACTTCCACTCCCAGCCTCTCAGTCTGCCTCACAGCCCAGACCGGACAGGCCTCTGCAAAGGTACCATTAAAGCTGAGGGACCTAACTTTCACACCACAGAAAAGTGAAAGGACATACCACATCTTCCAGTCTCTTTCTGGTCTCTCTCTCTCTGGGCTCTCTCTCTGGGCTCTCTCTCTGTATGGTCTCTCGCTCTCTGGGCTCTCTCTCTGGGCTCTCTCTCTGTATGGTCTCTCTCTGGTCTCTCTCTCTGGGCTCTCTCTCTGGTCTCTCTCTCTCTCTCTGGTCTCTCTGTATGGTCTCTCTCTCTCTGGCCTCTGTCTCTCTGGTCTCTCTCTTTCTGGTCTCTCTCTCTGGTCTCTCTGTATGGTCTCTCTCTGGTCTCTCTCTCTGGTCTCTCTCTCTGGTCTCTCTCTCTCTCTCTGGTCTCTCTGTATGGTCTCTCTCTCTGGGCTCTCTCTCTGGTCTCTCTGTATGGTCTCTCTCTCTCTGGCCTCTCTCTCTCTGGTCTCTCTGTATGGTCTCTCTCTCTGGGCTCTCTCTCTGGTCTCTCTGTATGGTCTCTCTCTCTCTGGCCTCTGTCTCTCTGGTTTCTCTCTCTCTGCTCTCTCTCTCTCTCCGGTCTCTGTATGGTCTCTCTCTCTCTGGCCTCTGTCTCTCTGGTTTCTCTCTCTCTCTGGTCTCTCTCTCTCTGGACTCTTTTTCTCTCTGGTCTCACTCTCTGGTCTCTCTTTCTCTTTAGTCTCTCTTTCTCTGGTCTCTCTCTCTCTCTGGTCTCACTTTCTGGCCTCTGTCTGTCTTTGGTCTCTCTCTCTCTCTCTCTCTCTCTGGTCTCTCTTTGGTCTCTCTCTCTCTCTCTCTCTCTCTCTCTCTCTGGTCTCTCTTTGGTCTCTCTCTGCTCTAGGGCTGGGCAATAAATCAAATTTAGGCAACTAATCGGCTTTTTCAGTGACTTTAATGAAAATCGATTTAAAATCGAAATCGTCCAAAGCAGGAAATTAAATCGAGATTTCCCATTTTTGCCATATCGCCCAGCCCTACTCTGCTCCTTGTCAGGCAGAAAAGTGAAAAAGAGCACCCCCACTCTTGGCCAATCCTCTCTCACCCCAAAGAGTCAAAAAGTGACTCTTGAGGCTCTGTCTGAAACAACACGAAGACTGCGTGTTGTGTGTTGTTTATGAGGCTAAAATAGAATGGCAAAGTGCTGTGTGCGACCCTGGTCTGTGCAGTGCGCTACATAAATAAAAAGTGTTGTGTGCAGAGCTGCTTGAATACCAGAGAGACCTGTTGCCCCCGGTGACCAGCCAGACCTCCCAGACCTCAGTCCTGGCCTCAGTCCTGGAACAGCACACCTCCCACTGCTGCCAGACCCAGGACTGGAACAGCGAGTGGAACAGCCAGGGCCTGCTGTCCCGGCTCAGCCCTGAGGTGAGGACGCAGCACTTTATACAGACTACAGAGGTGAGGACGTAGCACTTTATACAGTCTACAGAGGCGAGGGCTTAGCACTTTATACAGACTACAGAGGTGAGGACGTAGCACTTTATACAGACTACAGAGGTGAGGACGTAGCACTTTATACAGACTACAGAGGTGAGGACGTAGCACTTTATACAGACTACAGAGGCGAGGGCGTAGCACTTTATACAGACTACAGAGGCGAGGGCGTAGCACTTTATACAGACTACAGAGGCGAGGGCGCAGCACTTTATACAGACTACAGAGGTGAGGACGTAGCACTTTATACAGACTACAGAGGTGAGGGCGTAGCACTTTATACAGACTACAGAGGCGAGGGCGTAGCACTTTATACAGACTACAGAGGCGAGGGCGCAGCACTTTATACAGGCTACAGAGGTGAGGACGTAGCACTTTATACAGACTACAGAGGTGAGGGCGTAGCACTTTATACAGACTACAGAGGCGAGGGCGTAGCACTTTATACAGACTACAGAGGCGAGGGCGCAGCACTTTATACAGGCTACAGAGGTGAGGACGTAGCACTTTATACAGACTACAGAGGTGAGGGCGTAGCACTTTATACAGACTACAGAGGCGAGGGCGTAGCACTTTATACAGGCTACAGAGGTGAGGACGTAGCACTTTATACAGACTACAGAGGCGAGGACGTAGCACTTTATACAGACTACAGAGGCGAGGGCGTAGCACTTTATACAGGCTACAGAGGCGAGGGCGTAGCACTTTATACAGACTACAGAGGTGAGGACGTAGCACTTTATACAGACTACAGAGGTGAGGGCGTAGCACTTTATACAGACTACAGAGGCGAGGGCGTAGCACTTTATACAGGCTACAGAGGTGAGGACGTAGCACTTTATACAGACTACAGAGGTGAGGGCGTACCACTTTATACAGACTACAGAGGTGAGGACGCAGCACTTTATACAGGCTACAGTGGCGAGGACATAGCACTTTATACAGTCTACAGAGGTGAGGACGCAGCACTTTATACAGACTAGAGGCGAGGACGCAGCACTTTATACAGAGGCGAGGGCGTAGCACTTTATACAGACTACAGAGGTGAGGACGTAGCACTTAATACAGGCTACAGAGGCGAGGACGTAGCACTTTATACAGGCTATAGAGGCGAAGACGTAGCACTTTATACAGGCTACAGTGGCGAGGACGTAGCACTTTATACAGGCTACAGAGGCGAGGACTTAGCACTTTATACAGGCTACAGAGGCGGGGACTTAGCACTTTATACAAACTAGAGATGAGGACGTAGCACTTTATACAGACTTAGACTTCCCTCTCTTGCAGGAGTACCAGCTGAGTCTGACCTCCCTCTCTTGCAGGAGTACCAGCTGAGTGTGCTCTCATGGTACCTGGTCTGACCTCCCTCTCTTGCAGGAGTACCGGCTGAGGAAGCGCGCTCGTCTGCGTCAGCGCCTGGATGAGCAGGTGCGCTCTGCTGTGGCCGCTGATGGTTCCTCTAATGGTTCCTCTGATGGTTCCTCTGGATTAGAGCTGTCAGAGCTGCTGCGCTCCTTCAGAGGCTCAGAGCAGCTCCCACAGAAGAGCTCCCACTTCAGCCACACACAGAAGTTCACCTTCACTCAGGTAGGTCCCTCTGCTCCTGCTGGTCCTACTGAGACAGGACCAGCAGGAGCATGTAAGACTCATGCTGATCCGACTGAGACAGGACCAGCAGGAGCATAGAGGCCACAGCCTCTGTGCAGCAGCATGTGAGGAGTCTGGTCTCTCTCTGGTCTCACTATGGTCTCACTCTGGGCTCTCTAATATCACTGTTCCAAAGTGCTAAAGCCACGTTCAGACCGGATCATGCGTTGCGTCTGCTTTCAATGCAAAGTCAATGGTGATACGCGTTCGAGCGTCAAAACGCATTGACCTCTCGGCCCACACGGACTGTTCAGTAGAGACGCACGGACTGTTCAGTAGAGACACAGTCACACGGACTGTTCAGTAGAGACGCACGGACTGTTCAGTAGAGACCCACGGACTGTTCAGTAGAGACTCACGGACTGCTCAGTAGAGACTCACGGACTGTTCAGTAGAGACGCACGGACTGTTCAGTAGAGACGCACGGACTGTTCAGTAGAGACGCACGGACTGTTCAGTAGAGACGCACGGACTGTTCAGTAGAGACGCACGGACTGTTCAGTAGAGACGCACGGACTGTTCAGTAGAGACGCACGGACTGTTCAGTAGAGACGCACGGACTGTTCAGTAGAGACGCACGGACTGTTCAGCAGAGACGCACGGACTGTTCAGTAGAGACGCACGGACTGCTCAGTAGAGACGCACGGACTGTTCAGTGGAGACGCACGGACTGTTCAGTAGAGACCCACGGACTGTTCAGTAGAGACACACGGACTGTTCAGTAGAGACACACGGACTGTTCAGTAGAGACACACGGACTGCTCAGTAGAGACGCACGGACTGTTCAGTAGAGACGCACGGACTGTTCAGCAGAGACGCACGGACTGTTCAGTAGAGACGCACGGACTGCTCAGTAGAGACCCACGGACTGTTCAGTAGAGACGCACGGACTGTTCAGTAGAGACGCACGGACTGTTCAGTAGAGACCCACGGACTGTTCAGTAGAGACGCACGGACTGTTCAGTAGAGACTCACGGACTGTTCAGTAGAGACGCACGGACTGTTCAGTAGAGACCCACGGACTGTTTAGTAGAGACGCACGGACTGTTCAGTAGAGACTCACGGACTGTTCAGTAGAGACTCACGGACTGTTCAGTAGAGACTCACGGACTGCTCAGTAGAGACACACGGACTGTTCAGTAGAGACTCACGGACTGCTCAGTAGAGACACACGGACTGTTCAGTAGAGACGCACGGACTGTTCAGTAGAGACCCACGGACTGTTCAGTAGAGACGCACGGACTGTTCAGTAGAGACTCACGGACTGTTCAGTAGAGACGCACGGACTGTTCAGTAGAGACGCACGGACTGCTCAGTAGAGACGCACGGACTGCTCAGTAGAGACGCACGGACTGTTCAGTAGAGACGCACGGACTGTTCAGTAGAGACGCACGGACTGCTCAGTAGAGACGCACGGACTGTTCAGTAGAGACCCACGAACTGTTTAGTAGAGACGCACGGACTGTTCAGTAGAGACTCACGGACTGTTCAGTAGAGACGCACGGACTGTTCAGTAGAGACTCACGGACTGCTCAGTAGAGACGCACGGACTGTTCAGTAGAGACGCACGGACTGCTCAGTAGAGACCCACGGACTGTTCAGTAGAGACGCACGGACTGTTCAGTAGAGACTCACGGACTGTTCAGTAGAGACTCACGGACTGTTCAGTAGCGACCCACGGACTGTTCAGTAGCGACCCACGGACTGTTCAGTAGCGACCCACGGACTGTTCAGTAGAGACACACGGACTGTTCAGTAGAGACACACGGACTGTTCAGTAGAGACGCACGGACTGCTCTGTAGAGACGCACGGACTGTTCAGTAGAGACGCACGGACTGTTCAGTAGAGACGCACGGACTGTTCAGTAGAGACGCATGGACTGTTCAGTAGAGACGCACGGACTGTTCAGTAGAGACGCACGGACTGTTCAGTAGAGACGCACGGACTGTTCAGTAGAGACGCACGGACTGCTCAGTAGAGACGCACGGACTGCTCAGTAGAGACCCACGGACTGTTCAGTAGAGACGCACGGACTGTTCAGTAGAGACTCACGGACTGTTCAGTAGAGACTCACGGACTGTTCAGTAGAGACTCACGGACTGTTCAGTAGCGACCACGTTGTTCAGTAGCGACCCACGGACTGTTCAGTAGCGACCCACGGACTGTTCAGTAGAGACACACGGACTGTTCAGTAGAGACGCACGGACTGTTCAGTAGAGACGCACGGACTGTTCAGTAGAGACGCACGGACTGTCTGAGACGCACGATGTTCAGTAGAGACGCACGGACTGTTCAGTAGAGACGCACGGACTGTTCAGTAGAGACGCACGGACTGTTCAGTAGAGACGCACGGACTGTTCAGTAGAGACGCACGGACTGTTCAGTAGAGACGCACGGACTGTTCAGTAGAGACGCACGGACTGTTCAGTAGGACGCACGGACTGTTCAGTAGAGACCCACGGACTGTTCAGTAGAGACCACGGACTGTTCAGTAGAGACGCACGGACTGTTCAGTAGAGACGCACGGACTGTTCAGTAGAGACGCACGGACTGTTCAGTAGAGACGCACGGACTGTTCAGTAGAGACGCACGGACTGTTCAGTAGAGACGCACGGACTGTTCAGTAGAGACGCACGGACTGTTCAGTAGAGACGCACGGACTGTTCAGTAGAGACCACGGACTGTTCAGTAGAGACGCACGGACTGTTCAGTAGAGACGCACGGACTGTTCAGTAGAGACGCACGGACTGTTCAGTAGAGACGCACGGACTGTTCAGTAGAGACGCAGACTGCAGTAGAGACCACGGACTGTTCAGTAGAGACCACGGACTGTCAGTAGAGACGCACGGACTGTTCAGTAGAGACGCACGGACTGTTCAGTAGAGACGCACGGACTGTTCAGTAGAGACGCACGGACTGTTCAGTAGAGACGCACGGACTGTTCAGTAGAGACGCACGGACTGTTCAGTAGAGACTCACGGACTGTTCAGTAGAGACGCACGGACTGTTCAGTAGAGACGCACGGACTGCTCAGTAGAGACTCACGGACTGTTCAGTAGAGACGCACGGACTGTTCAGTAGAGACCCACGGACTGTTCAGTAGAGACGCACGGACTGTTCAGTAGAGACTCACGGACTGTTCAGTAGAGACTCACGGACTGCTCAGTAGAGACACACGGACTGTTCAGTAGAGACGCACGGACTGTTCAGTAGAGACCCACGGACTGTTCAGTAGAGACTCACGGACTGCTCAGTAGAGACGCACGGACTGTTCAGTAGCGACCCACGGACTGTTCAGTAGCGACCCACGGACTGTTCAGTAGAGACCCACGGACTGCGCGGGAAAGTCAAAGGGGAGGAGCAGGAGCAGAAAATCAACGCCCACAGGAGATAAACTTCGCTGAACCTTTCCTCGGGACGTTCGTGCAGCGACCAATCAGAGAGCAGCAAAGTGGTCACGGGGACATTGGTGGTCTGAGCGAGCAGACTGAACATACTGTAAACAGCCAAAACAGGAGCTACACCAGGACTAAACCAGGACTAAACCAGGACTAAACCAGGACTAAACCAGGACTAAACCAGGACTAAACCAGGACTAAACCAGGACTAAACCAGGACTAAACCAGGACTAAACCAGGACTAAACCTGGACTGAACCTGGACTGAACCTGGACTGAACCTGGACTGAACCTGGACTGAACCTGGACTGAACCTGGACTGAACCTGGACTGAACCTGGACTGAACCTGGACTGAACCTGGACTGAACCTGGACTGAACCTGGACTGAACCTGGACTAAACCTGGACTAAACCTGGACTAAACCTGGACTAAACCTGGACTAAACCAGGACTAAACCAGGACTAAACCAGGACTAAACCAGGACTAAACCAGGACTAAACCAGGGTTGACAATGGGGACATAGTGCTTGTTAACATGTGCTTTCATGCTTCCGTGACTTTATGCAACTGCTTCGAGTGTGTTCGCCGATGCGGAAATACCGTTTAATAATAAAATAAACTTATTGCGCACCTCCGTGAACACACACTACTGTTATATAAAGCCTGTGAAGGTCTCTGAACACAGACACCCTGCAAAGCTGCATTATTGGAGAAGATCTTTTAACGAGAAGCAGCTAGCATAGCTCTGTTAGCATCAGAGCCGGCTACTTCCGCCACTTCCGGTGCTGGTCAGGACGTTCTGGTGAGCGAGGCTTCAGCGTTTGTGCGTTTGTGGTCTGAACGCGGCATAAGACCTGTGTTGTACCGTGCTCTGACCTCTGACCCCTGACCCCAGGAGGCCTCCCCCCTCCCCCTCCCCCCGGTGGCCTTAGGGGGGGGTCAGCAGCAGCAGCAGGAGGAGCTCAGAGCGTTACAGCAGCAGCTGCAGCAGCTGTGCACAGGTGTGGAGCAGCTCACAGTGGAACTGAAGCACCGGAGCCTCACCGCAGCACAGGTACCACAGCACAGGGACCACAGCACAGTTACTACAGCACAGGGACCACAGCACAGTTACTACAGCACAGGGACCACAGCACAGGTACCACAGCACAGGGACCACAGCACAGGGACCACAGCACAGGGACCACAGCACAGGGAGCACAGCACAGGGACCACAGCACAGGGACCACAGCACAGGGAGCACAGCACAGGGAGCACAGCACAGGGACCACAGCACATGTACCACAGCACAGGGACCACAGCACAGGGACCACAGCACAGGGACCACAGCACAGGGACCACAGCACAGGGACCACAGCACATGTACCACAGCACAGGTACCACAGCACAGTTACTACAGCACAGGGACCACAGCACAGTTACTACAGCACAGGGACCACAGCACAGTTACTACAGCACAGTTACTACAGCACAGGTACCACAGCACAGTTACTACAGCACATGTACCACAGCACAGGTACCACAGCACAGGGACCACAGCACAGGGACCACAGCACAGTTACTACAGCACAGGGACCACAGCACAGTTACTACAGCACAGGGACCACAGCACAGTTACTACAGCACAGGGACCACAGCACAGTTACTACAGCACAGGGACTACAGCACAGGGACCACAGCACAGGGACTACAGCACAGGGACCACAGCACATGTACCACAGCACAGGTACCACAGCACAGTTACTACAGCACAGGGACCACAGCACAGTTACTACAGCACAGGGACCACAGCACAGTTACTACAGCACAGGGACTACAGCACAGTTACTACAGCACAGGGACCACAGCACAGGGACCACATCACAGGGACTACAGCACAGGGACCACAGCACAGGGACCACAGCACAGGGACCACAGCACAGGGACCACAGCACAGGGACCACAGCACAGGGACCACAGCACAGGGACCACAGCACAGGGACCACAGCACAGGGACCACAGCACAGGGACTACAGCACAGGGAGCACAGCACAGGGAGCACAGCACAGGGACCACAGCACAGGGACCACAGCACAGGGACCACAGCACAGGGACTACAGCACAGGGACCACAGCACATGTACCACAGCACAGGTACCACAGCACAGTTACTACAGCACAGGTACCACAGCACAGGGAGCACAGCACAGGGACCACAGCACAGGGACCACAGCACAGGGACCACAGCACAGGGACCACAGCACAGGGACCACAGCACAGGGACCACAGCACAGGGACCACAGCACAGGGACCACAGCACAGGGACCACAGCACATGTACCACAGCACAGGTACCACATCTCTCTCCCTGGTCCCCCTCCCTGGTCTCTGTCTCTGGCCGCTCTCTCTGGTCCCTCTCTTTGGTCTCTCTCTTTGGTCTCTCACTCTGGTCTCACTCTGGTCTCTTTCTGGTCTCTCTCTCTCTGGTCTTTCTCTCTCTGGTCTTTCTCTCTCTGGTCTCTCTCTCTCTGGTCTCTCTCTCTCTGGTCTTTCTCTCTCTGGTCTCTCTCTCTGGTCTCTCTCTCTCTGGTCTCTCTTTCCGGGCTCTCTAATCCTTGCGTTTGGTTTCTGCAGGTTTCCAATGATATAAATAAAAGAGAGCGTGAAAATGAGGAAAAACAACATCAGATCCAAGTCAAGAAGAAAACCATCGACCTTCTACCAGAGACCAACGAGAACCTGCTCCAGATGCAGGTGAGCTGTTCCCATGGTTACGGACCATGTGTGCTCACAACACAGCAGTCTGGCCAGAGAGAGAAAGAGGCCAGAGAGTGAAAGAGGCCAGAGAGCGAGAGAGGCCAGAGAGCGAGAGAGGCCAGAGAGCGAGAGAGGCCAGAGAGCGAGAGAGGCCAGAGAGAGAGAGAGGCCAGAGAGCGAGAGAGGCCAGAGAGCGAGAGAGGCCAGAGAGCGAGAGAGGCCAGAGAGAGAGAGAGGCCAGAGAGAGAGAGAGGCCAGAGAGCGAGAGAGGCCAGAGAGCGAGAGAGGCCAGAGAGAGAGAGAGGCCAGAGAGAGAGAGAGGCCAGAGAGAGAGAGAGAGTCCAGAGAGAGAGAGAGAGGCCAGAGAGAGAGAGAGAGGCCAGAGAGAGAGAGAGAGGCCAGAGAGAGAAAGAGGCCAGAGAGAGAAAGAGGCCAGAGAGAGAGAGAGGCCAGAGAGAGAGAGAAGGCCAGAGAGCGAGAGAGGCCAGAGAGCGAGAGAGGCCAGAGAGAGAGAGAGGCCAGAGAGAGAGAGAGGCCAGAGAGAGAGAGAGAGGCCAGAGAGAGAGAGAGAGGCCAGAGAGAGAGAGAGAGGCCAGAGAGAGAGAGAGAGGCCAGAGAGAGAGAGAGAGGCCAGAGAGAGAGAGAGGCCAGAGAGAGAAAGAGGCCAGAGAGAGAGAGAGGCCAGAGAGAGAGAGGCCAGAGAGAGAGAGGCCAGAGAGAGAGAGAGAGGCCAGAGAGAGAGAGAGGCCAGAGAGAGAAAGAGGCCAGAGAGAGAGAGGCCAGAGAGAGAGAGAGAAGCCAGAGAGAGAGAGAGAGGCCAGAGAGAGAGAGAAGCCAGAGAGAGAGGCCAGGGAGAGAGAGAGCGACACCAGAGAGAGCGAGACCCGAGCAAGATCATGAGGGATTATGAGATTGACAGTTTTCAGTGATATGGACTCTGTATTGGACTGTTGTGGCGAAGACGGAGCAGCGTCTGCAGTCAGAGCTCCATCACCTCTGGTCCTGAGCTTTGAGATAAGACCGAGAGGACGAGATCACGGACACAAGCGACACTTAAGTTTTGAGTTTTGAGTGGATCCGCCCTAGAGATAGTCACACAGGAGGAGCTCGGAGTAGCGCTCATACTCACATATGTCGTATTCTTTATGTACTATTTCCTCATATTTGTGACTTTTGCAGGAGCAGGTGGAGACCAGCGCACGCCGTGTACTCAGCCTCGCCACGCAGTGGGAAAAACACAGGACTCCACTGATCGAAGAGAAACGCAGACTGAAGGAACTCTGCAGGGTCCAGGACGTGAGTGACCAGAGGGAGACCAGAGGGAGACCAGAGGGAGACCAGAGGGAGACCAGAGGGAGACCAGAGGGAGACCAGAGGGAGACCATAGAGAGAGGCCATAGTGAGAGGCCATAGTGAGAGGCCATAGAGAGAGGCCATAGTGAGAGGCCATAGTGAGAGGCCATAGTGAGAGGCCATAGAGAGGCCATAGAGAGAGGCCATAGAGAGAGAGGCCATAGAGAGAGGCCATAGTGAGAGGCCATAGTGAGAGGCCATAGAGAGAGGCCATAGTGAGAGGCCATAGTGAGAGGCCATAGAGAGAGGCCATAGAGAGAGAGGCCATAGAGAGAGGCCATAGTGAGAGGCCATAGTGAGAGGCCATAGAGAGGCCATAGAGAGAGGCCATAGAGAGAGAGGCCATAGAGAGAGGCCATAGAGAGAGGCCATAGAGAGAGGCCATAGAGAGAGGCCATAGAGAGAGAGGCCATAGAGAGAGGCCATAGAGAGAGGCCATAGAGAGAGGCCATAGAGAGAGGCCATAGAGAGAGGCCATAGAGAGAGGCCATAGAGAGAGGCCATAGAGAGAGGCCATAGAGAGAGGCCATAGAGAGAGGCCATAGAGAGAGACCATAGAGGGAGGCCATAAAGAGGCCATAGAGAGGCCATAGAGAGGCCATACAGAGAGGCCATACAGAGAGGCCATAGAGAGAGGCCATAGAGAGAGAGGCCATAGAGAGAGAGGCCATAGAGAGAGAGGCCATAGAGAGAGGCCATAGAGAGAGGCCATAGAGAGAGGCCATAGAGAGAGGCCATAGAGAGAGGGCATAGAGAGAGGGCATAGAGAGAGGCCATAGAGAGAGGCCATAGAGAGAGGCCATAGAGAGAGGCCATAGAGAGAGGCCATAGAGAGAGACCATAGAGGGAGGCCATAAAGAGGCCATAGAGAGGCCATAGAGGGAGGCCATACAGAGAGACCATAGAGAGAGACCATAGAGGGAGGCCATAGAGAGGCCATAGAGAGGCCATAGAGGGAGGCCATAGAGAGAGGCCATAGAGAGAGACCATAGAGAGAGACCATAGAGAGAGACCATAGAGAGAGGCCATAGAGGGAGGCCATAGAGAGAGGCCATAGAGAGGCCATAGAGGGAGGCCATAGAGAGAGAGGCCATAGAGGGAGGCCATAGAGAGAGAGGCCATAGAGAGAGGCCATAGAGAGGCCATAGAGAGGCCATAGAGAGAGGCCATAGAGAGAGGCCATAGAGAGAGGCCATAGAGAGAGGCCATAGAGAGAGGCCATAGAGAGAGGCCATAGAGAGAGGCCATAGAGAGAGGCCATAGAGAGAGGCCATAGAGAGAGGCCATAGAGAGAGGCCATAGAGAGAGGCCATAGAGAGAGGCCATAGAGAGGCCATAGAGAGAGGCCATAGAGAGAGGGCATAGAGAGAGGGCATAGAGAGAGACCATAGAGGGAGGCCATAGAGAGGCCATAGAGAGGCCATAGAGAGGCCATAGAGAGGCCATAGAGAGAGACCATAGAGAGAGGCCATAGAGAGAGGCCATAGAGAGGCCATAGAGGGAGGCCATAGAGAGAGAGGCCATAGAGGGAGGCCATATAGAGAGAGGCCATAGAGAGAGGCCATATAGAGAGAGGCCATAGAGAGAGGCCATAGAGAGAGAGGCCATAGAGAGAGAGGCCATAGAGAGAGGCCATAGAGAGAGGCCATAGAGAGAGGCCATAGAGAGAGGGCATAGAGAGAGGCCATAGAGAGAGGCCATAGAGAGAGGGCATAGAGAGAGGCCATAGAGGGAGACCATAGAGGGAGGCCATAGAGAGGCCATAGAGAGGCCATAGAGAGGCCATAGAGGGAGGCCATAGAGGGAGGCCATAGAGAGAGACCATAGAGAGAGACCATAGAGAGAGACCATAGAGAGAGACCCTAGAGGGAGGCCATAGAGAGGCCATAGAGAGAGGCCATAGAGAGAGAGGCCATAGAGAGAGGCCATAGAGAGAGAGGCCATAGAGAGAGGCCATAGAGAGAGAGGCCATAGAGAGAGAGGCCATAGAGAGAGGCCATAGAGGGAGGCCATAGAGAGAGGCCATAGAGAGGCCATAGGGGGAGGCCATAGAGAGAGGCCATAGAGAGAGGCCATAGAGGGAGAGGCCATAGAGAGAGGCCATAGAGAGGCCATAGAGAGAGAGGCCATAGAGAGAGGCCATAGAGAGAGGCCATAGAGAGAGGCCATAGAGAGGCCATAGAGAGGCCATAGAGAGAGACCATAGAGAGAGGCCATAGAGAGAGGCCATAGAGAGAGGCCATAGAGAGAGGGCATAGAGAGAGGCCATAGAGGGAGGCCATAGAGAGAGGCCATAGAGAGGCCATAGAGAGAGAGGCCATAGAGAGAGAGGCCATAGAGGGAGGCCATAGAGAGAGACCATAGAGAGAGACCATAGAGAGAGGCCATAGAGAGAGACCATAGAGAGAGGCCATAGAGAGAGGGCATAGAGAGAGGGCATAGAGAGAGGCCATAGAGGGAGGCCATAGAGAGAGGCCAAAGAGCAACCCGCCTTGAGGCTATACTGTTTATCTGGTGCAGATGGAATCTTCTGGAAAATTGTCTGAGATCCGGTCTCTACACGAAAAGATCTCTGTGTGTTCGGAGGAGGCGAAGAAGAAGGAGCAGACCTACAAACAGCTGGTATTTCACTGCTGCGTCTCCTCCTCTGAAATCATCTCATTCACTTCATTTGGATCAGAGGCATGGAGGAGGTGGATCATCAACACTATTGGTCCTCCTCATTGTCAATCATTCTGGTGCTACGGTTCTTTCCTAACATTTGGGAATATCCTCCTATAAACCTTTAAAGTAGCAATATGTAAGATTTTCATGTCATCATTAAAGGTCCCTAATCTGTCATCATTAAAGGGCCCTAATCTGTCATCATTAAAGGGCCCTAATCTGTCATCATTAAAGGGCCCTAATCTGTCATCATTAAAGGGCCCTAATCTGTCATCATTAAAGGGCCCTAATCTGTCATCATTAAAGTGCCCTAATCTGTCATCATTAAAGGGCCCTAATCTGTCATCATTAAAGGGCCCTAATCTGTCATCATTAAAGGGCCCTAATCTGTCATCATTAAAGGGCCCTAATCTGTCATCATTAAAGGGCCCTAATCTGGCATCATTAAAGGGCCCTAATCTGTTATCATTAAAGGGCCCTAATCTGTCATAATTAACTCATTGACTGCCAGCCCATTTCAAAACAGGTACTCCCATATTGCCAGCCGTTTCTGGTGGTTTTTACTGATTTTTCAAGACCCACAGAATATTGTGTACTTTGACTATCTGAAATCTAAAACTAGATTCTGAAAGAATGGGCTGTCTACTCTCACCAGCAAAAAGAATTTTGTTTCTATCTTGTTTAGTTCTTCTGTAATCCCCAGTTGAGTAGAGGGAAGTTTTATTGAAATCACCAGAAAGCTGAGAAAAAAGGGCCACAAACAGTGCATCTAGCTGTGTTCAAACCATTCATAGCGCAATGCTGCCATCTGCTGGCTCCATAAAGTATTGCCTCAAGCCAATCTCCACATATTAGATTCAATGGACAGCTGGGAACGTAAAAATAGCGGGAAACGCAATTGACGTGTTAACACGTCATTGGCAGACAACGTTACTATTTAGTTTGACGTGTTAACACGTCAATGGCAGTCAATGAGTTAAAGGGCCCTAATCTGTCATCATTAAAGGGCCCTAATCTGTCATCATTAAAGGGCCCTAATCTGGCATCATTAAAGGGCCCTAATCTGTCATCATTAAAGGGCCCTAATCTGTCATCATTAAAGGGCCCTAATCTGTCATCATTAAAGGGCCCTAATCTGTCATCATTAAAGGGCCCTAATCTGTCATCATTAAATGGCCCTAATCTGTCATAATTAAAGGGCCCTAATCTGTCATCATTAAAGGGCCCTAATCTGTCATCATTAAAGGGCCCTAATCTGTCATCATTAAAGGGCCCTAATCTGTCATCATTAAAGGGCCCTAATCTGGCATCATTAAAGGGCCCTAATCTGTCATCATTAAATGGCCCTAATATGTCATCATTAAAGGGCCCTAATCTGTCAGAAGGCATGAATAAAACATGCTCTTTTCCAATACTTCTTTAACTGATAACAATAGTTCATTTGGATTTCAAAATGAGTTTTACAGCCCCTAATTCTTCCCCCGTCCACCGTTTCACCAATCTGAAAGTCCGTAATCTGGGCGCCAGAACTCACTGCGTGGAGCTAATCTCACTGGCAAAGTACCATGTGGCGTAGAACTAAAAAAGGTCTCGTTATGATTCTCAAATCATTAACGACAAAATAAGGAATAAAACCAGGATTTCTATCTTTGTGAAAAAGGTGTTGGTTATAGATTTGTTGTTGACTAAACTCTTGTCTATTCAGCTGTTATGGTCCCAGCTGGATTCGTCTGCATATCTGGCAACCTGAGTCAGGGAGAGTGGGAGAGGCTGCAGTACCACTTTTGGACACATTTTTACAAACTGCTCCTTTAACTTTGATTCATGCAGAGAACTCACAACTGCTACTGTGTCTCTGTGTGTGTGGCCAAAAGTGGTACTGCAGCCTCTCCTACTCCTGGGTCAACATAAGGAGCAGCAGCGCTACCCTGAGCTAACCCTCTGGTCCCTTGTGGCAGGTGTCGGAGCTGGAGTCTCTGCCTCAGGACGTGTCCCGCTCGGCCTACACCCAGAGGATCCTGGAGATCGTCAGCAACATCCGAAAACAGAAGGAGGAGATCAGCAAAGTAAGAACCTGAGCATTCTCTGGGTCTGGTGTCAGGACCTCCTCCTGGTCCTCTCAGTCTGGTGTCAGGACCTCCTCCTGGTCCTCTGGGTCTGGTGTCAGGACCTTTTCTGGTCCTCATGTAGATGGAGTTAGTCCAAGTCCTTCAGGTCCATGTCACACCATAACGTATCATTAGGTCTGGTTTGGTCCAATGGAAGTACAGTGATCTCTTCTGGTCCTCCCTAATAGTAACATCACACTGTAAAAACAATTGGACCAGGTATCGACCCCTGAGGCACACCAGAGCTGCTGTGGAGGGTGAGCTCTGGTCCACATGGTGCCTCTCTGTGAAGTAGGAAGTGTCTTTCAGTGTCCAAAAAAGCACTGTACGAGTTTGATGTATTATTATTATTATTTATTATTTATCATGCAGCGTTATTTTGAGTCTCACAAACATTATGCTGTTTTCAGTCAGATGTGTCGACTGTTGTGTGTTCTGTGTGTTACACGTACACAACTGTTACACAACCTTCACAGAGCAACACACACCACAGAGCACCACACACCACAGAGCAACACAACCACAGAGCACCACACACTACAGAGCACCACAACCACAGAGCAACACACACCACAGAGCACCACACACCACAGAGCAACACAACCACAGAGCACCACACACTACAGAGCACCACACACTACAGAGCACCACACACTACAGAGCACCACAACCACAGAGCACCACAACCACAGAGCACCACAACCACAGAGCACCACACACCACAGAGCACCACAACCACAGAGCACCATACACCACAGAGCAACACACACCACAGAGCACCACACACCAGATTATAGACTCATCATGTGTAGATTATACGTGTGTAGATTATACGTGTGTAGATTATACGTGTGTGTAGATTATACGTGTGTGGATTATACGTGTGTGGATTATACCTGTGTAGATTGTACGTGTGTGGATTATACATGTGTGGATTATACGTGTGTAGATTATACGTGTGTGGATTATACGTGTGGATTATCCGTGTGGATTATACGTGTGTAGATTATACGTGTGTAGATTATACGTGTGTGGATTATACGTGTGTGGATTATACGTGTGTGGATTATACGTGTGTAGATTATACGTGTGTGTAGATTATACGTGTGTGGATTATACGTGTGTGGATTATACGTGTGTGGATTATGCGTGTGTGGATTGTACGTGTGTGGATTGTACGTGTGTGGATTATACGTGTGTAGATTATACGTGTGTGGATTATACGTGTGTGGATTATACATGTATAGATTATACATGTGTAGATTATAATCTCTGTAATCTGTGTCTGCTGCAGATTCTGTCGGACACGAAAGAACTGCAGAAGGAGATCAACTCTCTGACGGGGAAACTGGACCGAACCTTTGCCGTCACAGACGAGCTCATCTTTAAGGTGAGACCGAGACAGCAGTGAGACCGAGGCAGCAGTGAGACCGAGGCAGCAGTGAGACCGAGGCAGCAGTGAGACCGAGGCAGCAGTGAGACCGAGACAGCAGTGAGACCGAGACAGCAGTGAGACTGAGGCAGCAGTGAGACCGAGACAGCAGTGAGACCGAGACAGCAGTGAGACCGAGGCAGCAGTGAGTAGGTCCGAGACAGTAGCGAGACCGAGGCATAGACTGTAAAAATTAACGGACAGTCACGCCTATCTCCGGCGTTCTAACTAATGGGCCAAACAATGTGCTCTACTGGAGCTATCCAAAATGGCCGTGAGTGGTCCCGCCCACAAGAAAATTATGAAAAAACGCATCTGTGCATGAGACAGCCGGCGCAACTCCATTCATTTGAACGAGAGACTTCAAAAATTCACCTGACGCGCTTCACCATACACTTTCAATGCAAAACTGACGCTTTTGAAGACGAAGTTAAGTCCGGTGTGAACGCCCCTTAACTCACTGACTGCCAGGCATTTTCAGATTTGAGAAGTGCGTTCTGCCAGCAATTTCAGGTGATTTGACCCAACTTTGAAGTGCCACAGAATATTCATTTTTTAGACAATGTAAACACCAAGGGCACCAAATTAAAGATTCACCTCTCTGCTTTACTCTGAAAAAAACAGTTTGTTTCTACCTCTTACCGTTCTTGCGTTATTCGCCATAGAACAAAGCATACTTTCACCCATAACACCTGGTCTGAGCAAGAAAACAGAGAAAACGAGCTGTATGTAAACAGGAACATATCAAGCAGAAAAGAGACTTTTAGATGCATTTTTGCTGCTTTAGTGACAACTCAAAACATCTTCACACTTGTTCCATTACAAAAAATATAAAAACATGACTCTGAAATAATACTTTTGATGGCAAATTGCAATTGCAATTTATTCACAGATAGAAAATTTAACTTTCTTCTATACCATCAACCAAAACGTCAAACAACAACAACACAAAGATCAATAAAACTATAGATGTATAAAATAGAATGAAGCATGTGAATTTGAGTGTGTGTGTGTGAATGTCAGTGTGCGAGTGAGTGTCTGTGTGTGTGAATGTCAGTGTGTGTGAATGTCAGTGTGCGAGTGAGTGTCTGTGTGCGTGAGTGAGTGAGTGAGTGCGTGTGAGTGTTTGTGAGTGTGTCCGATAAATCATGATCAGGTTTGCTGAACGAATCCGAGGCATCAGTAACAACAGCAGCTGATACGCTGGAGAGGCGGAAGGTGTGTCTCTGCTCCGGGCTCTTGCTCCGCGCAAATGTGGCTGCAGAGACGGACCTCCACCGGGGTCTCCCCTCTCTCCCCTCTCGACCTCACTCACTGATCCGCGAGTCAATCTCTGAAGCAGTGTCAACTGCTTATAACTATTCTTTTTCTCCATCACTCTTGCTATACTATCGCTAAACTAGATCACTGATCCGTCTCAATGCTACAGCAGCACGCTCTGCTACAGCACCACGCTTTCTCACACTCCCACACTCCTCCTCCTTCTCTCCACTGACTTATGACCTCTCCTGTGGTGCAATACTGCATCCTACTGGTGGTGATTTATCATTACAGGTACATTTGTACTATATATCAGTGTTGTGGGTCATTCACAAGGTGCGCCAGACATTACTGCAGCCTCCCGTGTAATAACACGAAAAACTCGTCAAACTCGTCATGGGCAGTGAGCGTTACTATTCAACATGACGAGTTTTGTCGTCATGGGCAGTGAATGAGTTAACAGGAGGCAAAACCCTGTGTCACATGATCCCTGTGTCACATGATCCCTGTGTCACATGATCCCTGTGTCACATGATCCCTGTGTCACATGATCCCTGTGTTTCAGGACGCCAAGCGAGACGAGTCGGTCCGGAAGTCCTACAAGCACCTGGCCGCGCTGCACGAGGTACCATGTGTGCAGTACCTCTCTGACACCACCAGAGGGGGCACTGTCCCTGATCCAGAACCATTGCACATACAGACATGTGATTAAAGCTGAGGGACCTGACTTTAGACTCTTTCATAAATAACACATTTGAACAGACACAACATTCTGTCTGTCTCTGGTCTCCTTCTCTTTGGTCTCCCACTGGTCCCTCTTTGGTCTCTTTCTGGTCTCTCTCTGCTCTCTTTCTCTGCTCTCTCTCTCTCTCTCTCTCTCTCTCTCTCTTGCTCTCTCTCTTGCTCTCTGCTCTCTCTGGTCTTGTGGGTTTTGACAGAGATCTGTTTGTGTGTTTAAGAAAGTATTTGCTTGTTCTCTCTCTGTTCAGAACTGCAACCAGCTGATCCAGACCATCGAGGACACAGGCTCCATCCTGAGAGAGATCCGCGATTTAGAGGAACAGGTGCGGTCTTGCCCTGTGGCCAACTTTTCCACAGTTCCAGCATTCTATCCTCGTTCCGTTGTTTTTCTCCCATCCCTTTTTGTCCTTTTTGGAAATGTCATTGGGGTTTAAGGAATTAAGGGCTTGGACCGACAGCAGTGTAGCCTGACTTTTCAATGCTTCCAAACAAAAAATTGCATGTTTGGCGTGCATAAGTAGTTCCTTTATCTGTGGTCCGTCATCAAATGCGACATACGAGTCCCGCACCTTTAAAGCCACCTCTGGTAACAGTCCTTCGACAAATCTGGAGCATAAATAACCGTTGTAAACGGGATTGTCCTTCTCCTCCCCGTCCGTTGCACCTGGGAGCTTCGGGGGTACACCAGAGTGTTCATTGAACACAGACAACAGGCGGCTATAGTACTCCTCGACCCTTTCGCCTTTTTCCTGCTTGCATTTAGACAGGATGGTTAGGTCATATTTGCGTGGAAAAACTGCTGCCAGCCCGTCACACATTTTCTTTATGGCAGTCAAATATGCTCCGGAGTCTGACTCCACAATCTCTTTAGCCCGTAGTCCTGGCTCTGGCAAATATGGCTTAAATTTCCCAAAGTCCGCAGGCGACATCTTGTAAACGAGAACCCGAGCGCACTCCGCTCCTGAGGGCTTGTATTCGCGACAGAAAGCGAGCAGGTCTTCGCTGAATTTTGAGCAGTTTGTCTCTGGCCGTGTAGACAGCAGTTGCGAAGCGGATAAAAACTCGCTCGGCCCCCAGGGTCTGAAGACCAGCGCCGGTCCTTCTCGGCCCACCATCTCTATCATGGGGAAAGTGGCGACGAAGTGATTTGTGGGCCTCGGTTCCCGCCGGAGCGTTTCCCTGCTCCATCGCGGTTCTGCTTCCGGCGCTTCTCCTTCTGCTGCTGCCGGCGCGGGGCCCACTTCCTGTGGGGCGTCAGCAGATGCGAGAGGCTTTGTGAGGCACTGACGTGGTTGGCTCTGGCGCGGCGGTGTTTCAGGCGTAGGACAGGGGCCGGTTTCATACAGCGGGGCCACGGAGGAAAGCGTGGACAAATCTGGGTAGAGAGAGAGAGAGGGCACAACAGTAGTCTGCACATTTTTTAACACAGCGCTTTGCTTGGGCGCGTACTTAGCATGGAGTTCTGCTCCTTCTGTGAAAGGGTTAGTAGGTGAGAAAGGGCGGTAGGGTGGGGGGTGTGTGGGATGTGTGTGTGTGTGTGTGTCCGCCTGTGTGTCCCCCCCCTCTGTGGAAGGCGGGGCAGCTATGGCTTTATTCGTCTTTTTGCGGTCCCGTTCTGTAGCTAAATCCTCCCACATGGCAAGACAGGTCTGGTGTTTCAGTATGGCCCTAACGTCTTCTGCTGTAATTTTCTTAAAACCAAGTATTTTTTCCCTTTCTTCTTCTAAATTTTCACGCAAGATGCGTAATTGATTCAAAGACATAGAACCTCCATCGGGAAAGCCGAATGAACTGCACCATATAGGCAGGCACTCCATTGCTTTAGATCCGAACCGTTTTTCCATTGCCATTGTTACGGGGGACGTTAACATTCCCCTCGGTGTGGCATCTCTAGATTGATTTTTCCCCATTTTCACGTACAGAACAATGGGCCTAGCCTCGCTTAGTCTCTCCCTGCTCTTCCTCACTTTGGAGCGATCCGTTCCCCCCCCGTTAGTTCAATACACCTAACGGGCGCGCGTTTTTGAAACGGACCGGGCCTGGCTGAAGGCACAAAGAGTTCTCAGGGTCGCTTACAGAGCGATACTAACACGCAGCCGCTAGGATTACCCGCACACAGTCTACGCTGTGGCAATGAATGAAATACCCCAAAAATACGTAAATAAATCAAATACCCGTGTACACTTAAGCGCTGCCCTGGGCTTGTTACGCAAATGAAAAGACAAAACTCACCAAATCAGGTTCTTTTTGGTCTTGTGTGGCCAAAGATTCTTTTCATGCGCCGGACGAGCGCGCCCTCCTTTCGTCTCCAAATAGAGCAGAGGCTGGTTTTGTTCCAGGTCGGCCGAACGCACCCGCTCGTCCCCGCCGAAAAAAACCCAGGCCAAGACATGCCAGCAACGCCAAATTGTTGTGGGAGTTTCTATCCACAGTAAGGAAACAGCTGGAAAGGTATTTGTCTTAATCAGGAGCGTAAGTTTATTATAACACACGTGCGGAGAACTCACATACACAAGATAGCGTACATCAGTTCTGGCGGGGCCAGTCCCAGGTCCCCGTTTACATAGACAACACATGAAAGACAGTCACGCCCACAAAAGGTGGGAGGGGTCACAGTTTGAGACGGGCATCCAGATGGCGAGGCGCCTTGCCTGGTGAGAGACAATCTTTGTTGCCATGGAGATGCAAACAGAAGGGACAAAAGACATGCAGAATGTAAGAGGTCAATAGAGATGCAGACATACGGACCGATAGAGATGCAAAATGCAAAAGGGGCAAAGGTGAGATAGTAATTTGCGTCATGTCTGTCGGTGCAGGGGGGAGACCGGTTCCTTCCTGCAGGTTAATTGAATAGAACAGCGGGGGGTGAGTTGGCGTCCTTGAGGCTAATCCAACTTGCCATAACAGCACACACACACACGTATAGATATTTATATCCATACATGTGTGTGTCTGAGACACACACACACACACACACACACACACACACACATATAGATATTTATATCCATATCCGTGCGCTGCAACATCAACATTTCCTTGAGAGACCAATAAAGGTTTTTATCTGATCATAAATGTGAGCAGAAGATGAGGATGGAGACACACACTAACACACACACACACAGACTCACACACAGAGACACACACACAGACAGACACACATAGACTTGCACAGACAGACACACACACACAGAGACACACAGACTTAGACCAATTGTCTTTTACGACGCTGCAGAAGCCTTTGTCTCATGAGAACCATATGAAGACCATAAAGATGAAGAGTGGAGCTAACTCTGACCCCTCCTCCTGGTCCGAGCCTCCTGGTCTGAGCCTCCTGGTCCGAGCCTCCTGGTCCGAGCCTCCTGGTCCGGGCCTCCTGGTCCGAGCCTCCTGGTCCGAGCCTCCTGGTCCGAGCCTCCTGGTCCGAGCCTCCTGGTCCGAGCCTCCTGGTCCGAGCCTCCTGGTCCGAGCCTCCTGGTCCGAGCCTCCTGGTCCGAGCCTCCTGGTCCGAGCCTCCTGGTCCGAGCCTCCTGGTCCGAGCCTCCTGGTCCGAGCCTCCTGGTCCGAGCCTCCTGGTCCGAGCCTCCTGGTCCGAGCCTCCTGGTCCGAGCCTCCTGGTCTGAGCCTCCTGGTCCCAGCCTCCTCTCTTTATAAACTATATTTTTTTTGCTCTATAATTTGTTTTGACAGGAAGTCCATAGAGACCAGAGAGAGACCAGAGAGAGACCAGAGAGAGACCAGAGAGAGACCAGAGAGAGAGACCAGAGAGAGACCAGAGAGAGAGACCAGAGAGAGACCAGGGACCTTTTTCATGACTCCCATTGATGACTGTTGTCGTTGTGTCCTTGGGCAAGACACTTAACCCCACTTTGCCTGAAGTCCTTGCTGAAAGATGGAGGACTCAGCACCTGCAGGAGGATCAGTGAGGACCAGGACGAGCAGGAGGATCAGTACGAGCAGGAGGATCAGTGAGGGTGCTCTGACTGCCACCCCCGACCCAGACATGGATTAAGGGGAAGAAGATGGATGGATGGAGTCGCTACACCTACTACTACTGAGATTTCAGAATCTTTTTCAAGGGAGATACTCTACATGGTTTTAGTGGTAGGGGAAACTGGAGCACCTGGAGGAAACCTACACAGAACATACAAACTCCAAACTTTCTGCTGTGGTCTGTCACAAAACCAGGACCAGGTCTTCATCAGGAACTGTTTATTTCTTTATCGTCAGAAGCAAAAAGAACAGAGAGAAAACATCAAACAGAAAGTGAGGCTGTGATGTTACTGGACTTTGGTCTCTCTCTCTGGCTCTCGGTCTCTCTCTCTCTGGTCTCTCTCTCTCTGGTCTCTCTCTCTCTGGTCTCTCTCTGGTCTCTCTCTCTCTGGTCTCTCTCTCGGGTCTCTCTCTCTCTGGTCCCTCTCTCTTGGTCCCTCTCTCTGGTCCCTCTCTCTGGTCCCTCTCTGTTCTCTCTCTCTGGTCTCTCTCTCTCTGGTCTCTCTCTCTCTGGTCTCTCTCTCTCTGGTCTCTCTCTCGGGTCTCTCTCTCGGGTCTCTCTCTCGGGTCTCTCTCTCTGGTCTCTCTCTCTGGTCTCTCTCTCGCTGGTCTCTCTCTCTCTGGACTCTCTCTCTGGTCTCTGTCTCTCTGGTCCCTCTCTCTCTGGTCCCTCTCTCTCTGGTCCCTCTCTCGCGGTCTCTCTCTCTCTGGTCTCTCTCTCTCGGGTCTCTCTCTCGGGTCTCTCTCTCTGGTCTCTCTCTCTGGTCTCTCTCTCTGGTCTCTCTCTCTGGTCTCTCTCTCTGGTCTCTCTCTCTCAGGTCTCTCTCTGGTCTCTGTCTGGTCCCTCTCTCTCTGGTCTCTCTCTCTCTGGTCCCTCTCTCTCTGGTCTCTCTCTCTCTGGTCCCTCTCTCTCTGGTCTCTCTCTGTCTGGTCCCTCTCTCTCTGGTCTCTCTCTCTCAGGTCCCTCTCCTCGCCGGTCTCTCTCTCTCTGGTCTCTCTCTCTCTGGTCTCTCTCTCTCTGGTCTCTCTCTCTCTGGTCTCTCTCTCTCTGGTCCTCTCTCTCTGGTCTCTCTCTCGGGTCTCTCTCTCGGGTCTCTCTCTCTGGTCTCTCTCTCTCAGGTCTCTGTCTGGTCCCTCTCTCTCTGGTCTCTCTCTCTGGTCTCTCTCTGTCTGGTCCCTCTCTCTGGTCTCTCTCTCTCTGGTCTCTCTCTCTCTGGTCTCTCTCTCTGGTCTCTCTCTCGGGTCTCTCTCTCGGGTCTCTCTCTCTGGTCTCTCTCTCTCAGGTCTCTGTCTGGTCCCTCTCTCTCTGGTCTCTCTCTCTGGTCTCTCTCTGTCTGGTCCCTCTCTCTGGTCTCTCTCTCTCTGGTCTCTCTCTCAGGTCTCTCTCTCTGGTCCCTCTCTCTCTGGTCTCTCTCTGTCTGGTCCCTCTCTCTCTGGTCTCTCTCTGTCTGGTCCCTCTCTCTCTGGTCTCTCTCTCTCTGGTCTCTCTCTCTGGTCTCTCTCTCTCTGGTCTCTCTCTCTGGTCTCTCTCTCTCTGGTTCCTCTCTCTCTGGTCTCTCTCTGTCTGGTCTCTCTCTGTCTGGTCCCTCTCTCTCTGGTCTCTCTCTCTCTGGTCTCTCGCTCTCTGGTCTCTCTCTCTGGTCCCTCTCTCTCTGGTCTCTCTCTGTCTGGTCCCTCTCTCTCTGGTCTCTCTCTGTCTGGTCCCTCTCTCGCTGGTCTCTCGCTCTCTGGTCTCTCTCTCTGGTCTCTCTCTCTGGTCTCTCTCTCTCTGGTCTCTCTCTCTGGTCTCTCTCTCTGGTCTCTCTCTCTGGTCTCTCTCTCTGGTCTCTCTCTCTCTGGTCTCTCTCTCAGGTCTCTCTCTCTCTGGTCTCTCTCTCTGGTCTCTCTCTCTGGTCTCTCTCTCGGGTCTCTCTCTCGGGTCTCTCTCTCTGGTCTCTCTCTCTGGTCTCTCTCTCTCAGGTCTCTGTCTGGTCCCTCTCTCTCTGGTCTCTCTCTCTGGTCTCTCTCTCTGGTCTCTCTCTGTCTGGTCCCTCTCTCTGGTCTCTCTCTCAGGTCTCTCTCTCTCTGGTCTCTCTCTGTCTGGTCCCTCTCTCTCTGGTCTCTCTCTCTCTGGTCTCTCTCTGGTCTCTCTCTCTCTGGTCTCTCTCTGGTCTCTCTCTGGTCTCTCTCTCTGGTCTCTGTCTGGTCTCTGGTCTCTCTCTCTCTGGTCTCTCTCTCTCTGGTCTCTCTCTCTCTGGTCCCTCTCTCTGGTCCCTCTCTCTCAGGTCTCTCTCTCTCTGGTCTCTCTCTCTCTGGTCCCTCTCTCTCAGGTCTCTCTCTCTCTGGTCTCTCTCTCTGGTCTCTCTCTCTCTGGTCTCTCTCTCTCTGGTCTCTCTCTCTCTGGTCTCTCTCTCTGGTCTCTCTCTCTGGTCTCTCTCTCTCTGGTCTCTCTCTCTCTGGTCTCTCTCTCTCTGGTCTCTCTCTCTCTGGTCTCTCTCTCTCTGGTCTCTCTCTCTCTGGTCTCTCTCTCTGGTCTCTCTCTCTGGTCTCTCTCTCTCTGGTCTCTCTCTCTGGTCACTGGACTTTAGCAGCCAGAGCAGAGTTTTCCAGTCTGATGGACCTGTAGTCTTCTAGGATCCGCTCCAGGTTTGCCACAGTCTTGTTGCCGCTCTCTGTTTCGATCTGAAACCAGGAAACCACAGACAGGAAACATGTCAGATAGTTATGGTACCACACCTTCTACTACTACTGGTCTCTGGCTCGCTGGTCTCTCACTCTCTTCTCTCTCGCTCTCTGTTCTCTCACTCTCTGCTCTCTTTCTATCATTCTCCGGTCTCCCTCTCTGGTCTCTCTCTCCCCGGTCTCTGGTCTCTCTCTCTGGTTTCTCTATTTGGTCTCTCTCGCTCTGGTCTCTCTCTCTGGTCTCTCTCTGGTCTCTCTCTGGTCTCTCTCTGGTCTCTCTCTGGTCTCTCTCTGGTCTCTCTTTGGTCTCTCTCTCTGGTCTCTCTCTCTGGTCTCTCTCTCTCTGGTCTCTCTCTCTGGTCTCTCTCTCTGGTCTCTCTCTGGTCTCTCTCTCTGGTCTCTCTCTGGTCTCTCTTTGGTCTCTCTTTGGTCTCTCTCTGGTCTCTCTCTCTGGTCTCTCTCTCTCTGGTCTCTCTCTCTGGTCTCTCTCTGGTCTCTCTCTCTGGTCTCTCTCTCTGGTCTCTCTCTCTCTGGTCTCTCTCTCTGGTCTCTCTCTCTGGTCTCTCTCTCTGGTCTCTCTCTGGTCTCCGCACCTGTTCCTCTAAATCGCGGATCTCTCTCAGGATGGAGCCTGTGTCCTCGATGGTCTGGATCAGCTGGTTGCAGTTCTGAACAGAGAGAGAACAAGCAAAGACTTTCTTAAACACACAAACAGATCTCTGTCAAAACCCACAAGACCAGAGAGAGCAGAGAGCAAGAGAGAGAGCAAGAGAGAGAGCAAGAGAGAGAGCGAGAGCGAGAGCGAGAGAGAGAGAGAGACCAGAAAGAGACCAAAGAGGGACCAGTGGGAGACCAGATCCAGGGAGAGAGACCAAAGAGAAGGAGACCAGAGACAGACAGAATGTTGTGTCTGTTCAAACGTGTTATTTATGAAAGAGTCTAAAGTCAGGTCCCTCAGCTTTAATCACATGTCTGTATGTGCAATGGTTCTGGATCAGGGACAGTGCCCCCTCTGGTGGTGTCAGAGATGTACTGCACACATGGTACCTCGTGCAGCGCGGCCAGGTGCTTGTAGGACTTCCGGACCGACTCGTCTCGCTTGGCGTCCTGAAACACAGGGATCATGTGACACAGGGATCATGTGACACAGGGATCATGTGACACAGGGATCTGTGACACAGGGATCATGTGACACAGGGATCTGTGACACAGGGATCATGTGACACAGGGATCATGTGACACAGGGATCATGTGACACAGGGATCATGTGACACAGGGATCATGTGACACAGGGATCATGTGACACAGGGATCATGTGACACAGGGATCATGTGACACAGGGATCATGTGACACAGGGATCTGTGACACAGGGATCATGTGACACAGGGATCATGTGACACAGGGATCATGTGACACAGGGATCATGTGACACAGGGATCATGTGACACAGGGATCATGTGACACAGGGATCATGTGACACAGGGATCATGTGACACAGGGATCATGTGACACAGGGATCATGTGACACAGGGATCATGTGACACAGGGTTTTGCCTCCTGTTAAGGGGCGTTCACACCGGACTTAACTTCGTCTTCAAAAGCGTCAGTTTTGCATTGAAAGTGAATGGTGAAGCGCGTCAGGTGAAGCCGAGAGCTTGACGCGCGTCAAAAGCTTCAAGCACCAAAATGACAAAACTATCCCGGCGTCAGTTGAAGCGCGTTAAAAGCTTTTTGAAGCTTTTGGTCTGAACGCGCCTTTAGGCGTTTGCATGCTACGGCGCCCTCCTGTGACCAGTTAAAACCAGCTTTAAATAAGGTTCAGTTCACAACAGAAGAGGTGTAGGGTCAGAGAGGGTTTGGACCTGTGTCTACTGATGCTAGTACTGCTGCTACGGCACGGTGACCGAGTGGATAGCACTCTCGCTTCTCAGCAAGAAGGTCCTGGGTTCAAATCCCGGTCGGAATAGGGCCTTTCTGAGTGGAGTTTGCATGTTCTCCCCGTGTCTCTCAAAAACGTCTTTACAGGATGGACCAAAAGTTGGCTCTTGGCCCAAAGCTCCGTTCCACATGTGTGTCAATGCTGAGTGTTCTGGACCACTCTAGTTTACTTGCTGTGAATTTTTGAAGTCTCTCGTTCAAATGAATGGAGCTGCTCCGGCTGTCTCATGCGCAGATGCATTTTTTCATAATTTTCTTGTGGGCGGGACCACTCACGGCCATTTTGGATAGCTCCAGTAGAGCACATTGTTTGGCCCATTAGTTAGAACGCCGGAGATAGGCGTGACTGTCCGTTAATTTTTACAGTCTATGCCTCGGTCTCGCTGCTGTCTCGGTCTCGCTGCTGTCTCGGACCTACTCACTGCTGCCTCGGTCTCACTGCTGTCTCGGTCTCACCTTAAAGATGAGCTCGTCTGTGACGGCAAAGGTTCGGTCCAGTTTCCCCGTCAGAGAGTTGATCTCCTTCTGCAGTTCTTTAGTGTCCGACAGAATCTGCAGCAGACACAGATTACAGAGATTATAATCTACACATGTATAATCTATACATGTATAATCCACACACGTATAATCCACACACGTATAATCTACACACGTATAATCCACACACGTACAATCCACACACGCATAATCCACACACGTATAATCTACACACGTATAATCCACACACGTATAATCCACACACGTATAATCTACACACACGTATAATCTACACACGTATAATCCACACACGTATAATCCACACACGTATAATCCACACACGTATAATCTACGCACGTATAATCTACACACGTATAATCCACACGGATAATCCACACGTATAATCCACACACGTATAATCTACACACGTATAATCCACACGTATAATCCACACATGTATAATCCACACACGTACAATCTACACACGTATAATCCACACACGTATAATCCACACACGTATAATCCACACACGTATAATCCACACACGTATAATCCAAACGTATAATCCACACACGTATAATCTACACACACGTATAATCTACACACGTATAATCTACACATGATGAGTCTATAATCTGGTGTGTGGTGCTCTGTGGTGTGTGTTGCTCTGTGGTGTGTGGTGCTCTGTAGTGTGTGGTGCTCTGTAGTGTGTGGTGCTCTGTGGTGTGTGGTGCTCTGTAGTGTGTGGTGCTCTGTGGTTGTGGTGCTCTGTGGTTGTGTTGCTCTGTGGTGTGTGGTGCTCTGTGGTGTGTGGTGCTCTGTAGTGTGTGGTGCTCTGTGGTGTGTGGTGCTCTGTGGTTGTGTTGCTCTGTGGTGTGTGGTGCTCTGTGGTGTGTGTTGCTCTGTGGTTGTGGTGCTCTGTAGTGTGTGGTGCTCTGTGGTTGTGTTGCTCTGTGGTGTGTGGTGCTCTGTGGTGTGTGGTGCTCTGTGGTGTGTGTTGCTCTGTGAAGGTTGTGTAACAGTTGTGTACGTGTAACACACAGAACACACAACAGTCGACACATCTGACTGAAAACAGCATAATGTTTGTGAGACTCAAAATAACGCTGCATGATAAATAATAAATAATAATAATAATACATCAAACTCGTACAGTGCTTTTTTGGACACTGAAAGACACTTCCTACTTCACAGAGAGGCACCATGTGGACCAGAGCTCACCCTCCACAGCAGCTCTGGTGTGCCTCAGGGGTCGATACCTGGTCCAATTGTTTTTACAGTGTGATGTTACTATTAGGGAGGACCAGAAGAGATCACTGTACTTCCATTGGACCAAACCAGACCTAATGATACGTTATGGTGTGACATGGACCTGAAGGACTTGGACTAACTCCATCTACATGAGGACCAGAAAAGGTCCTGACACCAGACCCAGATGGCCAGGAGGAGGCCCTGACACCAGACTGAGAGGACCAGGAGGAGGCCCTGACACCAGACCCAGAGGACCAGGAGGAGGTCCTGACACCAGACCCAGAGAATGCTCAGGTTCTTACTTTGCTGATCTCCTCCTTCTGTTTTCGGATGTTGCTGACGATCTCCAGGATCCTCTGGGTGTAGGCCGAGCGGGACACGTCCTGAGGCAGAGACTCCAGCTCCGACACCTGCCACAAGGGACCAGAGGGTTAGCTCAGGGTAGCGCTGCTGCTCCTTATGTTGACCCAGGAGTAGGAGAGGCTGCAGTACCACTTTTGGCCACACACACAGAGACACAGTAGCAGTTGTGAGTTCTCTGCATGAATCAAAGTTACTGCAGCCTCTCCCACTCTCCCTGACTCAGGTTGCCAGATATGCAGACGAATCCAGCTGGGACCATAACAGCTGAATAGACAAGAGTTTAGTCAACAACAAATCTATAACCAACACCTTTTTCACAAAGATAGAAATCCTGGTTTTATTCCTTATTTTGTCGTTAATGATTTGAGAATCATAACGAGACCTTTTTTAGTTCTACGCCACATGGTACTTTGCCAGTGAGATTAGCTCCACGCAGTGAGTTCTGGCGCCCAGATTACGGACTTTCAGATTGGTGAAACGGTGGACGGGGGAAGAATTAGGGGCTGTAAAACTCATTTTGAAATCCAAATGAACTATTGTTATCAGTTAAAGAAGTATTGGAAAAGAGCATGTTTTATTCATGCCTTCTGACAGATTAGGGCCCTTTAATGATGACAGATTAGGGCCATTTAATAATGACAGATTAGGGCCCTTTAATTATGACAGATTAGGGCCCTTTAATGATGACAGATTAGGGCCCTTTAATGATGCCAGATTAGGACCCTTTAATGATGACAGATTAGGACCCTTTAATGATGACAGATTAGGACCCTTTAATTATGACAGATTAGGGCCCTTTAATGATGCCAGATTAGGGCCCTTTAATGATGACAGATTAGGGCCCTTTAATGATGACATATTAGGGCCCTTTAATGATGACAGATTAGGGCCCTTTAATGATGACAGATTAGGGCCCTTTAATGATGACAGATTAGGGCCCTTTAATTATGACAGATTAGGGCCCTTTAATGATGACAGATTAGGGCCCTTTAATGATGACAGATTAGGGCCCTTTAATGATGCCAGATTAGGGCCCTTTAATGATGACAGATTAGGGCCCTTTAATGATGACAGATTAGGGCCCTTTAATGATGACAGATTAGGGCCCTTTAATGATGACAGATTAGGGCCCTTTAATGATGACAGATTAGGGCCCTTTAATGATGACATATTAGGGCCATTTAATGATGACAGATTAGGGCCCTTTAATGATGCCAGATTAGGGCCCTTTAATGATGACAGATTAGGGCCCTTTAATGATGACAGATTAGGGCCCTTTAATGATGACAGATTAGGGCCCTTTAATGATGCCAGATTAGGGCCCTTTAATGATGACAGATTAGGGCCCTTTAATGATGACAGATTAGGGCCCTTTAATGATGACAGATTAGGGCCCTTTAATGATGACAGATTAGGGCCCTTTAATGATGACAGATTAGGGCCCTTTAATGATGACAGATTAGGGCCCTTTAATGATGACAGATTAGGGCCCTTTAATGATGACAGATTAGGGCACTTTAATGATGACAGATTAGGGCCCTTTAATGATGACAGATTAGGGCCCTTTAATGATGACAGATTAGGGCCCTCTAATGATGACATGAAAATCTTACATATTGCTACTTTAAAGGTTTATAGGAGGATATTCCCAAATGTTAGGAAAGAACCGTAGCACCAGAATGATTGACAATGAGGAGGACCAATAGTGTTGATGATCCACCTCCTCCATGCCTCTGATCCAAATGAAGTGAATGAGATGATTTCAGAGGAGGAGGAGACGCAGCAGTGAAATACCAGCTGTTTGTAGGTCTGCTCCTTCTTCTTCGCCTCCTCCGAACACACAGAGATCTTTTCGTGTAGAGACCGGATCTCAGACAATTTTCCAGAAGATTCCATCTGCACCAGATAAACAGTATAGCCTCAAGGCGGGTTGCTCTTTGGCCTCTCTCTATGGCCTCCCTCTATGGCCTCTCTCTATGCCCTCTCTCTATGGTCTCTCTCTATGGTCTCTCTCTATGGTCTCTCTCTATGGTCTCTCTCTATGGTCTCTCTCTATGGCCTCCTAGGCTCTATGGCCTCTCTCTATGGCCTCTCTATGGCCTCTCTCTATGGCCTCTCTCTATGGCCTCTCTCTATGGCCTCTCTCTATGGCCTCTCTCTATGGCCTCTCTCTATGGCCTCTCTCTATGGCCTCTCCTCTATGGCCTCTCTATGGCCTCTCTCTATGGCCTCTCTCTATGGCCTCTCTCTATGGCCTCTCTCTATGGCCTCTCTCTATGGCCTCTCTCTATGGCCTCTCTCTATGGCCTCTCTCTCTATGGCCTCTCTCTCTATGGCCTCCTCTATGGCCTCTCTATGGCCTCTCTCTATGGCCTCCCTCTATGGCCTCTCTCTATGGCCTCTGTCTATGGCCTCCCTCTATGGCCTCTCTATGGCCTCTATGGCCTCTCTCTATGGTCTCTCTCTATGCCTCTCTATGGCTCCTCTATGCCCTCTCTCTATGGCCTCTCTCTATGGCCTCTCTCTATGCCTCTCTCTATGGCCTCTCTCTATGGCCTCTCTCTATGGCCTCTCTCTATGGCCTCTCTCTATGGCCTCTCTCTATGGCCTCTCTCTCTATGGCCTCTCTCTATGGCCTCTCTCTCTATGGCCTCTCTCTATGGCCTCTCTCTATGGCCTCTCTCTATGGCCTCTCTCTATTGCCCTCTTCTACTCTATGGCCTCTCTCTATGCCTCTCTCTATGGCCTCTCTCTATGGCCTCTCTCTATGGCCTCTCTCTCTATGCCTCTCTCTATGGCCTCTCTCTCTATGGCCTCTCTCTATGGCCTCTCTCTATGATGCCTCTCTCTATGGCATCTCTCTATGGCCTCTCTCTATGGCCTCTCTCTATGGCCTCTCTCTATGGCCTCTCTATGGCTATGGGCCTCTCTCTATGCCCTCTCTCTATGGCCTCCTCTATGGCCTCTCTCTCTATGGCCTCCCTCTATGGCCTCTCTCTCCTCCCTCTATGGCCTCTCTCTATGCCTCTCTCTATGGCCCTCTCTCTCTATGGCCTCTCTATGGCCTCTCTCTATGGCCTCTCTCTATGGCCTCCTCTATGGCCTCTCTCTATGGCCCTCCCTCTATGGCCTCTCTATGGCCTCTCTCTCATGGTCTCTCTGTATGGCCTCCCTCTTATGGCCTCTCTATGGCCTCCCTCTATGGCCTCTCTCTATGGCCTCTCTCTATGGCCTCTCTCTTATGGCCTCTCTCTAATGGCCTCTCTCTATGGCCTCTCTCTATGGTCTCTCTATGGTCTCTCTCTCTATGGTCTCTCTCTCCTGGTCTCTCTCTCTGGTTTCTCTCTGGTCTCCTCTGGCCTCCTCTGGTCTCCCTCTTTTTTCTTTGGGCCTCCCTCTGGTCTCCCTCTGTCTCCCTCTGGTCTCCCCTCTGGTCTCCCTCTGGTCTCCCTCTGGTCTCCCTCTGGTCACTTGCACGTCCTGGACCCTGCAGAGTTCCTTCAGTCTGCGTTTCTCTTCGATCAGTGGGAGTCCTGTGTTTTTCCACTGCGTGCGAGGCTGAGTACACGGCGTGCGCTGGTCTCCACCTGCTCCTGCAAAAGTCACAAATATGAGGAAATAGTACATAAAGAATACGACGTATGTGAGTATGAGCTCTACTCCGAGCTCCTCCTGTGTGACTATCTCTAGGGCGGATCCACTCAAAACTCAAAACTTAAGTGTCGCTTGTTTCCGTGATCTCGTCCTCTCGGTCTTATCTCAAAGCTCAGGACCAGAGGTGAGGGAACAGTCCAATACAGAGTCCATATCACTGAAAACCTGTCTGTCAATCTCATAATCCCTCATGATCTTGCTCGGGTCTCGCTCTCTCTGGTGTCTCTCTCTGGCCTCTCTCTGGCCTCTCTCTCTCGCTCCCTCTCTCCCTGGCCTCTCTCTCTGGCCTCTCTCTGGCCTCTCTCTCTCTGGCCTCTCTCTCTGGCCTCTCTCTCTCTCTCTGGCCTCTCTATGGCCTCTCTCTCTGGCCTCTCTCTCTCTCTCTCTATGGCCTCTCTCTCTCGCTCTCTCTCTCTGGCCTCTCTCTCTCTCTCTGGCCTCACTCTCTCTCTGGCCTCTCTCGCTCTCTCTCTCTGGCCTCCCTCTCTCTCTGGCCTCTCTCTCTCTCTGGCCTCTCTCTCTCGCTCTCTCTCTCTGGCCTCCCTCTCTCTCTGGCCTCTCTCTCTCTCTGGCCTCTCTCTCTCTCTGCCTCTCTCTCTCTCTGGCCTCTCTCTCTCTAGCCTCTCTCTCTCTCTGGCCTCTCTCTCTCTAGCCTCTCTCTCTCTAGCCTCTCTCTCTCTCTCTCTGGCCTCCCTCTCTCTCTGGCCTCCCTCTCCTCTCTGGCCTCTCTCGCTCTCTGGCCTCTCTCGCTCTCTGGCCTCTCTCTCTCTGGTCTCTCTCTCTCTGGCCAGACTGCTGTGTTGTGAGCACACATGGTCCGTAACCATGGGAACAGCTCACCTGCATCTGGAGCAGGTTCTTGTCGGTCTCTGGTAGAAGGTCGATGGTTTTCTTCTTGACTTGGATCTGATGTTGTTTTTCCTCATTTTCACGCTGCTGTGGTCCCTGTGCTGTGTCCCTGTGCTGTGTGTCCCTGTGCTGTGGTCCCTGTGCTGTGGTCCCTGTGCTGTGGTCCCTGTGCTGTGGTCCCTGGTCCCTGTGCTGTGGTCCCTGTGCCCTGTGCTGTGGTCCCTGTGCTGTGGTCCCTGTGCTGTGCTCCCTGTGCTGTGGTCCCTGTGCTGTGCTGTGGTGGTGGTCCCTGTGCTGTGGTCCCTGTGCTGTGTGGTCCCTGTGCTGTGGTCCCTGTGCTGTGGTCCCTGTGCTGTGGTCCCTGTGTGGTCCCTGTGCTGTGCTCCCTGTGCTGTGGTCCCTGTGCTGTGGTCCCTGTGCTGTGGTCCCTGTGCTGTGGTCCCTGTGCTGTGGTCCCTGTGCTGTAGTAACTGTGCTGTGGTCCCTGTGCTGTGGTACCTGTGCTGTGGTCCCTGTGCTGTAGTAACTGTGCTGTGGTCCCTGTGCTGTAGTAACTGTGCTGTGGTCCCTGTGCTGTGGTACCTGTGCTGCGGTGAGGCTCCGGTGCTTCAGTTCCACTGTGAGCTGCTCCACACCTGTGCACAGCTGCTGCAGCTGCTGCTGTAACGCTCTGAGCTCCTCCTGCTGCTGCTGCTGACCCCCCCCTAAGGCCACCGGGGGGAGGGGGAGGGGGGAGGCCTCCTGGGGTCAGGGGTCAGAGGTCAGAGCACGGTACAACACAGGTCTTATGCCGCGTTCAGACCACAAACGCTCAAACGCTGAAGCCTCGCTCACCAGACGTGCATTCTCTAGTTTTCAGATGCAGGGTCTTCACACCAGAACGTCCTGACCAGCACCGGAAGTGGCGGAAGTAGCCGGCTCTGATGCTAACAGAGCTATGCTAGCTGCTTCTCGTTAAAAGATCTTCTCCAATAATGCAGCTTTGCAGCGTGTCTGTGTTCAGAGACCTTCACAGGCTTTATATAACAGTAGTGTGTGTTCACGGAGGTGCGCAATAAGTTTATTTTATTATTAAACGGTATTTCCGCATCGGCGAACACACTCGAAGCAGTTGCATAAAGTCACGGAAGCATGAAAGCACATGTTAACAAGCACTATGTCCCCATTGTCAACCCTGGTTTAGTCCTGGTTTAGTCCTGGTTTAGTCCTGGTTTAGTCCTGGTTTAGTCCTGGTTTAGTCCAGGTTCAGTCCAGGTTCAGTCCAGGTTCAGTCCAGGTTCAGTCCAGGTTCAGTCCAGGTTCAGTCCAGGTTCAGTCCAGGTTCAGTCCAGGTTCAGTCCAGGTTCAGTCCAGGTTTAGTCCTGGTTTAGTCCTGGTTTAGTCCTGGTTTAGTCCTGGTGTAGCTCCTGTTTTGGCTGTTTACAGTATGTTCAGTCTGCTCGCTCAGACCACCAATGTCCCCGTGACCACTTTGCTGCTCTCTGATTGGTCGCTGCACGAACGTCCCGAGGAAAGGTTCAGCGAAGTTTATCTCCTGTGGGCGTTGATTTTCTGCTCCTGCTCCTCCCCTTTGACTTTCCCGCGCAGTCCGTGGGTCTCTACTGAACAGTCCGTGGGTCGCTACTGAACAGTCCGTGGGTCGCTACTGAGCAGTCCGTGAGTCTCTACTGAACAGTCCGTGAGTCTCTACTGAGCAGTCCGTGAGTCTCTACTGAACAGTCCGTGTGTCTCTACTGAGCAGTCCGTGAGTCTCTACTGAACAGTCCGTGCGTCTCTACTGAACAGTCCGTGAGTCTCTACTGAACAGTCCGTGCGTCTCTACTAAACAGTCCGTGGGTCTCTACTGAACAGTCCGTGCGTCTCTACTGAACAGTCCGTGAGTCTCTACTGAACAGTCCGTGCGTCTCTACTGAACAGTCCGTGGGTCTCTACTGAACAGTCCGTGCGTCTCTACTGAACAGTCCGTGCGTCTCTACTGAACAGTCCGTGCGTCTCTACTGAACAGTCCGTGCGTCTCTACTGAACAGTCCGTGGGTCTCTACTGAGCAGTCCGTGGGTCGCTACTGAACAGTCCGTGGGTCGCTACTGAACAGTCCGTGGGTCTCTACTGAGCAGTCCGTGCGTCTCTACTGAGCAGTCCGTGCGTCTCTACTGAACAGTCCGTGCGTCTCTACTGAACAGTCCGTGCGTCTCTACTGAACAGTCCATGCGTCTCTACTGAACAGTCCGTGCGTCTCTACTGAACAGTCCGTGCGTCTCTACTGAACAGTCCGTGCGTCTCTACAGAGCAGTCCGTGCGTCTCTACTGAACAGTCCGTGTGTCTCTACTGAACAGTCCGTGTGTCTCTACTGAACAGTCCGTGTGTCTCTACTGAACAGTCCGTGGGTCGCTACTGAACAGTCCGTGGGTCTCTACTGAACAGTCCGTGGGTCTCTACTGAACAGTCCGTGGGTCTCTACTGAACAGTCCGTGGGTCGCTACTGAACAGTCCGTGGGTCGCTACTGAACAGTCCGTGAGTCTCTACTGAACAGTCCGTGGGTCGCTACTGAACAGTCCGTGGGTCTCTACTGAACAGTCCGTGGGTCTCTACTGAACAGTCCGTGGGTCTCTACTGAACAGTCCGTGGGTCGCTACTGAACAGTCCGTGGGTCGCTACTGAACAGTCCGTGAGTCTCTACTGAACAGTCCGTGAGTCTCTACTGAACAGTCCGTGCGTCTCTACTGAACAGTCCGTGGGTCTCTACTGAGCAGTCCGTGCGTCTCTACTGAACAGTCCGTGCGTCTCTACTGAGCAGTCCGTGAGTCTCTACTGAACAGTCCGTGCGTCTCTACTGAACAGTCCGTGAGTCTCTACTGAACAGTCCGTGCGTCTCTACTAAACAGTTCGTGGGTCTCTACTGAACAGTCCGTGCGTCTCTACTGAACAGTCCGTGAGTCTCTACTGAACAGTCCGTGAGTCTCTACTGAACAGTCCGTTCGTCTCTACTGAACAGTCCGTGGGTCTCTACTGAACAGTCCGTGCGTCTCTACTGAACAGTCCGTGCGTCTCTACTGAACAGTCCGTGCGTCTCTACTGAACAGTCCGTGCGTCTCTACTGAACAGTCCGTGAGTCTCTACTGAGCAGTCCGTGAGTCTCTACTGAACAGTCCATGAGTCTCTACTGAGCAGTCCGTGAGTCTCTACTGAACAGTCCGTGGGTCTCTACTGAACAGTCCGTGCGTCTCTACTGAACAGTCCGTGTGACTGTGTCTCTACTGAACAGTCCGTGCGTCTCTACTGAACAGTCCGTGTGGGCCGAGAGGTCAATGCGTTTTGACGCTCGAACGCGTATCACCATTGACTTTGCATTGAAAGCAGACGCAACGCATGATCCGGTCTGAACGTGGCTTTAGCACTTTGGAACAGTGATATTAGAGAGCCCAGAGTGAGACCATAGTGAGACCAGAGAGAGACCAGACTCCTCACATGCTGCTGCATAGAGGCTGTGGCCTCTATGCTCCTGCTGGTCCTGTCTCAGTAGGATCAGCAGGACTCTCACATGCTCCTGCTGGTCCCGTCTCAGCAGGACCGGCAGGACTCTCACATGCTCCTGCTGGTCCTGTCTCAGTCGGATCAGCATGAGTCTTACATGCTCCTGCTGGTCCTGTCTCAGTAGGACCAGCAGGAGCAGAGGGACCTACCTGAGTGAAGGTGAACTTCTGTGTGTGGCTGAAGTGGGAGCTCTTCTGTGGGAGCTGCTCTGAGCCTCTGAAGGAGCGCAGCAGCTCTGACAGCTCTAATCCAGAGGAACCATCAGAGGAACCATTAGAGGAACCATCAGCGGCCACAGCAGAGCGCACCTGCTCATCCAGGCGCTGACGCAGACGAGCGCGCTTCCTCAGCCGGTACTCCTGCAAGAGAGGGAGGTCAGACCAGGTACCATGAGAGCACACTCAGCTGGTACTCCTGCAAGAGAGGGAGGTCAGACTCAGCTGGTACTCCTGCAAGAGAGGGAAGTCTAAGTCTGTATAAAGTGCTACGTCCTCATCTCTAGTTTGTATAAAGTGCTAAGTCCCCGCCTCTGTAGCCTGTATAAAGTGCTAAGTCCTCGCCTCTGTAGCCTGTATAAAGTGCTACGTCCTCACCTCTGTTGTCTGTATAAAGTGCTGCGTCCTCAACTCTAGCCTGTATAAAGTGCTCCGTACTCGCCTCTGTAGTCTGTATAAAGTGCTGCGTCCTCACCTCTGTAGTCTGTATAAAGTGCTGCGTCCTCACCTCTGTAGCCTGTATTAAGTGCTATGTCCTCGCCACTGTAGCCTGTATAAAGTGCTACGTCCTCACCTCTGTAGCCTGTATTAAGTGCTACGTCCTCGCCTCTGTAGCCTGTATTAAGTGCTACGTCCTCACCTCTATAGCCTGTATTAAGTGCTACGTCCTCGCCTCTGTAGCCTGTATTAAGTGCTACGTCCTCACCTCTATAGCCTGTATTAAGTGCTACGTCCTCACCTCTATAGCCTGTATAAAGTTCTACGTCCTCTCCTCTGTAGCCTGTATTAAGTGCTACGTCCTCGCCTCTGTAGCCTGTATTAAGTGCTACGTCCTCACCTCTGTAGTCTGTATAAAGTGCTGCGTCCTCACCTCTGTAGCCTGTATTAAGTGCTATGTCCTCGCCACTGTAGCCTGTATAAAGTGCTACGTCTTCGCCTCTATAGCCTGTATAAAGTGCTACGTCCTCGCCTCTGTAGCCTGTATTAAGTGCTACGTCCTCACCTCTGTAGTCTGTATAAAGTGCTACGCCCTCGCCTCTGTATAAAGTGCTGCGTCCTCGCCTCTAGTCTGTATAAAGTGCTGCGTCCTCACCTCTGTAGACTGTATAAAGTGCTATGTCCTCGCCACTGTAGCCTGTATAAAGTGCTGCGTCCTCACCTCTGTAGTCTGTATAAAGTGGTACGCCCTCACCTCTGTAGTCTGTATAAAGTGCTACGTCCTCGCCTCTGTAGCCTGTATAAAGTGCTACGCCCTCACCTCTGTAGTCTGTATAAAGTGCTACGCCCTCACCTCTGTAGTCTGTATAAAGTGCTACGTCCTCACCTCTGTAGTCTGTATAAAGTGCTACGCCCTCGCCTCTGTAGCCTGTATAAAGTGCTACGCCCTCGCCTCTGTAGTCTGTATAAAGTGCTACGTCCTCGCCTCTGTAGTCTGTATAAAGTGCTACGTCCTCACCTCTGTAGCCTGTATAAAGTGCTACGCCCTCGCCTCTGTAGTCTGTATAAAGTGCTACGCCCTCACCTCTGTAGTCTGTATAAAGTGCTACGTCCTCACCTCTGTAGCCTGTATAAAGTGCTGCGCCCTCGCCTCTGTAGTCTGTATAAAGTGCTACGCCCTCGCCTCTGTAGTCTGTATAAAGTGCTACGCCCTCACCTCTGTAGTCTGTATAAAGTGCTACGTCCTCACCTCTGTAGCCTGTATAAAGTGCTGCGCCCTCGCCTCTGTAGTCTGTATAAAGTGCTACGCCCTCGCCTCTGTAGTCTGTATAAAGTGCTACGCCCTCACCTCTGTAGTCTGTATAAAGTGCTACGTCCTCACCTCTGTAGTCTGTATAAAGTGCTACGCCCTCGCCTCTGTAGTCTGTATAAAGTGCTACGCCCTCACCTCTGTAGTCTGTATAAAGTGCTACGTCCTCACCTCTGTAGTCTGTATAAAGTGCTACGTCCTCACCTCTGTAGTCTGTATAAAGTGCTAAGCCCTCGCCTCTGTAGACTGTATAAAGTGCTACGTCCTCACCTCTGTAGTCTGTATAAAGTGCTGCGTCCTCACCTCAGGGCTGAGCCGGGACAGCAGGCCCTGGCTGTTCCACTCGCTGTTCCAGTCCTGGGTCTGGCAGCAGTGGGAGGTGTGCTGTTCCAGGACTGAGGCCAGGACTGAGGTCTGGGAGGTCTGGCTGGTCACCGGGGGCAACAGGTCTCTCTGGTATTCAAGCAGCTCTGCACACAACACTTTTTATTTATGTAGCGCACTGCACAGACCAGGGTCGCACACAGCACTTTGCCATTCTATTTTAGCCTCATAAACAACACACAACACGCAGTCTTCGTGTTGTTTCAGACAGAGCCTCAAGAGTCACTTTTTGACTCTTTGGGGTGAGAGAGGATTGGCCAAGAGTGGGGGTGCTCTTTTTCACTTTTCTGCCTGACAAGGAGCAGAGTAGGGCTGGGCGATATGGCAAAAATGGGAAATCTCGATTTAATTTCCTGCTTTGGACGATTTCGATTTTAAATCGATTTTCATTAAAGTCACTGAAAAAGCCGATTAGTTGCCTAAATTCGATTTATTGCCCAGCCCTAGAGCAGAGAGAGACCAAAGAGAGACCAGAGAGAGAGAGAGAGAGACCAAAGAGAGACCAGAGAGAGAGAGAGAGAGAGAGAGAGAGAGAGAGACCAAAGAGAGACCAGAGAGAGAGAGAGAGAGAGAGAGACCAAAGACAGACAGAGGCCAGAAAGTGAGACCAGAGAGAGAGAGAGACCAGAGAAAGAGAGACTAAAGAGAAAGAGAGACCAGAGAGTGAGACCAGAGAGAAAAAGAGTCCAGAGAGAGAGAGACCAGAGAGAGAGAGAAACCAGAGAGACAGAGGCCAGAGAGAGAGAGACCATACAGAGACCGGAGAGAGAGAGAGAGCAGAGAGAGAGAAACCAGAGAGACAGAGGCCAGAGAGAGAGAGACCATACAGAGAGACCAGAGAGAGAGCCCAGAGAGAGAGACCATACAGAGAGACCAGAGAGAGAGAGAGAGACAGAGAGAGAGACCAGAGAGAGAGACCAGAGAGAGACCATACAGAGAGACCAGAGAGAGAGACCAGAAAGAGAGAGACCAGAGAGACAGAGGCCAGAGAGAGAGAGACCATACAGAGAGACCAGAGAGAGAGAGACCAGAGAGAGAGAGAGCCCAGAGAGAGAGCCCAGAGAGAGAGAGACCAGAAAGAGACTGGAAGATGTGGTATGTCCTTTCACTTTTCTGTGGTGTGAAAGTTAGGTCCCTCAGCTTTAATGGTACCTTTGCAGAGGCCTGTCCGGTCTGGGCTGTGAGGCAGACTGAGAGGCTGGGAGTGGAAGTGGTGCAGGACGTCTGGATCCTGAAGAACAAGTCAGAAAAACACCTGTAAGAAGAAACTCTCACCATAGACTGAGCACAGATGGACAATGCTACGCTAGCTCAAAGAAACTCAACAGGGAAGTGCTCATGGTGAAGTTTGGCTCCTCTCTCTAGCTCCTATTGACTTATATGTAAACATAAACGGTGTCAGTTATTGGACTTCTGTGACAGTTTGTTTAGAACCAACACCATGTTCCAGATCTGCAGTTTGGTCTGAAAACGGTCAGACCCGGCCCAAGTGCATTGTGGGTCTGCAGAAACCCTGGGGATGTGTTCTGGTCATGTCCCACCAAGAGGAGACCAGAGAAGACCCAGGACACAGAGGGACTCTGGGAAGGCCTCAGGATCCCCTCAGATGAGCTGAAGGAGGTGTGGGGAGAGCGGAGACTGCTGCCCCCACCATCCGGCAATGTATGAAGGGGAAGTAAAGGTACGGTGCAGCCTCCTCTCCTTACGTGGGTCCGGGGCAGGCGCCAGGTCCGGGGCAGACGGCAGGTCCGGGGCAGACGGCAGGTCCGGGGCAGCCAGGGCACGTGCAGCTCAGCCTTCAGCGCCGCCGCGATGTCTTTGTGCAACAGAACTGATTTACCTGAAAACACAAGAACAAACATAGAACTAAGGTCTCAGGACTGGTCTGAGAACCGGTCTGAGGACTGGTCTGAGGACTGGGCTGAGGACCGGTCTGAGGACTGGTCTGAGGACTGGTCTGAGGACTGGGCTGAGGACCGGTCTGAGGACTGGTCTGAGGACTGGTCTGAGGACTGGGCTGAGGACCGGTCTGAGGACTGGGCTGAGGACCGGTCTGAGGACTGGTCTGAGGACTGGTCTGAGGACTGGGCTGAGGACCGGTCTGAGGACTGGTCTGAGGACTGGTCTGAGGACTGGGCTGAGGACCGGTCTGAGGACTGGTCTGAGGACTGGTCTGAGGACTGGGCTGAGGACCGGTCTGAGGACTGGTCTGAGGACTGGTCTGAGGACTGGGCTGAGGACTGGGCTGAGGACTGGTCTGAGGACTGGTCTGAGGACTGGGCTGAGGACTGTTCTCACCTGAGGACTGGTCTGAGGACTCGTTGCTCCCTCGTGGAAGCTTCTCCACCAGGAACATGAGCAGAGAGCGGATCTCGGGCTCAGAGCTGTAGAGGAACGTCTGGTACCCCAGCTCCCCCTTGTACCCCACGTCCTGGGACAGAAGAGACGGCAACCAGGTGGAACAAGTATCAACGGTCTCTACCTTTCTCTCGCTGGTCTCCCCCTTTGGTCCTGGTCTCTGGTCTCTCGCTGGTCCTGGTCTCTGGTCTCTGGACCTGGTCTCTGGACCCTGGTCTCTGGACCCTGGTCTCTGGACCCTGGTCTCTGGACCCTGGTCTCTGGACCCTGGTCTCTGGTCCTGGTCTCTGGTCTCTCTCTGGTCCTGGTCTCTGGTCCTGGTCTCTGGTCTCTGGACCCTGGTCTCTGGACCTGGTCTCTGCTCTCTGCTCTCCCTCTGGACCCTGGTCTCTGGTCTGTCTCTGGACCCTGATCCCTGGTCTCTGGACCCTGCTCTCTCGTCCTGGTCTCTGCTCTGGACCCCGATCTCTGGTCTCTCCCTGCACCCTAGACCCTGGACCTTCGACCCTGATCCCTGGTCCTGGTCCTCACCTGGCAGGCCTGTGCCAGACTCATGCCGACCCTGAAGCGAGCAGACATCCCTGGGGGGAGGGAGGAGGGCAGTCCGTGGTCCAGTCCTGGGTCGATCACACGGAGACATGAGACCACGGCCTGGACCACCAGCTCACTGCTGAAGAGCTTCACACTGTCCACCTCCTCTGGCACCTCCCTGCAGGAGCACAGGCACCACAGCATCACAGCCGGGTTGTTTACACCCGTGTCAGATTCACAGCACAGGGATGACAGGAAGACCAGAGAGAGAGCAGAGAGCAGTGAGAGAGACCAGAGAGAGCAGAGAGAGAGCAGAGAGAGCAGAGAGAGAGACCAGAGAGAGCAGAGAGAGAGCAGAGAGCAGAGAGAGAGCAGAGAGAGCAGAGAGCAGAGAGAGAGCAGAGAGAGCAGAGAGAGAGCAGAGAGAGCAGAGAGAGAGCAGAGAGAGAGCAGAGAGAGCAGAGAGAGAGCAGAGAGAGAGCAGAGAGAGCAGAGAGAGAGCAGAGAGAGAGCAGAGAGAGAGCAGAGAGAGCAGAGAGAGCAGAGAGAGAGCAGAGAGAGAGCGAGAGAGCAGAGAGAGGGAGCAGAGAGAGCAGAGAGAGACCAGAGAGAGCAGAGAGAGAGCAGAGAGAGAGCAGAGAGAGACCAGAGAGAGCAGAGAGAGAGCAGAGAGAGAGCAGAGAGAGCAGAGAGAGACCAGAGAGAGCAGAGAGAGAGCAGAGAGAGAGCAGAGAGAGAGCGAGAGAGACCAGAGAGAGCAGAGAGAGAGCAGAGAGAGAGACCAGAGAGAGCAGAGAGAGAGACCAGAGAGAGCAGAGAGAGAGCGAGAGAGAGCGAGAGAGAGCAGAGAGAGAGCAGAGAGAGAGCAGAGAGAGAGCAGAGAGAGCAGAGAGAGAGCAGAGAGAGACCAGAGAGAGAGCGAGAGAGAGCAGAGAGAGAGCAGAGAGAGCAGAGAGAGCAGAGAGAGCAGAAAGAGAGCAGTGAGAGAGACCAGTGAGAGAGCAGAGAGAGAGAGCAGAGAGAGAGACCAGGGGTAGAGAGAAACTGATCAATTGTCAACAAGTGCATTGCAGTAAATATAAATATCAAACTCAAAACTTTTGACAGAGGCCAGGGCTTTGGGTTTGTAGTCGTCTTTACTTAGAAAAGAGAACAGATAAGATAGACTTTATTGATCTCACACAAGAAAAAATTACAATTTACTGGTAATTTAGCCATCTTTTCATCCTTAAAAAGTTGGGTACTCCAGCTTTAAGTGTTGTTTGTAATAACGTGTGGCTAATCCTGAGTTATCTCCCACTTTACTTTCGTGCACAGTGGAAATGTGTCTCTGCAGCAGATGGTCATATGACAGACCGCACAGGAGCAGGCGTCAGCAGTGTCAGCAGGGGATACTTACGTGCCCACTTGTTTCAAAGCACGGATGAGGATCTTGTCCACTTCTTCCATCGCAGCGAGTCCAAAATATCCACAGAAAGACAAGTAAAACAAATGTAAAGAGCAGAAATCACATCTACTACTGTAGCTGCACCGCTGCTGAGCTGAAGGCTGGACGTTTTCACCCGACGCACTTTCCGCAAAGATCAAATATATTAACGGGAGGCTATGCTAGCTCATGTTTACTCTCAAAAACATAATTTAATTTATGAGACTTAATTTGAGGTTGTTTTATTTATTGTTTGACTACTTAAATCAGTCAAAGAGACAGCGGTATTACGGTTCGCTGATGAGAGCCTGGCAGAAGTGTGTTGGGGAAAAAGATCAGCAGCGAAGGCGTGAGCTTGCGAGAAAGTGAAATAATATAATAATATATAATAATATTTAATGCGTAATATTTAACTTAGTAACGAACCGTAATAATAATAATACTTTTTTTTAAAAAATATAGTAATTATATTGAAATTATAATAGTACAAAAAGTGAACGATATAAATTAATATTGAAAGAATGATAATGATAATAATTAATAAAATAAATATAAACATAGAATTGAAAAAATATGTAAGATGAAATAAAACTTGGATAAATCACAAATACATCCAAATATTGCAGTAAAATTACATAAAATAATACATTAATTAAAAATGAATAAACAAATAAAAAATAGAAACAAAAGTAAATAAAATATGAAACATGAATATCAAAAGGGTAAAATAATAATGATAAATGTGTAGCATTAATTGGACAGTTCTGTCTCTGACCAGCAGATGGCAGCAGATAACAATAACAGCACGGCACCGGAAATCGCGAAAATCGGTCTGTTATCCACCACCGCCGTTGTCCCCGCCGAACCGTGGATCTATGCCCCTTGCACCCGGCTGTCAATTCCTGTCTACCGGCCAGTACCAGCCCCGGTCCTGGCCCCGGTCCTGGTCCTGGTCCTGGTCCCAGTCCCAGCTTCAGTCTAGGACCCAACATGCTGCTGTTGTCTTAGGAGGCTGTCTTCCCCAGAGGTTGATCCGGGCTGCGGGTGGACATGGCTGGGGAGGACGAGAGGGGGGTGGTCCGAGTGAAAGTCAAGGTAAAGATGAAAACAACCGATGATCGCTGAGACGCGTCATGTGATATGGAGTGTTTACAGTAGGCCCATAGCGGCTGGGGTGTGACGTCATGGCTTGTGTGTGTGTGTGTGTGTGAGTGTGTGTGTGTGTGAGTGAAACGTGACATGTGTGTGTGTGTGTGAAACGTGACGTGTGTGTGTGTGTGTGTGTGTGAGTGAAACGTGACGTGTGTGAGTGTAACGTGACTTGTGTGTGTGTGTGTGTGTGTGTGTGTGTGAAACGTGACGTGTGTGAGTGTAACGTGACTTGTGTGTGTGTGTGTGTGTGTGAGTGTGTGTGTGTGTGAAACGTGACGTGTGTGTGTGTGTGTGTATAAATTAGGGGCTGTCAAACGGAACACGTCACTTTTCTTGTGAATTAATGATTTCACATCAACTATGATTTAGAGCCAGATCTATACATTAAAGAAGCTATACCCCACTTTTGTTCATATAAATACTTATTATGACTTACAAGTTGTATTATAAAACTTGAGGTCATTGATTCAGCTGTGTATAAACTCAGGCTGTATAAAAGTGCTGAGTAGAGACTTTAGCGTGACGCCCGCTCTCCTCCAATCACAGAACGAGGCTGCGTCCTTTGGCCTCTACAGCGCTGCTAAACACAGTAGCATGTTAGCATAACTCCTCTGGCTGTAACTGCAGACACAGCAAAACAGCCCAAACGACACAACAGTGAGGAAGAGAAGAGGAACTAAAGCCAGAACATGATCAAAGAAGAAATCATTATCAAGCCCGGGTGAACATAGCTAGCTTACATCGTATCCTCTGGAGAGACCTGCGGGACTATCTATGGTAGGACTACATTCCGACGTGAAACTTGCAGTAATCCTTCAGTTATATATTTTTGTTAGCAGTGCGTTACTTTTCATCAGTGACTGTTGTACAGCTTACAAGAAGTTGCGCTCATGCTAATGTTAGCATACGTATCAGATCGCAAATAAAACTAGATGAGAGCGTAGGGGAAACATTCAAAACCTTACAGAAACGGGTAAAGCTCCTTCAAATGAAGGTTTTGGAAAGGTCTTGAAATGATGTATCATTGCATGAGACAAGAAAAGATTGTGAAATCACTGATAACAGAGGGTCCTGTGACGAGGCTCACGTAAACATGTTGAGAATAGTCCTGAGTCTGGGGTCAGGGGTCAAGTCCGGGACAGCAGTCTGGCAGTGAACAGACTGCCCAGAGCCAGACCGGCAATGAAGATCAGGACACCCCCCCAGCCCACGGAACCCACGGAGCGCATGGAGGCGGACGCCAGCGCCGGGAAGCTGCTGATCTGCAACACACACACACACACACACATGTAAGTAAGTAAGTAAGTTTTTTTATTTATATACCGCCTTTTCACTGCAGATCTGAGTCTCAAAGCGGTTTACAATTGTTAATTTTGGGCAGACACGGGGAGAACATGCAAACTCCACTCAGAAAGGCCCTGGTCCGACCGGGATTCGAACCCAGGACCTTCTTGCTGAGAGGCGAGAGTGCTATCCACTCAGCCACCGTGCCGCCACATTTCTCACATGTAGTGAGAAATACAGTGGCATGAAAAAGTATTTTAATAAAACCACCATCAAATGTGATTTGTCTCCAGCTTTCTCAAAATCTAATCTATTATTTTCATATTTGTAATGTTTGGATAAGGACAATGACAGAAGGGGGAAGAATTTTAAAAAGTTTCAGTTTCAGTGACCGACTTATTCACCCTCACTGTGTGATGGACAGGTTACGCAGGTCCTTCCTCCCTGCTGCTGTCAGACTGTACAACGAGAATGTGTAACGAGAACTGCTGAGTCTGCACAAGTGTCACTGATAATAATTCACTTGTAACTTTATTACTTGACCTGTTGATATTGTTACTGATGTGTATTCTGCTCATATTCTCTGCTGCTAAAGTACATTATACGCATCTGTAAATACTTCTGAACCACGTGCACTTATAGCTTCTTTTTTTTTTATTCTATTTTACCATCTCATCTCATTTTGATTCTATTGTCTATTATCTTAAATAAAAGGCCTTGTTTGATGTGTGCGTCCGAGTCTTTTTTTCCCTTCTTTCTCTGCTGTAATGTGACACTGAAATCTCCCCACTGTGGAACCAATAAATGAATATCTTATTAATAACTGGCACTATCTGATATCACGTAATGAACAGTCCAGGATCACCGCTAACCTTTCCTAAGTAAGTAAGTAAGTAAGTAAGTAATGCTGGACTCTTAACCCTGACCCCAACCGTAACGTTAAGAGGAGGAGACACACACCCATCCTCCGTGCTCCCGGATCCAGCCCAGCAAGTTGGTCCTGAAGAAGTCCACGGTCCACTGCAGGAGCTCCCGCACGCTCTGAGGAAGATGGGCCTCCACAAGCTACACACACACACACACACACACACACATACACCCGTTTGAGACGTTGTAAGGACATTTTTTCTAAAATCCCTTTAAACCAGACTGTACATAGGTATACGGGGACACTGGGTTCCCGTGGTGCTAGAGCCTCAAAAATCATATCAATGATCATGAAAAAAATCACAGAACCTATACACGGCTTAAAATTTAAAGATTTCCTTTGCTGCACTGAGATATACAAAATGACTGTTTTCAAGACTTTTCAGGGGTTTGTAAAGACTTTTCAAAAACACGGTCTATAAGGACAGTGTGGTTTACAAGGTCAGTGATGTCATCATACACACACACACTATGTATAACCTGGTTTGAAAGGACACATGGTCTGTGAGGCCTGGTCCGCACACACATACACTGTGTATAACCTGGTTTGAAAGGACACATGGTGTGTAAGGCCAGGTCAACACACACATACACTGTGTATAACCTGGTTTGAAAGGACACATGGTGTGTAAGGCCAGGTCAACACACACATACACTGTGTATAACCTGGTTTGAAAGGACACATGGTGTGTAAGGCCAGGTCAACACACACATACACTGTGTATAACCTGGTTTGAAAGGACACATGGTGTGTAAGGCCAGGTCAACACACACATACACTGTGGATAACCTGTTCTGAAAGGACACATGGATAATGAGGCCAAAGAGACTGAGGCACATAATTATAATAATTAATAATCTATGGAGGATTGCTTTTTTAAGAGTTTGAATTGTCTCTGCAAACACGTGTAGAGCTTATTCTTCAGTCTACTGCCAAACTTTGTCATGTATTCCCTTGATACCTTCACTGAATTCCAGTTATTCCTAGTTTCAACTGGCTTCACCGTCTCTATCCTGCACTTAAATAGATGGTACATCTATAATCACTCCATTCTAAAAGAAAATGAGATCAAGCAACAAAAGGTTTACAGACATAACTGCCTCTTACCAACAGAGACTTGTCAATCACACACAAACTATATCTGTATCCACCAGAACTCAACTGCCAATCTGCAAGCATGCATCACATCTAGGGGTGGGCGATATGGACAAAAATAAATATCTTGATACTTTATACCCAACTCCCGATAACGACATTGTCACGATATCTTTAAAATCAAAAATGGTTACACAAAATGATCTGCAATGTTTTGCTTGCCATGGCATCTATAGATAAGAGACAGTGTAGATCAAAAATGAAGCATTTTCTGAAGTGCTACACACATCTTTGTAAAACATGCACTAACATATATTAACATTAAAAATCAGATTCAAGAAACACAGAAAAAACACATCCAAAAAGGCTCAATATTTACTGAAATGTACAAATAAAGCAGTGATTGGCTTTTTAGGCACACATTAGACCAATGGGCATCTTTCCTTCTCTAATTGTAATATGTATTGGAAAATAAAAAAGAGAATACAATAAAGCATATCTTCAAATTGGCTTTCACGATATTATTGTCTACGATATATTTTGCCCACTCCTAATCACTTCCCCACCAGGTGTGTCACTGGTCTAAGGCGTGTCCAGGTGTGTCACTGGTCTAAGGCGTGTCCAGGTGTGTCACTGGTCTAAGGCGTGTCCAGGTGTGACACTGGTCTATGACGTGTCACTGGTCCATGGCGTGTCCAGGCGTGTCACTGGTCCATGGCGTGTTTACGCCGTGTTACTGGTCCATGAAGTGTCCAAGCGTGTCACTGGTCCATGGCGTGTCACTGGTCCATGGCGTGTCACTGGTCCATGATGTGTCACTGGTCCATGGCGTGTCACTGGTCCATGACGTGTCACTGGTCCATGACGTGTCCAGGCGTGTCACGTGTCCATGACGTGTCCAGGCGTGTCACTGGTCCATGGCGTGTCCAGGCGTGTCACTGGTCCATGACGTGTCCAGGCGTGTCACTGGTCCATGACGTGTCCAGGCGTGTCACTGGTCCATGACGTGTCCAGGCGTGTCATTGGTCCATGGCGTGTCACTGGTCCATGGCGTGTCCGGGCGTGTCATTGGTCCGTGGCGTGTCCAGGCGTGTCACTGGTCCATGACGTGTCACTGGTCCATGGCGTGTCCAGGCTGCTCACACCCAGACACGTCATGGACCAGTAACACAGCTGGACACGCCATGGACCAGTGACACGCCGTGGACACGTCACGGAGCAGTGACACGCCTGGACACGCCATGGACACGTCATGGACCAGTGACACGCCTGGACATGCCATGGACCAGTGACACGCCCAGACACGTCATGGACCAGTGACACGCCCGGACACGCCATGGACCAGTGACACGCCTTGGACATGTCATGGACCAGTGACACGCCTGGACACGCCATGGACACGTCATGGACCAGTGACACGCCTGGACACGCCATGGACCAGTGACACGCCATGGACACGTCATGGACCAGTGACACGCCTGGACACGTCATGGACCAGTGACACGCCCGGACACGCCATGGACCAGTGACACGTCGTGGACACGTCATGGACCTGTGACACACCGTGGACACGTCATGGACCAGTGACACGTCGTGGACACGTCATGGACCTGTGACACACCGTGGACACGTCATGGACCAGTGACACGCCATGGACCAGTGACACGCCATGGACCAGTGACACGCCCGGACACGCCATGGACCAGTGACACGCCGTGGACCAGTGACACGCCGTGGACACGTCATGGACCTGTGACACACCGCGGACACGTCATGGACCAGTGACACGCCTGGACACGCCATGGACTAATGACACGTCATGGACCAGTGACACGCCCGGACACGCCATGGACCAGTGACACGCCGTGGACACGTCATGGACCAGTGACACGCCGTGGACACGTCACGGAGCAGTGACAACGCCTGGACACGCCATGGACACGTCATGGACCAGTGACACGCCTGGACATGCCATGGACCAGTGACACTCCCGGACACGTCATGGACCAGTGACACGCCGTGGACGCGTCACAGAGCAGTGACACGCCTGGACACGCCATGGACACGTCATGGACCAGTGACACGCCTGGACACGTCATGGACCAGTGACACGCCCGGACACGTCATGGACCAGTGACACGCCCGTACACGCCATGGACCAGTGACACGCCCGGACACGCCATGGACCAGTGACACGGCGTGGCGTGTCCAGGCGTGTCACTGGTCCATGGCGTGTCCAGGCGTGTCACTGGTCCATGACGTGTCCATGGCGTGTCACTGGTCCATGGCGTGTCCAGGCGTGTCACTGGTCCATGACGTGTCCAGGCGTGTCACTGGTCCACGACGTGTCCAGTGGCTTCAGTGAGCGTAGAGAGGCTACAAACGGAGTATTTTTATTGAGTGGCACTACGCCAATGGTAATCTGTGTTTACTTAATGAGCAACAAGAACATTTTATTCGACCCACTATGCCCCCCGCTTGCACATACTTTGTCCTACAAACCCACGACTGCAGCGTGGAGTGAGGCCTCTGTCCTTATTGATAAGTGTAAGCAATGCTGGGGACTGGACACAGTCCAAAGATGAGGACACGTGTTCTCTGAAAAATGCTAAATTAGAAACAATTAGGACAGTTATGTCTTTAATACAACTGTTTGGCCGTTCAACGGAGACATGATAGGTGCAAGTACAACACACATAAAACAATGGTCTTTTCTTTTTCTCCACATGAACGTGAAACCAAGGTGAAGTATTAAAGTTTGAGACTATTTACATTTTTAATGAATCCGACATGGCTTTACAGAAAAAGAAAAACAGAAGAAAAAAACATTTTAAAGTAACAAGAGCTCAGTAAAGATATAGGGGACACAATCTGTGATTAACACGAGTACTGACTACGTGGTTTTAAACACTAGAGTTATGAAATGATCCTTTTAGAAATAATCTCTTAAAGCTCAGCATGTTCTGCAGGCTCTGAAAGTTGCAAACGAATAGAAATAGCTCATGAACAATTGTAATTGACCATGAAAATATAACAAAGTTAAAATTACAGGCCCCTCTGTGGTGTTTATATGTTTGTGTGTGTTATATGTTTGTGTATGTTATATGATTGTGGCGTCATGTCCAAGTACACTACGTTGACCTTAACAAACTCTGAGACCAATATACTAACGTGGGAGGGGCGGCCTGCCTGGTGTGAGTGATGCGAGTGTGATGTGAAAATGAGGAGTGCTGAACGAGACTGGAATAACAAATGTTTTCCTGTAATTGTTTTAGGTTGATCATGGAACATTATTTTTGTCAAACAGCATACGGTGTAAGTACTAAGAGATTCAAAGACTAACAAGATTTATTGACAGGAGTAAAATGGAAGAGTAACTCTGGGATGAGTACTCTGATAAAAGTAATCTGAGGAAAGTACTCTGAGATGAAATTAACCTTGCTGAAGGTACTGGGAGATCCCCCTCCTCTGCTGTTTGTCGGACAGTGAGTCGTCCAACCGCAGTGAGGCTGTCATTTGGGCGAAAGGGACAACTTTGGTTTGTAACTCACATTTAGGGGAGTATAAAATTAGAAACATACATATTAGATAAGTCTGTATTTGGCTACAAGCCACTGCCCCTGATGTCACACGACCGTCTGTAATGCAGTTATGTTTACCCCATTGGAAAAAGATGACAGGCTGCACATGCGAAGAAGAGGGAAGTGGCATTGTGTGATTCTACTGTTTCTTTTTCAGATGAGAGATAAACTACCCCTGCTTCCGGAGACAGTATATGGATCATGAAGAAATGAGCCACTGCTTTGGCACCAAAGCCCACAATATGAATTGAGGACCGATCCGGAAAAGCAAAACTGGAGATGAACGAACAGTAAACTACACACCCACACTTAACCCTCACTCAAGACGTGGATATTTTCTCCTCTCTGTCAGCAATGCAGGCCACTGCTACTCCAGCAAGACGTGCTGTGGGAGGGAATGGGCTCAACGACGGCATGTGGTGTGTGGCTGGGACCAACCTCAAACCGTCTTACCACGGCATTTCTTCAGACATTTTGCGATTTTAGCACATGTCGAGACCATGCCTCCAAAGGAGGGAGTGTCACTTAATGACACAAAATGGATACGAAGGGGTTTTACCCGGCATTTGCACAGAGATTCGGCAAACATGCCTATCTGCCCCACGCGCACAGATAATACAAACCACGGGTAGTCCCAAATTATCCCACAGGCTGCCATCCTCCGCCCCCCTGCCCCTTTCAACAGTTCAAATGACTTTGTTGAACTTCACACCATGCAAGGTAAGAAATACAGTCTGGATACCTGGAGGTCTCTGGTCCAAATGACTGAAGTATTTGCATGCAAACACGCCATCAGCAACGCGGTGGTGAAAGCTCTGCTCGCAGAAATTTTGCCACGATGGGTTTCCGGAAAAAATCTCTAGTGACAATGGCAGTCACTTTGTAGCAAAAGTCATTGAGGAAGTAGGTGAATTTCTGGGCCATTGCTATACGTAAAACACTGCAGTTAACCCCCCTGGAGGCGAGGGGCGTGAGCGAGCGTGAGAATGGCACTCTGAAAACAAACTTGTTAAAATCTGCGAACAAGCACAGACCTGTCTTGGATCAAAGCCTGCCGCAACCCCTCTTGTACATGCGCATGAGAGACAGTCAAGGTCAAACCTAAAGCCATTCGAAATCCTCTTTGCCAGACCGACCAACTTGGGCGCGGGAAAACCCCCCCGACCGCAGAATTGCCAAGCCACCTCTTGTGTGATTAACGACAATGCTGTCCTTATTGTAAGAAATTAATGCACTTTTTGGTTCCTCTATTTCTGCACCAGGTCAGAGCGCCCCATGCCACAGCTGCGCAGCGGCTCTGCACAAGATCAAGCCAGGCGACTGGTCCTGGTGAAGGAAACGAGACGAAAACATTGGCCCGGTCCAAGCGCTGGCTGGCCCATTCCTCGACCCTCCTGTGACGGAAACTGCCGCTAAGATCGCGGAGAGGACAACTTGGATCCACGCCAACCACTGTCGTGCGGATGGTGGCCACTGTGGGCCATAGACGAGACAAACCGAGGGCGCGGACGGGCCCAGGCCCATCCCAGCTCCCTACCAGAAGAGGTTGGCCGGCGTGCGACCACCGTCGGTGAAGCAGCCATCAACAACACCCAGGAGAATCCAGCGTTCCCGATGCGACCCCCCCTGCCCAACTCCCCCTGCCTCCGAATCCCGAGCGACCCCCCTTTGCCAACCCCCCACCCGGAACCCCAAGGCCACAACAGACCCCAAACCCCGACACTTCTGCCCAACCGAGTGCTGAGGCCAAGGCATCACGCGATTAGAGTCTTGCCGCTCCAAGAGCCATACATCGCCATGACCACTACGCATCCCACACCACGCTCAGCAGGGAGCGGTGCCACTGACTAGCAAGACGCACTACTCGAGAGCATTCCCGCGAAAAGACTACCGAATGTAGTCGGCTAAGACCCGGCATGGGCCCTTGGACTATTATATGCAGGCCACGCGGACATACTTTCCGTGCTGACCGTGTTTATTAATGTTAGTATTAGTCCCTCAGATTTCCGCTTAATGAATGAAGGACGGAGGTCTATCCAACGGGCAATAGCAATCTGACTAGACTCCGGGACGCCAATGCAAGCGGACAATGTCACGGACACTCCGCACGGTCTGGACTTGGCTTCCTGTCCTCCTGGCGGAGTGGTTGCTCATTATCTGGTTTAGTAGCCCCTATTGACTGTTCTAACAGAATAAACCCACGTTTTTCTTCTTGTTTTACCTTGTTTTTATTTTTTTTTTCCACTTGATTCCGCCTACAATTTTAGGGGGAGTTATCAAGTGAAGAGCTTACTGGACCTCATCCCTCGTAATACAAGAGGCTTGGGTGACGGCAGCGTAGCCTGTCCAATCCACAACTCTTGTTTTTGCTCAGGGACCAGGTCAAAACTCACCCCACCTGAATTGATTTCTGTAAAACTAGGGTTTCCTACATTATCACGGAGAGAGTGTTAATGGCAAGGTTGGATTAGCCCAAGGACCGCCAACTCACGCCCCCGGCTGTTTTCTAATTCAAGTAACCTGCAGGAAGGAACGTCTCCCCCCCTGCCCACAGACATGCTATTGACCTTTTACATTCTGCGTCTATTGTCCCTTCTGTTTGCAATCTCCATGGCACAAAGAGTTGTCTCTCACCAGGCAAGGCGCCTCGCCATCTGGATGGGCCCGTCCCTCAAACGGTGACCACTCCCACCTTTTGTGGGCGTGACTGTCCTTTCATGTGTGTCTATGTTAAACGGGACTCAGGGACTGGCCCCGCCAGAACTGGATGTACGCTGCTTTGTGTATGTGAGTTCTCACGCCGTGTGTTACAATAAACTTACGCTCCTGATTAAGACAAAATACCTTTCGAGCTTCTTCTTACTTTGGGATAGAAACTCCCACAACAGGCTGTAAAGTGCTAAACTGTTTGTGTCCCCCTTCAGGCAAGACACCAATGTGCTTGGAGGTGAATGAATAATGACGTGTGAAGCTTTGATTGTCCATAAAAAGTGCTACACACCGATGTAACATTATTATCAGAACATCATTGTCCATCATCGGTCCTGGTCTTCCCATCCAAACACCACGTGACAAAATCTATTTGTCTCTTTTTTAACTATTTTTCTCCTGAAGTCTTTGCTCGCTGCTGCCTGTCTACCTCATGTTTCTGGTTTCATCAAAAGGAAGATTCTTGGAAAACACATTTTTTGCCTCATAAAATTAACCATCTACTTTTGGCCATTTCATGTTTGAAAGTGAAACAAAAGTGAAACAATAAAAAATATGGAGAAACACAATTAGTGGACAAGAGATGAGAAAACAACCCCCATCACGTGGTAATTCGATTAATTCCACAACTTATATAAAATGCTTCTTGGATTTGAAAAGTCCAGGACACTATGTGCTCACAAATGGATATTGTGGATCTGTCTACAAAGAATAAATAATTACATCATTTCCCGCAGGGTAGAAAATAATTATTTGACAAGACAACTCAGAATTGCCAGTGCTTTCCTCTAAAATACTGAGCCGTGTGAACACTGGCTCATGAGTATGCCTAACAATTCTTTCCCAACTCTTTGGGTCCTTAGAAGAAAAAATGTCTCCTATTTATAATGATGCGCAGAACATGTCTTGTTTGTGTGCTGCTGAATAGTAAAAACATGTAAAACAGTGGCTGCCAGGGCCCTGGCCTGGTCCCCGTGTGGGTAGAAGTGGAGGTGGCAATGGTCCTTCAGAATGTCTGCCTACATCCTGCTGAGGTTCCAGACCGCTCAACTTCTTTATTCACCATGTCAACTGCCCGTAAATGTTAAAAATATCGCTCCGCTGGTAAGACCTTCCGCTATTCAAAGGATCTTGTCACAATGCATCCCTGAGCTGGAATAAAGTCTTTCTTTATGGGGGACAGTAAACAGGGGTAGTGTGCTTTGCAGGGGAACAATAGCATTTATAAGAGTCCAAGCAAAGGCCCATGCCCAAAGGGGACTGTAAACTTTTCACATGTCTTTTTTGCTAGCGTCTGGTATTTTGTCGTTGATTTTTTATGTAAGTATTCATGTACAGTACTTTCTGAACTGTTGGGACATACAGTACATGACATCCGAGCAATGTGATAGATTAACCCAGGGTTCTAAATATATATGATAATGTTGTTTAATTGGAGAGACCCAAAAGAGAGACTCTTTTCCAACAGCAGCCAACAAGCGGCCGCCCCGGCGTAACCATGCCTGACGTGCAGAACATGTGGTTATTGAGAAGAAGCAGAACATGAAGAGACAGAAGCAGAACATGTTGGCATTGACATATACAGTATACAGTATTTTATTTTTCTCAAGAGATAAAGAAATTTTTCTTACATTTAGTCACGTCATTTTGGACATGATAATGTTTTGCTTCTGTTGATACTAAATTGACTGTTTTTGTCCTCTGAAACAACTGCTGTTTGAATTAAGGCTGTACTAACACAAATTGAATGTAAAATGAACATGAAAAAAAAAAAAAACCATAATTCAACCAGTGGTGTTCAAACAAAAAAGATAGTATGGGAAGAAACATACGGCTGGGATAAAAACTGTCACAAAATCCTGTGTATCCAGCTTCATCACACATCGAGTGTAATTACTTTTTTGAATAGTTAGCTTTGAGTTTGATCGTAGTGTGTTTGTTCATGTTTGCAAAGCTTCAGTTTGGTCACCTCGGGTTATGAGCCTGTTTAAAGGGGACTGCTGCCCCTCTTTACCTCTGTATATTTTGGCCGTCCGCTTTAGCCCTTACACGCTCCTCCTGCTCTCCTCTGGCATTACGGCGGCTTTTTCTCCCCTCCTTTCCCAGGTTTTGGCTCCGATCAGACTCGTGCTGAGCCCTCGTCTCAGATGCAAGCGCCATGAGCCTCGTAATCCGACATCGATCCGGCCATGATGTTGTTGCTGTCCAGCTTTCTGAAAATAGAAAAAAAAAAAAAATAGATAACAGAAAGAACACAAAAAAAAAACAAAGCACAACTCTAATTACGGAAGGGTTAGAATGGGGTATTATTACAGCGTGGGGAGTCCAGTTTGACAGAGCATGCCGCGTGTCACTACTGCCTCTCATCAAAGTAAAGCCCTATACAGAAAGCCGGGGGATTAGCGCTCTAGCCATTTGCCAGAAGCCCACACTCATATCCTTCTTGCCAGCTTAGATCCGCAAGCCCTCTTCTCTCTCTCCACGCCCAAAGTAAGCACTCTATTTGAATGTTAGTATAATCCTAATTTTAGCAACGCAGCCCTATCAGCGACGGTCTGACTATAACTGCAATATGAAAAATAACAAAAAAAAAACTATATGGACATAAATGAAGCAGCTTTCAAGATGCCCACTGACTGGCTGGGAGTGCCCTAAGGACAGTCGAGAGAGATAACCTTTGTAAGGAGCAGAGCGGCTACAATATGCCTTTTCCAAAGCTTTTGTCCCCAACGCTAAGGTCTCACCTTTGAGAATTCTTCCATTGGGCAACTTTAAGCTTCTTTTGCTCTCCTTTCACTGAATGCGACCGAGGAGGTACAATGGTTGAATTGAATAAGAAAGAGGTGTTCTGAAGAAAAAGAAGTGCTCACCCCAATTTTTTTTTTAATAATAAGACACCACTGATACCAACTTTTTCTAAAAAATAATTCCTGCATTCATGAATTGGATGCTATGCTGCGTTGTATTTGGCATAAAGTGATGTTTGGCATAAACCATTTTGGAGTAAATTTAAGCTTTTGGTACAATTTTAACATTTTGACACTTGAGGCAATTGCATGTGAGGGGACATTTAAAGCTGGGCTGCCTGGTTTTAAACATCACAAACATTAAACCATGTTATACAAACCATCCTGTTAACGGCCCTGGGTCCCTGTAAAAATTGCTCCTATTTTGGATTTTGTGTGTTTTGTGTGTGTCGTGTGTGGCAACCCCTCCCTGTCTCAAGATTCCCTTGCCTGTGATTGACAACCACTGGCCTCTCCCACCTCCCAGAGTCCGTGTCTCCAGGTGCTGATTGGAGGATTCAATCTCCCACTTAAGGCCACACTCCACACCGCTGTTCGGGCTGCCAGCCTGTGCCAAATTGTCCTTCCATGAAAGTGTCCTGTCCATTGTCACAAGTGGTGGCAATGACTTGAAGACAGTCCTTATGGTCCGTATAGTTTTTATTTGGTTTTGTCCTCTTTTTATTTGTCACTTTTGGGTTTTTGTTTTTGTGACACTTTGCTTTTTGTTGACACAGCGAGTATGTTTTACAGTGTTTAGTGTAGTCTTGTTTTGGTAGTGGTTTGAGTTACCCCCCTTATCGTCCTGTGTTGTGTCCTTTTGATTTAATGTCTACTTCTCCTTTACTTGTCCTGTCATTTTCATCTTTTTTTGGTTTTTTGTTACCATCCCTTACCCTAGCAGAGCTGGGTCGTAACACATAAGTCCAAACATTTTCTTATTCTCCAAACAGTTTGATCACTAGTTCACATGCTGGATTTTTGGCCTCGGAGCATCAGCCCTTTACAGACAGAAAAATAAATGTGAATATATGAAAGAATTTTTTTTATTCAAGAATAAGATGAAGGACATTCTAATCTCACAAGAAAACAAGTGAGTCATAGTATTTGTATTCCCATGTATTGTTTTGGAGTGCCAACATTTTCCATTCACATGATGATGGCAGAAGCAAAACCACTCACACAATCTCCATCCATCGCGGCTCACTCATTGTACTCAGATCTGGTGTACATTAAAACGTGAAGAGGGGAGAACAATTCAAACATCCACATAGAAATGTCCTGTCTAGTAGGATCAAAAACACAGGACCATTATTCTTATTCTGTGACGCAGAAGCGCTAACCAACTGACGCCACCAAGGCCGCCTATGGTTAGCATACAACTTTAAGAGATTCAAAAAGAAAATAGACTCCTGGGCTTATAACTTCTAAGGACTCATTGCCCAAAGTACAAAAAGTGTTATGGAGGCTTAAACTTACAGTAGTCTTCACACTCAACCCTGCCGCCCTAAAACAAAAAAAAGACAAAGTGTTGCGGAGAATTGAATTACTCCCATCTGGAGAAGCAAGCCACAAAGAAACAACTGAAACTGGGAGAAAATTTGTGCAATGGAGTTCTTCTGGCTCTGTACCGAGCAAACATGAGCTCTGTCAGCTTCAAGGAGAGATACTGTATGGTGAGTTACTATGGAAACAGCCAAACCGGCGGTGAGGCGCGCTATACACGCTAGCACCGATTGTCAACAAACACGGTCACCCGGGACCTGTCTGTCAAGCTGCCTCGAGGAGAAGCAACTCACAGCACTGCACGTTACAGCCTTTTCTATTTCCTTTGGTTACTGTAGGCTTGATTCCGTCCACCTTCTAAATCCGCGCGTGAAGGACAGCCGAGCTCTTGCGGACTTTCATGCCCTGTTTAAGAGAAAACTAACAAAAACTGGGTAAAATCTGTTGCTGACTGGTGGCATCAAGTCTGGGCTGCTCTGAACAGGCAATACTTTCCCTTTTAAAGGAGAGCGTAAATAATATAGTACACATGTCTGTGCATCATAAAGGGCCAAAACTTACCCAGTCGGGGGACTTGGTTTTGTGGGTCATGAATTCCACCTTTTCCCTTGGTGAAAATTTACCAGCCAGATCCAGATTTTTAGCAACATTTATCCATCTCTATATTTACAATATGCATGGGTCACAATACCATCATGCGTAAACATTCTTTCAGCTCCCTCTTTTCTCAATCCTAACACCTGGAGTCAGCCAACAGTGTGCCCACTAAAAAAACAGTCGTCAATCTTCATAGGCTGAAATATAATTCGGTGATAATGCCGTCCGTATTTAACTCCTGTTCTGAGCAGTGACGCTGTGGAGCTTTTGAGGTTTTAATAAGAGCGAGGCAGGCACGCTGGCTGATCTTTGCCTGGGATGTCCGGGAGAGAGAGGAGGGACAGCGGCCACCTGCCAGTGGGAGCGCCTACAAACTTTATCTGAGCCACGAGGAGACAGAGTCAGGCCTCCACAGACCAATCAAACGGCTCCAACAGCTGGCTAGCGTGCCCTGCCCAGCCATCTCTGCATCCATCTCCTGTCTGTGTATCGCGAACACCCCCCACCCACCACCCACACACTCCCACCTGACCCACCAGCCACAAATATTTAACTGCTCTCTCGTTCTGGATTCATTAGTCCAGTTAAATAGCAATCACAGCACACAGACGCACAAAAACACCACACAAGGTTACCTTTTTCTTGTTTACATTGTTGTTTAAAAAAGGTCCAAGGTTTGAATCCTGGTCAGAACAGGGCCTCTCTAAGTGGGTGGAGTTAGCAGGCTTCTTCTCGTGGCTGTCTGAGTTCCTCCAGGTGCTGCAAGTTTCTCCTACACACACTTGGTACCGAACATTGTAAAGCACTTTTGTTGACCCTTGGTCTGTTAAAAATTGTATTATAAAAGAGAATATTATTCCTTACTCACTACTTTGAGAAAATTACAGCTACATTTATCATCGACTTCAAAGGGGTAGTGACAGTGTAGTAATTAATACAACATTACGGGTTTTAATCTCACAATGTCAAACAATATAAATATAAACTCATAAAACCAGTGGTATCCTTTGCTTTTATAACCTTTAAAAGTAGACATATTGTTGATGAATTGGCCCATATTGATGAACAATCTTATTACCTTTAGATTGTCCCATAAAACCTCAAAGTTATAAAATGCAGTACAGGAAAAGAATATTAAGGTTGATCTGTTGTTCGATCCCCTCAAATACAACATTGTATAACGTTTTATCAAAATGAGCCTGATGGACCGTTAAGCTATAGCTGTTATAACATGTAACTTTGTCTGTAAGTAATACTACAGTATATATAAAATTGTCCACTCACCTTTGGCCCTCCGCGGGCGGTTTATCCCTCTCTAGAGCTCGGGTCCTCTAACCAGAGGCCAGGGAGCTTAGGGTTCTGCGCAGTATATTGGCTGTTTCCTAGCACTAGCAACATTTCTGGACCGGAGATGTCCGAGGTTGGTATCCGGGGATCCGCTGTAACCACTCCTACTAAGCTTCGGGGTCCCTGCCCCGAGTGCACCGATCATCCACGGGCCCTAACTACTGCACCTTTACCCTCCAGGCCCTCTCCAGCTCCTCTCTGAGACCTTGGTATTTCTCAAGCTTTTCATGTTCTTTTTTCCGGTGTTACCATCGCTTGGAATTGCCACGTCCACCACCCACGGCTGTCCTCTGCCTTTGTCCCTACCACCACGATGTCAGGATTGTTTGCCATTACCATTCGGATCGGTCTGTATATGGAAGTTCCCACAGGATCAGTCGCACGCTCATTCTCCACCCACCTTTGGAGGAGGTTTCCCACTTAAGACCTTGGGTTTCCAGCCCATACTCTCCACAGATGTTTCAGTACACTATGCAGCCACTTGGTTATGGGTTCCATGTAGGCCTTCCCTAGCCAGCATCTTGCAACCCTGCAAGTTATGTGGTTGGATCGTCTCAGGTGCCCTCTTTGCACAACCACACGACAACCTTGGGTCTTGTCTGTGTGGGTATATCTGGGCCTCTATCGCATCTGGTCTCAGATCGCCTGTTCCTGTGCAGCCATGATGATTGCCTCTGTGCTGTCCCTGTATGCCAGCCCCTTTCTAGCCCATTAGTAGGAGGACTTCTTGAGATCAGCCACTTCTGTTATGCGCCGGTGGTACATGCCAGTGTAGGGGCTGTTCTCCCATGATGGGCCTCTTCCTCCAGCACCTCCTCATCTCGCCGCTGCCTGAGACATTCACTGAGTACGTCATCCGTTTGGCCTTCTCCATGATGTAGTTATGGAGTTTGAGATTTTTGTCCTGACATGCTCTCACACTCTCACTTAGTCCTCGCCTCCTTCTTTAACGGCTTACGTACAGTCCAGGGTGCGGATTGGATGGAACACCCGCCATGCATGGGTAAAGAGAGCTTTCGAGTTTAAACCTCGTGTTCTGAATCCTTCCTTCGGCCACCCTGATATTCCTGCCAGGGTACGATCACTGGCAGGGCGAGCTGTTAATTGCCCGTGCCTTGTCGTGCCATTGAAGCCGGCTTCTCTTAGGACCTGCCTTACTCGCTGGAGGTATTTGGCAGTTGGCCGCTTTCCTCCAGCGGCAATATATATATATATTTCCTCCTATATAAATATATATTGGAGGAATATATATATATATATTGCCGCTGGAGGAAAGCGGCAACTGCCAAATACCTCCAGCGAGTAAGGCAGGTCCTTAAGAAAGCCGGCTCAATGGCAAGAACAAGGCCCGGCAATTAACAGCTACGCCCTTCCAGTGATCAGATACCCTGGCAGAATACATCAGGTGGCCAAAGGAGAGATATTCAGACCACGGATTTAAAACTCGAAAGCACCTTACCATGCATGCGGGTTCCATCCCCAAATCCAGCACCCTGAGACTGGTACGTAAGCCGTAAAGAAGGAGGCCGAGGACTAGTGAGTGTGAGAGCCACTGTCCAGGACGAAACCTCCCAAACTCCAAAACTACATCATGGAGAAGGCCAAAACGGATGACGTACTCAGTGAATGTCTCAGGCAGCGGGCGAGATGAGGAGGTGCTGGAGGAGAGCCCATCATGGGAAGAAACAAGCCCCTACACGGCATGTACCACCGGAGTCATAACAGAAGTGGCTTGATCTCAAGAAGTCCTACTAATGGCTAAGAAAGGGCTGGCCTACAGGACAGCACAGAGGCACTCATCTGGCTGCACAGGAACAGGCACTGAGGCACCAGAGCGATAGAGGCCCAGATATAACCAACACCAGACAAGACCCAAGGGTCGTTGTGCAAAGAGGCTACCTGAGACGATCCCAACACATAACTGCAGGGTGGCAAGATGCTGGCAGGGAAGGCCTACATGGAACGCCATAACCAAGTGGCTGGCATAGTGTACAAGAAACATCTGTGGAGAGTATGGCTGGAACCCCAAGGTCTAAGTGGGAAACTCCTCCAAAGGTGGTGGAGAATGAGCCGTGCGAAGATCCTGTGGGACTTCCAGATACAGACCAGACCGAATGGTAATGGCAAACCAACCTGCACATCGTGGGGTAGACAAAGGGCAGAGGACAGCCGTGGTGGTGGACGTGGCAATTCCAAGCGATGGTAACATCCGGAAAAAAAGAACATGAAAAGCTTTGAGAAATACCAAGGTCTTCCAGAGAAGGAGCTGGAGAGGGCCTGGAGGGTAAAGGTTACAGTAGTGCCCGGTGGTGATCGGTGCACTCGGGGCAGTAGACCCCGAAGCTAGATGAGTGGTTACAGCGGATCCCCGGAACAACCTCGGACATCTCGGTCCAGAAATGTGTCAGTGCTAGGACAAGCAAAGATACTGCGCAGAACCGCTTCAAGCTCCCTGGCCTCTGGTAGAGGACCCGAGCTAGAGAGGGATAACCGCCCGCGGAGGGCCAAAGGTGAGTGGACAATTTTATATACTACTGTATATACTTACAGACAAAGTTACATGTTTAACAGCTATAGCTTACGGTCCATCAGCTCATTTTGATAAAAACGTATACATGTTGTATTTGAGGGAAATCAACAACTGATCAACCTTAATATTCTTTTCCTGTACTGCATTTTAAAACTTTGAGGTTTTATGGAAATATAAGTAATAAGATTGTATCATCAATAATGGGCCAATTATCAACAATATGTCTACTAAAGGTTATAAAAGCAAAGGATACACTGTTATGAGTTTATTATTATATTGGTTTGACATTGTGAGATTAACCCGTAATGTTGTATTAAATACTACACTGTCCACTACCCCTTGAAGTCGATATAAATGTAGCTGTAATTTCTGCAAATAGTGAGTAAGGAGATATTTCTTTTTTATAATACATTTTTACAGACCAAGGGTCAACAAAAAGTGCTTACAATGTTCGGACCAAGTGTGGTAGGAGAAACTGCAGCACCTGGAGGAAACTCAGACAGACACGAGAAGAACCTGCAAAACCTCCACCCACTTAGAGAGGCCCTGTTCTGACCAGGATTCAAACCTTGGACCTTTTAAACATCAATGTAAACAAGAAAAGGTACCTGTGTGTGTTGGTGTGCTGTGATTGCTATTTAACCTGGACTAATGAATCCAGAACGAGAGCAGCAGTAAATATTTGTGGCTGTGGGTCAGGAGGAGTGTGTGGGTGGTGGGGGGTGTGTTCCGCGATACTTCAGACAGAGAATGGATGCAGAGATGGCTGGGCAGGGCACGCAGCCATCTGTTGGAGCCGTTTGATTGGTCTGTGGAGGCCTTGACTCTGTCTCCTCGTGGCTCAGATAAAGTGTAGCGCTCCCACTGGCAGGTGGCCGCTGTCCCTCCTCTCTCCTCCGGTCCATCCCAGGCAAAGATCTGCCGTGCCCTGCCTCGCTTTTATTAAACACCTCAAAGCTCACACAGCGGTCCACTGCTCAGAACAGGAGTTGAAATAACGGACGCATTATCACTCGATTATATAATCACATGAATTGACGACTGTTTTTTTAGTAGGACACTGTTTGGCTGACTCCAGGTGTTAGGATTGAGAAAAGAAGGGAGCTGAAAGAATGTCCTACGCATGAATGTATTGTGACCATGCATATTGTAAATATAGCATGGGATAAAATGTTGCTAAAAATCTGGATCGGCTGGTAAATTTTCACCAAGGAAAAGGTGAATTCATGACACAAAACCAAGTCAGACTGGTAAGTTTTGGCCCTTTATGATGCAAGACCATGTGTACTATATTATTACGCTCCTTAAAAAGGGAAAGTATTGGCCTGTTCAGCAGCCCAGACTTGATGCCACCAGTCAGCACAGATTTACCCATGTTTTGTTAGTTTTCCTCTTAAACAGGGCATGAAAGTCCGCAAGAGCTCGGCTGTCCTTCACGCGCCCTGGATTTTAGAAGGTGGACGGATAAGCCTACAGTAAACCAAGGAAATAGAAAAGGCTGTAAGTGGCTGTGAGTGCTTCTCCCCGAGCAGCTTGACAGCCAGGTCCCGGTGACCGTGTTTGTGACAATCGGGCTAGCGTTAGCCGCGCCTCACCCGCCGGTTTGTGCTGTTTTCCATAGTAACTCACCATACAGTATCTCTCCTTGAAGCTGACAGAGCTCATGTTTTAGCTCAAGGTAACAGAGCCAGAAGAACTCCATTATCACACATTTTCTCCCAGTTTCAGTTGTTTCTTTGTGGCTTGCTTCGCCAGAGGGGTGTAATTCAAATTCTCCGCAAACACTCTTGGGGCGGAGTGTGAAGACTACTGTAAAGTTAAGCCTCCATAACACTTTTTGTACTTGGCCAATGAGTCCTTAGAAGTTATAAGCCCAGGAGTCTATTTTCTTATTAATCTCTTAAAGTTTATGCTATCCATAGCGGCTTGGTGGCGTAGTGGTTAGCGCTTCTGCGTCACAGCAATAAAGGTCCTGTGTTTTGATCCTACTTCCAGACAGGACATTTCTATGTGGATTTGCATGTTTCTCCCCTCTCTCACGTATTAATGTACACAGATCTGGAGTACAATGAGTGAGCCGCATGGATGGTGATTGTGTTGAGTGTTTTGCTTCTGCCATCATCGTGAAATGGAAAATGTTGGCACGACCAAAACAATAAATGGGAATACAAATACTATGACTCACTTGTTTTCCCTGTGAGATTAAATGTCCTTCATCTTATTTGAAAAAAAAATTTTTTCATATATTCACATTTATTTTCTGTCTGTAAAGGCTGATGAGAGGCCAAAAATACATGCAATGTGAACTAGTGATCAAACTGTGTTGGAGAATAAAGAAAATGTTTGGATGTGTTACGACCCAGCTCTGCTAGGTAAGGAGGTAACAAAAAACCAAAAAAAAGATGAAAAATGACAGACCAAGTAAAGGAGAAGTAGACATAAATCAAAAGGACACAACACAGGACATAAGGGGGTAACACAACACTAAAAAAAAAAAAAAAAAAAAAAAAAAAAAATAAAAAAAAAAAAAAAAAAAAAAAAAAAACCAAAACAAGACCTACACTAAACACTTAAACCTACTGCTGTCTCAACAAAAGCAAAGTGTCACAAAAAACAAAACCCAAAAGTGACAAATAAAAAGAGACAAACCAAATAAAAACTATACGGAAACCAGAATAAGGACTGTCTTCAAGTCATTGCCACCACTTGGTGACAATGACAGACACTTTCTGAATGACAGATTTGGCAACAGGCTGGCAGGCCCCGAACAGTGTGGAGTGTGGCCTAGTGGAGAGTGACTCCTCCAATCAAGCACCTGATCCACGGACTTCTGAAGTGGGAGAGCCAGTGGTTGTCCAATCACAGGCAAGGATCTTGAGACAGGAGGGTTGCCACCACACGCACACACACAAAACACACAAAATCCAAAATAGGAGCAATTTACAGACCCCAGGCCGTAACGGATGGTTTGTATAACATGGTTTTAATGTTGTGATCGTTTAAAAGCAGGCAGCCCAAGCTTTAAAATGTCCCCTCAGAAAAAACATGCAATTGCCTCAAGTGTCAAAATGTAAAATTTTGTACCAAAGCCTTATAATTTACTCCAAAATGGTTTATGCCAAACCCCCACAAACTCTTATGCCTAAACAATGTCAGCATAGCATCCAAATCATGAATGCAGAATATTTTTAGAAAAAGTGGTATCAGTGGTGTCTAATATTAAAAAAAAAATTGGGTGAGCACTTCTTATACTCAAACACCTCTTCTTATTCAAATTCAACCATTGTACCACCTCGGCGCAGTGAAAGGAGAGCAAAGAAGTTAAAGTTGCCCAATGAATTACTCAAAGGTGAGACTTAGCGTTGGGACAAAAGCTTTGAAAAGGCATATTGTAAGCCGCTCTGCTCCTTACAAAGGTTAATCTCTCTCTCGACTGTCCTTGGGCACCTCCAGCCAGTCAGTGGGGCATACCTTGAAAAGCTGCTTCATTTATGTCCATATAGTTTTTTTTGGTTTTTTCTTCATATGTGCAGTTATAGGTCAGACCGTCCGCTGATAGGCGTCGTTCTTAATTAGGATTAAACTAACATTCAAATAGGAGTGCTTACTTGGCTTGGAGAGAGAGAGAGGCTTGCGGATCTAAGCTGGCAAAGAAGGATATGGTGTGGGCTTCTGGCAAAATGGCTAGAGCGCAATCCACCGGCTTTCTGTACGGCTTTACTTTGAGAGAGCTAGTGACACGCGGCATGCTCTGTCAAACTGGACCCCACGCTGTAATAATTACCCCATTCTAACCCTCCGCTAATTAGAGTTGTGCTTTGTTTTTTTTTTTGTGTTCTTTCTGTTATCTTATTTTTTTTTTCTATTTTCAGAAACTGACAGCAACAACTCATGGCAGGATCGATGTCGGATTACGAGGCTCATGGCGCTGCATTGAGACGAGGGCTCAGCACGAGTCCTGATCGGAGCCAAAACCTGGAAAGGACGGGAGAAAAAGCCGCGTAATGCAGAGGAGAGCAGGGAGAGTGTAAGGGCTAAAGCGGACGGCCACAATATACAGAGTACAAGAGGCAGCAGTCCCCTTTAAAACAAGGCTCATTAACCCGAGGTGACCAAACTGCAAGCTTTGCAAACAGGAACACACACGATCAAACTCAAAGCAACTATTCAAAAAAGTAATTTCACTCGATGTGTGAATGAAGCTGGATACACAGGATTTTGTGACAGATTTATCCCAGCCCGTATGTTTCTCCCCCATACTCTCTTTTTGTTTGAAACACACTGGTTGATTATGTTTTTTTTTTTTTTCATGTCATTTACATTCAATTTGTGTTAGTACAGCCTTAATTCACAACAGCAGTTGTTTCAGAGACAAAACCTGTCAATTTAGTAAGCAACAGAAGCAAACATTATCATGTCCATAAATGACCGTGACTAAATGTAGAAAAATTTCTTTATCTCTTGAGAATAAAATACTGATACTGTATAGTCAATTGCCAACATGTTCTGCCTTCTGTCTCTTCATGTTCTGCTTCTTCATCAATAACCACATGTTCTGCACGTCAGGCATGTTACGCGGCCCGCTGTTGGCTGCTGTTGGAAAAGAGTCCTCTCTTTTGGTCTCTCCAATTAAAACACATTTTTCAAACAATAATATTTAGACCCCTGGGTTAACTTTTTCACATGCTTATGTCATGTACTGTATCCCAACAGTACAGAAAGTACTGTACATGAATACTGTACATAAAAATCACGACAAAATACCAGAACAGCTAGCAAAAAAGACATGTGAAAAAGTTTACAGTCCCCTTTGGCATGGCCTTTGCTGGACTCTTAATAAATGCTATTGTTCCCTGCAACAGCACACTACCCCTGTTTACTGTCCCCCATAAAGAACGACTATTATATTCCAGCCAGGATGCATTGTGACAAGATCATTTGAATAGCGGAGGTCTTACCAGCGAGCGATAAACATTTACGGGCATTTGACATGGTGAATAAAGAATGAGCGTGGAACCTCAGCAGGATGTAGGCAGACTTCTGAAGACCATTGGCCACCTCACTTCTACCCACACAGGACCAGGCCAGGGCCCTGGCAGCCACTGTTTTACATGTTTTTACCTATTCAGCAGCACACAAACAAGACATGTTCTGCGCATCATTATAAATAGGAGACTTTTTCTCTAAGACCCAAAGAGTTGGGAAAGAAGTTAGGCATACTCAAGTGCCCAGTGTTCACACGGCTCAGTAATTTAGAGAAAGCACTGGCAATTCTTGAGTTGTCTTGTCAAAACTATATATTGTCTACCCTGCGGAAATGATGTAAATTATTTTTATTCTTTGTAGACAGATCCAAAATATCCATTTGTGAGCACATTGTTCACTGACTTTTTCAAATCCAAGAGCTATTTTATATAATTGTGGAATTAATCGAATTACCACTTGATGGGGAGTTTTCTCATCTCTTTTCCCACTAATTGTGTTTTATCCATACTTTATGTTTCACTTCTCAAACATGAAATGCCAAAGTAGATGGTAATTTTATGAGGGCAAAAATGTGGTTTTCCAAGATCTGCTTTTTGATGAAACATGAAACATGAGGTAGACAGGCAGCAGAGCAAAGACTTCAGAGAAATAATAGTTAAAAAAGAGACAAATAGAATTTTGTCCACGTGGTGTTTGGATGGGAACGACCTAAAGGGACCGATGATGGACAATGAGTCTGATAATAATGCATCGTGTGTAGCACTTTTTATGGACAATCCCCCCAAAAAAAGGCTTCACACGTCCATTATTTCATTCACTCCAAGCACATTGTGTCCCTGCCTAAGGACACAACATTTAGCACTTTACAGCCTGTTTGCGATTTCTATCCAAAGTAAGGAAGAAGCTCGAAAGGTATTTGTCCGTAATCAAGGAGGCGTAAGTTTATTGTAACACACGTGCGGAGAACTCACATACACAAAGCGCGTACATCAGTTCTGGCCGGGGCCATCCCAGGTCCCCGTTTACATAGACAACACATAAAGAACAGTCCACCCCACAAAAGGTGGGAGGGAGTCCACGTTGAGACGGCATCCCAGATTGCGAGGCCGCCTTGCCTGGTGAGAGACCACTCTTTGTGCCTGGAGATCAAACAGAAGGACAATAGACATGCAGATTGTAAAAGGTCAAATAGCATGTCTGTCGTGCAGGGGGGAGACCGTTTCCTTCCTGCAGGTTACTTGAATAGAACAGCGGGGGGTGAGTTGGCGTCCTGGAGCTAATCCAACTTTGCCATAAACACACCTCTCCCGTGATAATGTAGAAACCCCAGTTTTTACAAGAAATCACATTCAGGTGGGTGAGTTTTGAACTGGTCCCTGAGCAAAACCAAATTGTTGATGGACAGGCTACGCTGCCCGTCACCCAAGCCGCTTGTATTACGAGGGTGGGTCAAAGCTCGTCACTGTGATCACCCTCCCCCTAAAATGGTAGGCGGAACAAGGGAATAAAATAAAACAAGGTAAACAAGAAAGAAAAACGTAGAACAGTCAATAGGCTATAACTCAAGATTAATAGCACACTCCGCCATGAAGGACGGAGCCGTCCCACCGTGAGGGAGTGTCCGTGCTTGTCCCTTGCATGGCGTCCCGGATCTAGTCCAGATTGGCTTATGCCCTGTTGGATAAGACCCCGTCCTCACATTAGCCGTAATATATGAAGACAATACTAACATAATAAACACGTCAGCACGGAACGTACTGTCAAGGGGGGGTGGGTGGGTGGGGGGGGGGGGGGGTGGGGGGCCAGCAATAATAGTCCAAGGCCCATGCCGGTTTAGCCGACTACATTCGTATCTTTTTCGCGGAATGCTCACGAGTATGCCGTCTTTGCATTCATGGCAACCGCTCCCTCTGAGCGTGTGGTGGAGCTTAGTGGTCATGGCGATGTTTGGTTCTGGAGCGGCAAGACGCTAAGCGCGTTGATGCCTTGGCCTCCAGCACTCGTTGGGCAAGTGCTCGGGGTTTGGGTGTGGCCTTGGGTCCGGGGCTGGGATTGGGCAAAGGGTCGCCTCGGGATTCGGAGGCAGGGGAGTTGGGCTAGGGGGGGTCGCTCGGGAACGCTGGGATTCTCCGGGTGTTGGTTTGTTGGCCTGCTTCACCACGGTGTCGCACGCCGGCCAACCTCTTCATCGTAGGGAGCCCGGATGGGCCCTGGTCCGTCCGCCGCCCTCGTTGTCCTCGTCATGGCCCTCAGTGGCACCACCGCACGACAGATGGTTGGCGTGGATCCAAGTTGTCCTCTCCGCGATCTTAGCGGCAGTGGTCCGTCACCAGGAGGGCGAGGAATGGGCCCAGCCAGCGCTTGGGACCGCCAAGTTTTCGCTCTCGTTTCCTTCACCAGACCCCAGTCGCCTGCTTGATCTTGTGCAGAGCCGCCTGCGCAGCCTGTGGCAGGGGCGCTCTGACCTGGGCAGAAATAGAGGAGCAAAAGTGCATTAATTTCCTTACAATAGGACAGCATGTCGTCATCACACAAAGAGGTGCTTTGGCAAATCTCTGGTCGGGGGGTCCCGCCCCGCCCAAGTGGGCGGGTCTGGCAAAGAGGATTTCGAATGGGCTGAAGGATTGACCTTGACCTGACTCTCATCGCATGTACATGAGGGCTAGCGGCAGAGCTTTGATCCAAGACAGGTCTGTCCTGTTTCGCAGATTTTAACAAGTTTTGTTTTTCAGAGTGCCATTCCTCGCTCGCACGCCCCCTCCCGCTCCAGGGGGGCGTAACTGCAGTAGTTTACGATATCAATGCCCAGAATCACCTACTTCCTCAATGACTTTTGCTACAAAGTGACTGCCATTGTCACTAGAGATTTTTTTCCGGAAACACCCCATCGTGGCACAATTTCTGCGAGCAGAGCTTTCACGCACCGCGTTGGCTCGTGGCTGTTTGCATGCAAATACTTCCTCCATTTGGCCCAGAAGATCCACCAGAACCAACAGTATTTCTACCTTGGCATGGTGTGAGTTCAACAAAGTCCCATTTGGACATGTTGAAATGGCGCAGGGGGGGGCGGAGGATGGGCAGCCTGTTGGATAATTTGGGACTTACCCGGGTTGTGCGCGAGCAGATAGCGCATGTTTAGGCCCGAATCACTGTGCAAATGCCCGTAAACCCCTTCGTATACCAATTTTGTGTAATTAAGTTACACATCCCTCCTTTTTGAGCATGGTCTCGACCAGTGCAAAAAATCGCAAAATGTCTGAAGAAATGCCGTGGTAAGCACGGTTTGAGGTCTGGTCCCAGCCACACACCATGCCGTCCGTTGAGCCCATTTTCCCTCCCACAGCACCGTCTCTGCTGGAGTAGCCAGTGCCTGCAATTGCTGACAGAGAGGAGAAAATATCCACGTCTTGAGTGAGGTAGTGTGGTGTGTGTAGATTTACTGTTCCGTTACATCTCCAGTTGCTTTCTCCGCGGATCGTCCTCAATTCATATTGTGGGTCTTTGGTGCCAAAGCAGAGGCTCAATTTCCTCATGATCCATACTACTGTCATCCCCTGAAGCAGGGTAGTTTATCTCTCATCTGAAAAAGAAACGAGTAGAACACACAAATGCCACTTCCCTCTCTTCGCATGGTGCAGCCTGTCCAATCTTTTTTCCAATGGGGTAAAACATAACTGCATTGACAGACGGTCGTGTGAACATCAGGGCAGAGGCTGTAGCCAAATACAGACTTAACAATATGTATGTTTCTAATTTTATACTCCCCCTAAATGTGAGTTTACAAACCAAAGTTGTCCTCCGCCCAATGACAGCTCACTGCGGTTGGACCGAATCACTGTCAGGGACAACAGCAGAGGGAGGGACTCCCAGTACCTTCAGCAAGGTATTTCATCTCAGAAAAAGTACTTTCCTCAGAGTACTTTTTCTCAGAGTACTCATCCCAGAGTACTCTCACTTTTACACCTGTTCAATAAAGCTTGTTAATCTTTGGAATCTCTAGTACTTTACAACCGTAATGCTGTTGACAAAAAATAATTATTCCATGATCACATAAAACATTACAGGAAAACATTTGTTATTCCATTCTCCGTATCAGCACTCCTCAATCTCACATCAACACTCGCATCACTCACACAGGCCGCCTCCCCACGGTTAGTATATTGGCTCAGAGTTTGGTTAAGGTCAACGTAGTAGTACTTGACAAGACGCACAAACATAATAACATACAACAAACATATAACACACACAAACATATAAACAACACAGACAGGCCTGTAATTTATCTTTGTTATATTTCCATGTTCCCCATTTACACATTGTCTCAATGAGCTATTTCTATTGTTGCAACTTTCAGAGCCTGCAAGAACCATGCAGAGCTTTAAGAGATTTTTCCTAAAAGGATCCCATTTTCAAACTCTAGTGTTTAAACCACGTGGTCTGTACTCGGGCTTATCACAGATTGTGTCCCTATATCTTTTAATGAGCTCTTGTTACTTTAAATGTTTCTTTCCGTTCTTTTTTCTTTTTCAGTAAAGCCAGGTCGGATTCATTAAAAAATGTAAATTAGTCTCAAACTTTAATACTTCACCTTTTGTTTCACGTATCATGTGGAGAAAAGACCCATTGTTTTATGTGTGTGTACTTGCACCAAATCATGTCTCAGATGAACGCCAACAGTCTTATTAAGACAATAACTGTCCTAATTGTTTTCTAATTTAGCATTTTCAGAGAACCACGTGTCCTCATCTTGGACCCTTGTCCAGTCCCCAGCATTGCTACACTATATCAATAAGGAACCAGAGCCTCACTCCCACGCTGCAGTCGTGGGTTTGGACAAAGCTATGTGCAAAGCGGGGCATAGTGGGTCGATAAAATGTTCTTTGTTTTGCTCAATTAAGTAACACAGATACCATAGAGTATGCCTATCCCAATAAACATACTCCGTTTGTAGCCTATCTTCGCTACACTGAAGCCATGAGTTTTCAAACTCCAAGTTATTGTTCTGGAACGACCGAGAGAGCAGCTATAGGTCGTTCGCTGGTTGATCTGACCTCCCAAAAAAATTTTGTGCGGGCTTAACTCTATCCACTGTTGTGGCTAATAACTTAGGCAATCTCAGGGTTGGTGTCAATTCCCAGTGGTAGTTAACTTTTGGACCGGTGCCTCCTTTTGCATGCCGGTGAAACATGGGAGCATTTGCTAGGTCACTAGCGTGTACCACCCGTAGGCCGCTTGGTGTTGAAGAGCAGATTTAAATTGAGTCTGCACATAAGGTCTCGGCCTAGTAGATTAACCGGGCACATGGGGAATATAGAAACGAATGTTTAAGCTGGTTGCCCTGAGAATCAAAACACGTTAGCGGTGACGTAAATTGCTCTTTAGTCGTCTCTCCCGACGCTGCTAATGAGAATGTGAAACGGCCACTCATTTTTATGGGAGACAGAAAGGCTGTCACGTTTTAGCAACAGAATGTGTTTGCCCCGGAATCAACTAGAAAAGTAACTTTTTCGCCACAGATTGTTAGCGTATGTTCCGGAAATTTTAGCATGAATTTTCTCAAAAAATGTGTACGTGCCCGATTGCAGTTGGTTCAACTTACGTGAAAGATGAGTTGATCGCTTCGGTGACGTGTAATGTGTGCGTTTACCCCGTAGATGAGATCCTCTTCCGTACGGTTTCCATTCGTGGCTTCCCCTGTGTTCACCGCCAGCCCCGCTGTCTGTCCCCGCCTAGTCATCCGCCTAGTGGCGCATCTGGTGGTTGCCGTGTTGTGAGCCTTTCATAGCGGGTGCTGTATGTCCCCGTATTGAACTCTGTTGTGCCTGGTGCCAATGGTGTTGCTGCTGGTACTGGTCCGGCTCTCGGTTGTGGTTTTGTTCCACTCCTGCGGACGTTCTGATTCTGCTGCCACTGCTGCTGGCCTCTCTGCCGATCCTCTCTCAACAACAACAACGGAGTGGTGGGGGGGGGGGGGGGGAAAGGGGGGGGGGGGAAAGGGGGGGGAGGGAGGAAAAGAGAGAGATCGGCAGAGAGGCCAGCAGCAGTGGCAGCAGAATCAGAACGTCCCGCAGGAGTGGAAAAAAAACCACAAACCGAGAGCCGGACCCAGTACCAGCAGCAACACCATTGGCACCAGGCACAACAGAGTCAATAACTGGAACAACAGAACCGCTATGAAGGCTCACAACCAGCGGCAACACACCAGATGGCGCCACGAGGCGGACTGAACTAGGCGGGGACAGACAGCGGGCTGGCGGTGAACACAGGGAGCCACGAAGAGAAACCGAAACGGAAGACTCATCTACCGGTAACGCAACAACATACACGTCACCGAAGCGATCACTCATCTTTCACGTAAGTTTGAACCAACTGCAATCGGCACGTACCACATTTTTTGAGAAAATTCCATGCTAAATTTCCCGAACATACGCTAACAATCTGTGGCGAAAAAGTTACTTTTTTCTAGTTGATTTCCAGGGGCAACAAATTCTGTGCTAAAAAGTGACAGCCTTTCTGTCTCCCATAAAATGGAGTGGCCGTTTCACATTCTCATAGCAGCGTCGGGAGAGACGACTAAAGAGCAAGCTTTACGTCACCGCTAACTGTTTGTTTGATTCTCAGGGCAACCCAGCATAAACATGTTCGTTTCTATATTCCCCATGTGTGCCCGGTTTAATCTACAAGCCGAGACCTTATGTGCAGACACAATTTAAAAATCTGCTCTCAACAAGAAGCAAGCGGCCTACGGTGGTACACAAGCTAGTGACCTAGCAAATGCTCCATGGTTTCAACCGGCATGCACAAGGAGCAACCAGGGGGGGTGGGGGGTGGTTCGTAGTGGTGTTGGGGGGGTTGGGGGGGGGACCGGTCCCAAAAGTTAACTACCACTGGAAATTGACACCAAAACCCTGAATTTGCTAAGTTATTAGCACAACAGTGATAGAGTTAAGCCCGCACAAAATTTGGAGGTCAACCACGCGAAACGACCTAAGCTGCTCCTACCGGTCGTTCCCAGACAATAACTTGAGTTTAGAAAACTCATGGCTTCATGTAGCAAGATAGGCTACAAACGGAGTATGTTTATTGGATAGGCACTACTCTATGGTAATCTGTGTTACTTAATGAGTCAACAAGAACATTTTATCGACCCACTTATGCCCCGCTTTGCACATAGCTTTGTCCAAAACCCACGACTGCAAGCGTGGAGTGAGGCCTCGTCCTTATTGATAAGTGTAGCAATGCTGGGGACTGGACACAGGTCCAAGATGAGGACACCGTGGTTCTCATGAAAATGCTAAATTAGAAACAATTAGGAACGATAGTTATGTCTTTAATACAACTGTTGGCCGTCTCATCTGAGAAACATGATTGGTGCAAGTACACACACATAAAACAATGGTCTTTTCTCTCCACATGAATACGTGAAACAAAGGTGAAAGTATTAAAGTTTGAGACTAATTTACATTTTTAATGAATCCGACCTGGCTTTATACTGAAAATAGAAAAAAGAAGGAAAAAAAACATTAAAGTAACAAGAGCTCATGAAAGAATAATAGGGGACACAATCTGTGATAAGCCCGAGTAAGACCACGTGGTTTAAACACTAGAGTTTGGAAATGGATCCTTTTAGGGATAAAATCTCTTAAAGCTCTGCATGTTCTGCAGGGCTCTGAAAGTTGCAACAATAGAAATAGCTCATGAGACAATTGTAACTTGGACATGGAAAATAATAACAAAGTTAAAATTACAGGCCTTCTGTGTTGTTTATATGTTTGTGTGTGTTATATGTTTGTGTATGTTATATGTTTTGTGCGTCATGTCAAGTACACTACGTTGACCTTAAACAAACTCTGGACCAATATACTAACGTTGGGAGGCGGCCTGTGGTGATGATGCGAGTGTGATGTGAAATGAGGAGTGCTGAACGTAGAATGGAATAACAAATGTTTTTCCTGTAATTGTTTTAAAATGTGATACATGGAATATATTATTTTTTGTCAACAGCATAACTGGTGTAAGTACCTAGAGATTCAAAGATAACAAGCTTATTGAACAGGTGTAAAAGTGGAGAGTACTCTGGGATGAGTACTCCTGAGAAAAGTACTCTGAGGAAAGTACTCTGAGAATGAAATACCTTGCTGAAGGTACTGGGAGTCCCTCCTCTGCTGTTTGTCCTGACAGTGATTCGGCATCCAACCGCAGTGAGCTGTCCCATTGGGCGGAGGACAACTTTGGTTTGTAACCTCCACATTTAGGGGGGAGTATAAAATTAGAAACATACATATTAGTTAAGGTCTGTATTTGGCTAGCAGCCTCTGCCCTGATGTCCACACGACCGTCGTCAATGCAGTTATGTTTTACCCCATTGGAAAAAGATTGTACAGGCTTGCACCATGCGAAGAGAGGGAAGTGGGCATTTGTGTGTTTCTACTGTTTCTTTTTCAGATGAGAGATAAACTACCCCTCTTCAGGATGACAGTATATGCGATCATGAGAAATGAAGCCTCTGCTTTGGCACCAAAGCCCACAATAATGAATTGAGGACGATCCGGAGTAGTCAACAGGAGATGAACGGAACAGTAAATCTACACACAGAACACACACTACCATCACTCAAGACGTGGATATTTTCTCCTCTCTGTCCAGCAATGCAGGCATCACTGCTACTCCAGCAGAGACGGTGCTGTGGGAGGAAATGGGGCTCACACGAGCGGCATGGTTGTGTGGCTGGGACCAGACCTCAAACCGTGCTTACCAACGGCATTTCCTTCAGACATTTTGGCGATTTTTAGCACATACCGCACTGGTGAGACCCTGCCTCAAAAGGAGGGATGTGTAACTTAATTACACAAAAGTTGGTATACGAAGGGGTTTTACGGCATTTGCACAGAGATTCCGGCCAAACATGCGCTATCTGCCTCGCGCAGCAAACCCGGGTTAAGTCCCAAATTATCCAACAGGCTGCCCATCCTCCGCCCCTGCGCTCAATTCAACATGTACAAATGGACTTTGTTGAACTCACACCATGCCAAGGAAAGAAATACTGTCTGGTTCTGGTGGATCTCTGGTCCAAATGGACTGAAGTATTTGCATGCAAACACGCCACTAGCAACGCGGTGGTGAAAGCTCTGCTCGCAGAAATTGTCGCCACGATGGGTTTCCGGAAAAAATCTCTAGTGACAATGGCAGTCACTTTGTAGCAAAAGTCATTGAGGAAGTAGGTGAATTTTCTGGGCATTGATATACGTAAACACTGCAGTTACGACGCCCCCTGGAGCGGAAGGGGCGTGCGAGCGAGAGAAAGGCACTCTGAAAAACAAACTTGTTTAAAATCTGGCGAACAGACAGACCTGTTCTTGGATCAAAGCTCTGCCCGCTAGCCCTCATGTACATGCGCATGAGAGTCCAGTCAAGGGTCCAAACCTAAGCCCATTTCGAAATCCTCTTTGCCAAGACCGCCCAACTTGGGCGCGGACCCCCGACCAGAGAATTGCCACACCCTCTTTGTGTGATGACGACATGCTGGTCCTATTGTAAGGAAATTAATGCACTTTTTGTCCTCTATTTCCTGCCCAGGTTCAGGAGCGCCCTGCCACAGGCTGCGCAGGCGGCTGCTGCACAAGATCAAGCCAGGCGACTGGGGTCCTGGTGAAGGAAACGAGGACGAAAACATTGGCGGTCCAAGCGCTGGCTGGGGCCATTCCTCGCCCTCCCTGGGACGGACACTGCCGCTAAAATCGCGGAGATGGACAACTTGGATCCACGCCAACCACTGTCGATTGCGGTGGTGCCACTGAGGGCCCATAGACAGGACACCGAGGCGCCGCGGACGGACCAGGCCCATCCGCCGGCTCCCTACGCTGAAGAGGTTGGCCGGCGTGCGACCACCGGACGGTGAAGCAGGCCCACTACAACAACACCCTGGAGAATCCCAGCGTTCCCGAGCGACCCCCCCTTGCCCAACAGTCCGTCCCTGCCTCCGAATCCCGAGGGACCCCCCTTTGGTGCCCAACTCCCCAGCCCCCGAACCCCAAGGCCACACACCCCCAAACCCCGAGCACATCTGCCCAACCGAGTGCTGAGGCCAAGGCTTCAACGCGATTAGAGTCTTGCCCGCTCCAAGACCAAACATCGCCATGACCACTAACAACGCTCCACAACACGCTCAGCAGGGAGCGTGCCACTGACTTAGCAAGACGGCACTACTCGTGAAGCATTCCCGCGATAAAGACTACCGAATGTAGTCCGGCTAAGACTCGGTCATGGGCCCTTGGACTATTATATGCGGGCCACGCTGACAGTAACTTTCCGTGCTGGACCAGTGTTTTATTATGTTAGTATTGGTCTTCATATAATTCCGGCTAATGATGAGGACGGAGGTCTTATCCAACAGGGCATAGCCCATCTGACTAGACTCCGGGACGCCAATGCAAGCGGACAATGTCACGGACACTCCTCAACAGGTCTGGACTGGCTCCTGTCCTCCTGGCGGAGTGTGCTCATTAATCTTGGTTTAAAGCCCTATTGACTGGTTCTAAACGACGTTTTCTTTCTTGTTTACCTTGTTTTTATTTTTTTCCACTTGCTTTCCGCCTACAATTTAGGGGGAGGGTATCACAGTGAAGAGCTTGACCACACCCTCGTAAATACAAAGAGGCTTGGGTTGACCGGCAGCGTAGCCTGTCCATCAACAACTCTTGTTTTTGCTCAGGGAACCAAGGTCAAAACTCACCCACCATGAAAGTGATTTCTGTAAAACTGGGTTTCTACATTATCACGGGAGAGAGTGTTTATGGATAAGTTTGGATTAGCCTCAAGGACCCCAACTCACCCCCCGCTGTTCTATTCAAGTAACCTGCAGGAAGGAACCACGGTCTCCCCCCCTGCACCGACAGAACATGCTATTGACCTTTTACATTCTGCATGTCTATTGTCCCTTCTGTTTGCATCTCCATGGCACAAAGAGTTGTCTCTCACCAGGCAAGGCCGCCTCGCCATCTGGGGGAAAAAAATTGCCCGTCTCAAACTGTGACCCCTCCCACCTTTTGTGGGCGTGACTGTCCTTTCATGTGTTTCTATGTTAAACGGGGAAACGGGACTGGCCCCGCCAGAACTGATGTACGCTGCTTTGTGTATGTGAGTTCCTCCGCACGTGTGTTACAATAAAACTTACGCTCCGTGATTAAGACAAAAACCTTGTCGAGCTTCTCCTTACTTTGGATAGAACTCCCACATCGGATACAGGCTGTAAAGTGCTAAACTGTTTGTCCTTCAGGCAAGACACCAATGTGCCTTGGAGGAAATGAATAATGACGTGTGAAGCTTTGAATTGTCCCATTAAAAAGTGCTACACACCGAAGCAATTATTATCAAGACATCATTGTCCATCATCGGTCCTGGTCGTTCACACCCATCCCAAACAAACCACGTGACAAAATCATATTTGTCCTCTTTTTTAACTATTATTTCTCTGAAGTCTTGGCTCTGCTGCCTGTCTACCTCAGGTTTTTCTGTTTCATCAAAAGGCAGAATCTTGGAAAACACATTTTTTGCCTCATAAATTCTACCATCTACTTTGGCATTTCATGTTTGAGAAAGTGGGAATACAAAAAAGTATGGAAAACACAATTAGTGGAAAAGAGATGAGAAAACAACCCCCATCAAGTGGTAATTCGATTAATTCCACAACTTATATTTAAATGCTCTTGATTTGAAAAGTCCAGGACAATGTGCTCACAAATGGATATTTTGGATCTGTCTACAAAGAATAAATAATTACATCATTTCCGGCAGGGTAAAAATAATTAGTTTGACACGGGGGTAGACAACTCAAGAAATTGCCAGTGCTTTCTCTAAAATACCTGAGGCCGACGTGAACACTGGCTCTTGATATGCCTAACTTCGTTCCCAACTCTTTGGGTCCTTAGAGAAAAGTCTCCTATTTATAATGAATGCGCAGCAACATGTCTTTTTTTTTTGTTTGTGTGCTGCTGATATAGTAAAAAACATGTAAAACAGTGGCTGCCAGGGCCCTGGCCCTGGTCCCCGTGTGGGTAGAAGTGAGGGGTGGCAATGGTCTTCAGAAGTCTGCCTACATCCTGCTGAGGTTCCACCGCTCATTCTTTATTCACCATGTCAACTGCCCGTAAATGTTTAGCGCCTAAGGCTCGCTGGTAAGACCTCCCTATTCAGAATATCTTGTCACAATGGCATCCCTGAGCTGGAATAAAGTCTTTCTTTATGGGGGACAGAAAACAGAGGGTAGGTGCTTTGCAGGGGAACAATAGCATTTATAGAGAGTCCCAACAAAGCCATGCCCAAAGGGGACTGTAAACTTTTCACATGTCTTTTTTGCTAGCTGTCTGGTATTTTGGTCGTTGATTTTTATGTATGTATTCATGACAGTACTTCTGTACTGTTGGGACATACAGTACATGACATAAGCAATGTGATAATGTAACCCAGGGGTCTAAATATTTAGTGAAAATGTTGTTTTAATTGGAGCGACCAAAAGAGAGACCCTTTTCCTCAACAGCAGCCAACAAGCGGCCGCCCCGGCGTAACCATGCCTGACGTGCAGAACAATGTTTAGTTATTGAGAAGCAAGCAGAACAAGAAGAGACAGAAGCAGAACATGTTGGCAATTTGACTATACAGTATACAGTAAGTTTATTTCCTCAAGAGATAAAGAAATTTTTTCTACATTTAGGTCACGTCATTTATGGACAAGATAATGTTTCTTTCTGTTGATACTAAATTGACAGTTTTTGTCCTCTGAAACAACTCTGTTGTGAATTAAGGCTGTACTAACACAAATTGAAATGTAAATGAACATGAAAAAAAAAAAAACATAATCAAACCAGTGTGTTCAAAACAAAAAAGAGAGTAATGGGAGAACATTACGGCTGGGATAAAATCTGTCAAAAATCCTGTGTATCCAGCTTCATTCACACATCGAGTGAAATTACTTTTTTGAATAGTTGCCTTTGAGTTTGATCGTGTGTGTGTTCATGTTTGCATAAGCTTCAGTTTGGTCACCTCGGGTTATGAGCCTTGTTTCAAGGGGACTGCTGCCTCTTTTACTCTCTGTATATTTGTGGGGCCGTTCCGCCTTTAGCCCTTACACTCTCCCTGCTCTCCTCTGGCATTAACGCGGCTTTTTCTCCCGTCCTTTCCCAGGTTTTGGCTCCGATCAGACTCGTGCTGAGCCCACCGTCTCAATGCAGCGCCATGAGCCTCGTAATCCGACATCGATCCGCCATGAGTATGTTGCTGTCCAGCATTTCTGAAAATAGAAAAAAAAAAATAGAATAACAGAAAGAAACACAAAAAAAAAACACAGCACAACTCAATTAGCGGAGGGTTAGAATGGGGTATTATTACAGCGTGGGAGTCCAGTTTGACAGAGCATGCCGCGTGTCACGCTCTCTCAAAGTAAAGCCCTTACAGAAAAGCCGGATTGCGCTCTAGCCATTTTGCCCAGAAGCCCACACCATATCCTTCCTTGCCCAGCTTAGATTCCGCAAGCCTCTCTCTCTCTCTCCAAGCCAAAGTAAGCACTCCTATTTGAATGTTAGTATAATCCTAAATAAGCAACGACAGCCTAATCAGCGACGGTCCTGACTATAACTGCAATAATGAAGAAAAAACCAAAAAAAACTATATGGACATAAATGAAGCAGCTTTCAAGATGCCCACTGACTGGCTGGAGTGCCCAAGGACCAGTCCGAGAAGGAGATAACTTTGTAAGGAGCAGAGCGGCTACAATATGCCTTTTCAAAGCTTTTGTCCCAACAGCTAAGGTCTCACCTTTGAGTAATTCATTGGGCAAACTTTAACTTCTTTTGCTCTCCTTTCACTGCGCCGAGGAGGTACAATGGTTGAATTTGAATAAGGAAAAGAGGTGTTTGAGAAAAGAAGTGCTCACCCAATTTTTTTTTTAATAAGAGACACCCACTGATACCACTTGTTTTCTTAAAATAATCCTGCATTCATGATTTTGATGCTATGCTGATTTGTTTTGGCATAAAGGTTTTGGCATAAACCATTTTGGAGTAAATTTAAAGCTTTTGGTACAATTTTACATTTTGACACTTGAGGCAATTGGCATGTGAGGGGAACATTTAAAAGCTGGGCTGCCTGGCTTTTTAAACATCACATAGACATTAAAACCATGTTATACAAACCATCCTGTTACGCCCTGGGTCGTAAATTGCTCCTATTTTGGATTTGGTGTGGTTTTGTGTGTGCGTGTGTGGCCAACCCCTCCTGTCTCAAGATCCCTTGCCTGTGATTGACAACACCCACATGCTCTCCCACCCTCCCAGAAGGCCGTGAACACAGGTGCTGATTGGAGGAGTCCCGCTTCCCACTTAAGGCCACACTCCACACCTGTACGGGGCTGCCAGCCTGTGCCAAATTGGTCCTGTCCAGAAAGTGTCTGTCATTGTCACAAGTGGTAGGGCAATGACTTGAAGACAGTCCTTATGGTCCGTATAGTTTTTATTTGGTTTGTCTCTTTTTATTTGTCACTTTTGGGTTTTGTTGTTTGTGACACTTGCTTTTTGTTGAGACAGCAGTAGGTTTAATGTTTAGTGTAGGTCTTGATTTGGTAGTGTTGAGTTACCACCCTTATGTCCTGTGTTTTGTCCTTTTGATTTATGTCTGACTTCTCCTTTACTTGTCTGTCATTTTTCATCTTTTTTTTGGTTTTTTGTTACCAAATCCCTTACCCTAGCAGAGCTGGGTCGTAACACATCCAAACATTTTTCTTAAATTCTCCAAACAGTTTGATCACTAGTTTCACATGCATGTATTGTCTTTGGCCCTCGGATCATCAGCCTTTACAGACAGAAAAATATAGATGTGAATATATGAAAGAATTTTTTTTCAATACGATGAAGACATTCTAATCTCACAAGAAAACCAAGTGAGTCATAGTTATTTTGTATTCCATGTATTGTTTTGGAGTGCCAACATTTCTCCAATTCACATGATGGCAGAAGCAAAACACTCACACAATCACCATCCATGCGGCTCACTAATTGTACTCAGATCTGTGTACATTAAAACGTGAAGAGGGGAGAACATGCAAACACCACATAGAAAATGTCCTGTCTGCAGTAGGAATCAAACACAGGACCTTATTGCTGTGACGCAGAAAGCGCTAACCCACATCCGCCACCAAGCCGCCTATGGTAGCATACAAACTTTAAGAGATTCAAAAAGAAAATAGACTCCTGGGCTATATAACTTCTAAGGACTCATTGCCAAAGTACAAAAAGTGTTATGGAGGCTTAACTTACAGTAGTCTTCACACTCCGACGAACCGCCCCAAAAGTGTGTTGCGGAGAATTGAATTACACCCCTCTGGAGAAGCAAGCCACAAAGAAACAACTGAAACTGGGAGAAAATGTGTGAAATGAGTTCATCTGGCTCCTGTACCGAGCAAACATGAGCTCCTGTCCAGCTGCAAGGAGAGATACTGTATGGTGAGTTAACTATGGAAACAGCCAAACCGCGGTGAGGCGCGCTAACAGCTGCCCGATTGTCACAAACATACAACCATCGGTCACCGGACCATGGCGGTCAAGCTGCTCGGGGAGAAGCACACTCACAGCATCTTACAGCCTTATCTATTTCCTTGGTTTACTGTAGGCTTATCCGTCCACCTCTCTAAATCCAGCGCGTGAAGGACAGCCGAGCTCTGCGGACTTTTCATGCCCTGTTTAAGAGGAAAACTAACATAACTGGTAAAGCTGTGCTGACTGGGTGGCATCAAGTCTGGGCTTGCTGAACAGGCAATACTTTCCCTTTTAAGGAGAGCGTAATAATATAGTACACATGTCTTGCTCATCATAAAGGGCCAAAACTTACCAGTAATCCAACTTGGTTTTGGTGTCATGAATTCACCTTTTCCCCTTGTGAAAATTTACCAAGCCAGATCCAGATTTTTAGCAACATTTATCCCATCTATATTTAACAATATGCATGGGTCACAATACTCATCATGCGTAGACATTCCTTTCAGCTCCCTCTTTTACTCAATCCTAACACCTGGAGTCAGCCAAACAGTGTCCCTACTAAAAAAACATCGTCAATTCCATGCTGATTATTATTCGGATGATAAAGCGTCCGTATTTCAACATCCACTGTTCTGAGCAGTGACGCTGTGGAGCTTTGAGGTGTTTAATAAAAGCGAAAAAGCAAGGCTACGGCTGATCTTTGCCTGGTATTGTCCGGAGGAGAGAGGAGGGACAAGCGGCCACCTGCCAGTGGGAGCGCTACACTTTATCTGAGCCACGAGGAGACAGAGCCAGGCCTCCACAGACGCAATCAAACGGCTCCAACAGCTGGCTGCGTGCCCTGCCCAGCCATCTCTGCATCCATCTCCTGTCCTGTGTATCGCGAACAGGACCACCCCCCACCACCACACACGACACCTCCTGACCCACACAGCCACAAATATTTACTGCTCGCCTCTCGTTCTGGATTCATTAGTCCAGGTTAAATAGCAATCACAGCACACACACACAATCACACACACAAGGTAACCTTTTCTTGTTTACATTGTTGTTTAAAAGGTCCAAGGTTTGAATCCTGGTCAGAACAGGGCCTCTCTAAGTGGTGGAGTTTTGCAGGTTCTTCTCGTCGTCTGTTCTGAGTTCCTCCAGGTGCTAGCAGTTTCTCCTACCACACTTTGGTCCAAAAAACAAGAACATTGTAAAGCAGCTTTTGTTGACCTTGGTCTGTAAAAAATAGTCTTATAAAAAGAAATATTCCTTACTCCACTACTTTGAGAAATTACAAGCCTACATTTATATCGACTTCAAAGGGGTAGTGACAGTGTAGTTATTAATACACACATTAACGGGTTAATCCTCACAATGTCAAACAATATAATCTATAAACTCATAACCAGATGTATCCTTTGCTTTTATAAACCTTTTAGTAGACATATTGTTTGATAATTGGCCCATTATTGATGAACAATCTGATACCTATATTTCCATAAAACCATCAAAGGTATAAAATGCAGTACAGGAAAAGAATAATTAAGGTGATCAGATTGATGATCCCCTCAAATGACAACATGTATACGTTTTTTATCAAAATGAGCCTGATGACCCGTAAAGCTATAGACTGATATAACATGTAACTTTGTCTGTAAGTATATACAGTAATAAAAATTGTCCCTCCAACCTTTGGCCCTCTCGCGGCGGTTATCCCTCTCTAAGCTCGGGTCCTCTACCAGAGGCCAGGGAGCTTGAAGGTTCTGCGGCAGTAATCTTTGTGTTCCTAGCACTGCACATTTCTGGACCGAGATGTCCGAGGTGTTCCGGGATCCGCTGTAACCACGCTCATCTAGCCTACGGGTCAACTGCCCCTTGGCACCGATCACCACGGGCACTACTGTCCACCTTTACCCTCTAGGCCCCACTCCAGCGCCTCTCTGAGAACTTGGTATTTTCTCAAGCTTTTCATGTTCTTTTTTCCGGATTGGTTACCATCGTCGCTGGAATTGCCACACGTCCACCACCACGGCTGTCCCTGCCCTTTGTCTACCACCACATGTCAGGTTGGTTTGCCATTACCATTCGGCTCGTCTGTATCTGGAAGCCCACAGGATCTTCGCACGCGTCATTTCTCCACCACCTTTGGAGGAGTTTTCCCCACTTAGACCTTGGGGTTTCCAGCCCATACTCACCACAGATGTTCTGTACACCTATGCCAGCCCACTTGGTTTATGGGCTTCCATGTAGGCCCTTCCCTGCCAGCATCTTGCACCCTGCAGTTATGTGTTGGATCGTCTCAGGTGCCTCTTTGAACAACCGCACCTTGGGTCCTTGTCTGGTGTGGTAATATCTGGGCCTCTATCGCTCTGGTGCTCAGATGCCTGTTCCTGTGCAGCCATGATGAGTGTCCTCTGTGCTGTCCCAGTAAGGCCAGCCCTTTCTAGCCATTAGGGAGGACTTCTTGAGATCAGCCACTTCTGTTATGCCCGGTGGTACAATGCCCAGTGTAGGGGCTTGTTCTCCAAGATGGGCTCTCCTCCAGCACCTCCTCATCTCGCCGCTGCCTAGACATTCACTGAGTACGTCATCCGTTTGGCCTTCTCCATGATGTAGTTATGGAGTTTATGGATGTAATCGTCCTGAACAGTGGCTCTCACCACTCACTTAGTCCTCGCCTCCTTCTTTACGGCTTACGTACAGTCCTCCAGGGTGCTGGATTTGGGATGGAACCCCCGCCATGCATGGTAAGGAGCTTTTCGAGTTTTAACATCCGTCAGTCTGAATCCTCTTCCTTGGGGCCACCTGATTATTCCTGCAGGGTATCTGATCACTGGCAGGGCTAGCTGTTAATTGCCCGGCGCCTTGTTCCTTGCCATTGAGCCGGCTTCTTAGGACCTGCCTACTACTCGCTTGGAGGTATTTGGCAGTTGCCGCTTTCCTCCAGCGGCAATATATATCATATATATTCCTCCTATATATATATATATTGGAGAAAATATATACTATATATTGCCGCTGGAGGAAAGCGGCAACTGCCAATACCTCCAGCGAGTAAGGCAGGTCCTAAGAAGCCGGCTCAATGGCAAAGAAACAAGGCACGGGCAATTAACAGCTACGCCCTGTCCAGTGATCAGATTACCCTGCAGGAATAATCAGGTGCCAAAGGAGAGATTCAGACCACGGATGTTAAAACTCGAAAGCACCTTACCATGCATGGCGGTTCCTTCCCAAATCCAGCACTCTGAGAACTGTACGTAAGCCGTAAAGAAGGAGGCCGAGGACTAGTGAGTGTGAAGCCACTGTCCCAGGACGAAACATCCAAACTCCAAAACTACATCATGGAGAAGGGCCAAAACGGATGACGTACTCAATGAATGTCTCCCAGGCAGCGGCGAGATGAGGAGGTGCTGGAGGAGAGCCCATCATGGGAGAACAAGCCCCTACACGGCATGTACCACCGGAGCATAACAGAAGTGGGCTGATCTCAAGAATCCTACTAATGGCTAAAAAGGGCTGGCCTACAGGACAGCACAGAGGCACTCATCATGGCTGCACAGGAACAGGCACTGAGCACAGAAGCGATAGAGGCCCAGATATACCACACCAGACAAGACCCAAGGTGTCGGTTTGTGCAAAGAGGCACCTGAGACGATCCAACACATAACTGCAGGGTGGCAAGATGCTGGCAGGAAGGCCTACATGGAACGCCATAACCAAGTGGCTGGCATAGTGTACAGAAACATCTGTGGAGAGTATGGGCTGGAAACCCCAAGGTCTAATGGGAAACTCCTCCAAAGGTGTGGAGAATGAGCGTGCGAAGATCCTGTGGGACTTCCAGATACAGACCGACCGAATGGTAATGGCAAACCAACCTGACATCGTGGGGTTAGACAAAAGGGCAGAGGACAGCCGTGGTGTGGACGTGGCAATTCCAAGCGATGGTAACATCCGGAAAAAAGAACAGAAAAGCTTGAGAAATACCAAGGTCCTCAGAGAGGAGCTGGAGAGGGCCGGGAGGGTAAAGGTGACAGTAGTGCCCGTGTTGATCGGTGCACTCGGGGCAGTGACCCCGAAGCTAGATGAGTGGTTACAGCGGATCCCCGGAACAACCTCGGACATCTCGGTCCAGAAATGTGCAGTGCTAGGACAGCAAAGATACTGCGCAGAACCCTCAAGCTCCCTGGCCTCTGGTAGAGGACCCGAGCTAGAGAGGGATAAAACCCCGCTCCCGCGGAGGGCCAAAGGTGAGTGGGACAATTTATATATACTGTATATACTTACAGACAAAGTTACATGTTATACACAGCTATAGCTTACGGTCCATCAGGCTCATTTTGATAAAACGATACATGTTGTATTTGAGGGGATCAACAACTGATCAAACCTTAATATTCTTTTCCTGTACTGCATTTTTATAACTTTGAGGTTTTATGGAAATATAAGGTAATAAGATTGTTTCATCAATAATGGGCCAATTATCAACAATATGTCCAACTAAGTGTTATAAAAGCAAAGGAATACACTGGTTATGAGTTTTATAATTATATTGCTTTGACCATGTGAATTAACCCGTAATGTTGTATTAATTACTACACTGTCACTACCCCGTGAAGTCAATATAAATGTAGCTGTAATTTCTGCAAATTAGTGAGTAAGGAATAGTTCTTTTTATAATACATTTTTACAGACCAAGGTTCAACAAATGCTTTACAATGTTCGGACCAAGTGTGGTAGGAGAAACTGCAGCACTGGAGGAAACTCAGACAGACACGAGAAGAACCTGCAAACTCCACCCACTTAGAGAGGCCCTGTTTCTGACCAGGATTCAACCTTGGACCTTTTAAACAACAATGTAAACAAGAAAAGGTACCTTTGTGTGTGTGTGTGTGCTGTGATTGCTATTTTAACCTGGACTAATGAATCCAGAACGAGAGGAGCAGTAAATATTTGTGGCTGTGGGTCAGAGGAGTGAGTGGTGTGGTGGGGGGGGGTGATTCGCGATACACAGACAGGAGAATGGATGCAGAGATGCTGGGCAGGGCACGCAGCCCAGCTGTTGGAGCCGTTTGATTGGTCTGATGGAGGCCCTGACTCTGTCTCCTCGTGGCTCAGATAAAGTGTAGCGCTCCCACTGGCAGGTGGCCGCTGTCCCTCCTCTCTCCTCCGGACCATCCCAGGCAAAGATCAGCCGTGCCCTGCCGCGCTTTTATTAAACACCTCAAAGCTCCACAGCGTCACTGCTCAGAACAGGAGTTAAATACGTGACGCATTATCACCGAATATATAATCAGCATGAAATTGACGACCTGTTTTTTTAGTAGGACACTGTTTGGCTGACTCCAGGTGTTAGGATTGAGAAAAGAGGGAGCTGAAAAGAATGTCTAACGCATGATGTATTGTGACCATATGCATATTGTAAATATAGATGGGATAAAATGTTGCCTAAAAATCTGATCTGCTGGTAAATTTCTTCACCAAGGAAAAGGTGAATTCATGACACAAAAACCAAGTCAGACTGGTAAGCTTTTGGCCAATTTATGATGCAAGACCTGTGTACTATATTATTACGCTCTCTTAAAAGGGAAAGTATTGCCTGTTCAGCAGCCCAGACTTGAGGCCACCAGTCAGCACAGATTTAACCCCAGTTTTGTTAGTTTTCCTTTAACAGGGCATGAAAGTCCGCAGAGCTCGGCTGTCCTTCACGCGCGGGATTTAGAAGGTGGACTGGGAATAAGCCTACAGTAAACCAAGGAAATAGAAAAGGCAGTAAGTGCTGTGAGTGCTTCTCCCCGAGCAGCTTGACAGCCAGGTCCCGGTGACCGTGTTTGTGAGAAACAATCGGGCTAGCGTTAGCGCGCCTCACCGCCGGTTTTGGCTGTTTCCATAGTAACTCACCATACAGTATCTCTCCCTTGAAGCTGACAGAGGCTCATGTTTGCTCGGTACAGAGCCAGAAGAACTCCATTTCACACATTTTCTCCCATTTCAGTTGTTTCTTTGTGGCTTGCTTCTCCAGAGGGGTGTAATTCAATTCTCCGCAAACACTTTGGGGCGGAGTGTCGAAGACTACTGTAAGTTAAGCCTCCATAACACTTTTTGTAAATTTGGCAATAGAGTTCCTTAGAAGTTATAAGCCCAGAGTCTATTATTCTTTTTGAATCCTCTTAAAGTTGTATGCTACCATAGGCGGCTTGGTGGCGTAGTGGGTTAGCGCTTCTGCGTCACAGCAATAAGGTCCTGTGTGTTTGATCCCTACTTCCAGACAGGACATTCTATGTGGAGTTTGCATGTTCTCCCCTCTTCACGTTTAATGTACACAGATCTGAGTACAATGAGAGCCGCATGGATGGTGATTGTGTGAGTGTTTTTCTTACTGCCATCATCGTGAATTGGAAAATTTGGCACTCCAAGAACAATAAATGGAATACAAATACGATGACTCACTTGTTTTCCTTGTGAGATTAGAATGTCCTTCATCTTATTTGAAAAAAAAATTCTTTCATATATTCACATTTATTTTTCTGTCTGTAAAGGCTGATGAGAAGGCCAAAAAATACAAGCATGTGAACTAGTGATCAAACTGTATTGGAGAATAAAAAAATGTTTGGATGTGTTACGACCCAGCTCTGCCTAGGTAAGGGAGGTAACAAAAAACCAAAAAAAAGATGAAAAATGACAGACAAGTAAAGGAGAATTAGACATAAATCAAAAGGACAACAACACAGGACATAAGGGGGTAACTCAACACTACCAAAAACAAGACCTACACTAAACACTTAAACCTACCTGCTGTCTCAACAAAAGCAAAGTGTTCCAACAAAAACAAAACCCAAAAGTGGACCAAATAAAAAGAGACAAACCAAATAAAAACTATACGGACCATAAGGACTGTCTTCAAAAGTCATTGCCACCACTTGTGACAATGACAGACACTTTCCTGAAGGACAATTTTGGCACAGGCTGGCAGCCCGAACAGGTGTGGAGTGGTGGCCCTTAAGTGGGAGAGTGACTCCTCCAATCACACCTGAGTCACGACTTCTGGAGTGGGAGAGCCAGTGGTTGTCCAATCACAGGCAAGGGATCTTGAGACAGGAGGGATTGCCACACACGCACACACACAAAACACACAAAATCCCAAAATAGGAGCAATTTACAGACCCGAGGGCCGAACAGGATGGTTTGTATAACATGGTTTAATTGTATGTGATGTTTAAAAAGCCAGGCAGCCCACTTTTAAATGTCCCCTCACAAGCAATTGGCCTCAAGTGTCCAAAATGTAAAAATTGTACCAAAGCTTATAATTTACTCCAAAATGGTTTATGCCAAACAACTTTATGCCAAAACAAATCAGCATAGCATCCAATTCATGAATGCAGGAATATTTTTTAGAAAAAGTGTATCAGTGGTGTCTATTATTAAAAAAAAAATTGGTGAGCACTTCTTTTCTCAAACACCTCTTTCTTATTCAAATTCAACCATTGTACCACCTCGGCGCAGTGAAAGGAGAGCAAAGAAGTTAAATTGCCCCCAATGAATTACTCAAAGGTGGAGACTTAGCGTTTGGGACAAAAGCTTTGAAAAGGCATAATTGTAGCCGCTCTGCTCCTTACAAAGGTTATCTCTCTCTCGACTGCCCTATGGGCACTCCCAGCCAGTCCAGTGGCATCCTTGAAAAGCTGCTTCAATTTATGTCCATATAGTTTTTTTTGATTTTTTCTTCATATTGCAGTTATAGTCAACCGTCGCTGATAGGCTGTCGATGCTTTAATTAGGAATTAACTAACATTCAAATAGGAGTGCTTACTTGGCTTGGAGAGAGAGAGAGGGCTTATGCGGATCTAAAGCTGGCAAAGAAGATATGGTGTGGGCTTCTGGCAAAATGGTAGAGCGCAATTCCCCCGGCTTCTGTAAGGCTTTACTTTGAGAGAGCAGTGACACGGCGGCATGCTCTGTCCAAACTGGACCCCACGCTGTAATAATACCCCATTCTAACCCTCCGCTAATTAGAGTTGTGCTTTGTTTTTTTTTTGTTTCTTTCTGTTATTCTATTTTTTTTTTCTATTTTCAGAAAGCTGACAGCAACAACTCATGGCAGGATCGATGTCGGATTACGATGCTCATGGCTCTGCATTGAGACGAGGGCTCAGCACGAGTCTGATCGGAGCCAAAACCTGGGAAAGGACGGGAGAAAAAAGCCGCGTAATGCCAGAGGAGAGCAGGGAGAGTGTAAAGGGCTAAAGCGTACGGCCAAAATATACAGAGGTAAAAGAGGCAGGCAGTCCCCTTTAAACAATGGGGGCTCATAACCCGAGGTGACCAAACTGAAGCTTTGCAAACAGGAACACACACGATTCAACCAACCCCCCCCCCTCAAAGCACACTATTCAAAAAAGTAATTTCACTCGATGTGGTGAATGAAGCTGGATACACAGATTTTTGGTGACAGATTTATCTCACCAGCCGTATGTTCTCCCCCATACTCTCTTTTTTGTTTGAACAACACTGGTTGATTATGTTTTTTTTTTTTCATGTTCATATTACATTTCAATTGTGTTAGTAACAGCCTTAATTCACAACAGCAGTTGGTTTCCAGAGGACAAAACTGTCAATTTCGTATCAACAGAAGCCAAACATTATCATGTCCATAAATGACGTGACTAAATGTAGACAAAATTTCTTTATCTCTTGAGAAATAAAATACTGTATACTGTATAGTCAATTGCCACATGTTTCTGCTTCTGTCTCTTCATGTTCTGCTTCTTCTCAATAACCATCATGTTTCTGCCACGTCAGGCATGTTACGCGGCCGCTGTTGCTGCTGTTGGAAAAGATCGCTCTTTTGGTCTCTCCAATTAAAACACATTTTCAATAATATTTAGACCCCTGGGTTACATTATCACATTGCTATGTCATGTACTGTAGTCCCACACATACAGAAAGGTACTGTTACATGAATACTTACATAAAAATCAACGGACAAAATACCAGACAGCTTAGCAAAAAAGACATGTGAAAAGTTTACAGTCCCCTTTGGGCATGGCCTTTTGCTGGACTCTTAATAAATGCTATTGTTCCCTGCAAAGCACACTACCCCAGTTTACTGGTCCCCCCATAAAGAAAGACTTTATTCCAGCTCCAGGATGCATTGTGAACAAGATCATTTTGAATAGCGGAGGTCTTACCAGCGAGCGAATAAACATTTACGGGCAGTGACATGGTGAATAAAAGAATGAGCGGTGGAACCTCAGCAGGATGTAGCAGACTTCTGAAGACCATTGCCACCTCACTTCTACCCACACAGGACCAGCCAGGGCCCTGGCAGCCACTGTTTTACATGTTTTTACTATTCAGCAAGCACACAAACAAGACATGTTTCTGCGCATCATATAGAAATAGGAGACTTTTTCTCTAAGACCCAAAGAGTTGGGAAAGAAGTTAGGCCATACTCAAGAGCCAGTGTTCACCACGGCTCAGTAGTTTAGAGAAAGCACTGCAATTCTTGAGTTTGTCTTGTCAAACTATATTTTTCTTACCCTGCGGAAATGATGTAATTATGTTATTCTTTGTAGACAGATCCAAAATATCCCATTTGTGAGCACATTGTCCTGGACTTTTCAAATCCAAGAGCATTTATATATAGATTGTGGAATTAATCGAATTACCACTTGATGGGGTGTTTTCTCATCTCTTTTCCACTAATTGTGTTTATCCATACTTTTTGTTTCACTTTCTCAAACATGAAATGCCAAAGTAGATGGTAATTTTATGAGGCAAAAATGGGTTTTTCCAAGATCTGCCTTTTGGATGAAACAGAAACATGAGGTAGACAGGCAGCAGAGCAAAGACGTTCAGAGAAGATAATAGTTTAAAAAAGAGACAAATAATTTTGTCACGTGGTGTTTGGATGGGAACGACCAGGACCGATGATGGACAATGAGTCTGATAATAATGCATCGGTGTGTAGCACGTTTTATGGACAACAAAGCTTCACACGTCATTATTCATTCACTCCAAGCTACATTGTGTCTTGCCTAAGGACACAACAGTTTAAGCACTTTACGAGCCTGTTGTGGGATTTTCTATCCAGAAGTAAGAAGAAGCTCGAAAGGTATTTGTTCTTAATCAAGGAGACGTAAGTTTTATTGTAACACACGTGCGGAGAAACTCACATACACAAAGCAGCGTACATCAGTTCTGGCGGGCCCAGTCCCCAGGTCCCCGTTTACATAGACAACACATAAAGACAGTCACGCCCACAAAAGGTGGGAGGGTCACAGTTTGAGACGGCCATCCAGATGGCGAGGAGCCTTGCCTGGTGAGAGACAACTCTTGTGCCATGAGAGATGCAAACAGAAGGACAATAGACATCAGAATGTAAAAGGTCAATAGCATGTCTGTCGGTGCAGGGGGAGACCGGTTCCTTCCTGCAAGGATTACTTGAATAAACAGCAGGGGGTGAGTTTGGCGTCCTAGAGGCTAATCCCACTTGCCATAACACTCCTCTCCCGTGATAATGTAGAAACCCCAGTTTTACAGAAATCACATTCAGGTGGGTGGAGTTTTGACCTTGTCCCCTGACAAAACAAGAGTTGTTGAATGGAACAGGCTACGCTGCCCCGTCACCCAAGCTCTTGTATTACGAGGGTGTGGTCAAAGCTCTTCACTGTGATACCCTCCCCCCTAAATAGTAGGCGGAACAATGGAAAAAAAATAAAAACAAGGTAAACAAGAAAGAAAAACGTAGCAACAGTCAATAGGGCTAAACCAAGATTAATGAGCACACTCCGCCAGAGGACAGGAGCCAGTCCAGACCCGTGAGGAGTGGTCCGTGAATTGTCCGCTTGCATGGCGTCCCGGAGTCTAGTCAGATTGGCTATGCCCTGTTGGATAGACCTCCGTCCTCATCATTAGCCGGAATATATGAAGACAATACTAACATAATAAACACGGTCCAGCACGGAAAGTACTGTCAGCGTGGCCAGCATAATAGTCCCAAGGCCCATGCCGGGCCTTAGCCTGACTACATTCGGTAGTCTTTTTCGCGGTGAATGCTCACGAGTAGTGTCCGTCTTGCATTCATGGCACCGCCTCCCTCTGAAGCGTGTGTGGAGCGTTAGTGGTACATGGCGATGTTTTGGTCTTGGAGCGGCACGACTCTAATCGCGTTGAAGCCTTGGCCTCAAGCACGTCGATTGGGGCAGAGTGCTCGGGGTTTGGGTGTGGCCTTGGGGTCCGGGGGCTGGGAGTTGGCAAAGGGGGTCGCCTCGGGATATCGGAGGCAGGGGAGTTGGGCAAGGGGGGGTCGCCTCGGGAAACGCTGGGATTCTTCCGGGTGTTGTTGTTGGCCCTGCTTCACCGACGGTGGTCGCACGCCGGCCAACCTCTTCAGCGTAGGAGCCGCGGAGGGCCTGGTCCGTCCCGCCCTCGGAGTCCTCGTCTATGGCCCTCAAGTGGCACCACCCGCACGACAGTGGTTGGCGTGGATCCAAGTATGTCCTCTCCCGCGATCTTAGCGGCAGTGTCCGTCACCAGGAGGGCGAGGAATGGGCCCAGCAGCGCTTGGACCGCCATGTTTTCGTCTCTTTCCTTCACCAGGACCCAGTCGCCTGCTTGATCTTGTGCAGAGCCGCCTGCGCAGCCTGTGGCAGGGCGCTCCTGACCTGGAGCAGAAATAGAGACAAAAGTGCATTAATTTCCTTACAATAGGACAGCATGTCGTCAGCACACAAAGAGGTGCTTGGCAAATCTCTGGTCGGGGGTCCCGCGCCCAAGTTGGGCGTCTGGCAAAGAGGATTTCGAATGGGCCTTAGGTTTGACCTTGACCTGACTCTCATGCGCATGTACATGAGGGCTAGCGGCAGAGCTTTGATCCAAGACAGTCTGTCTGTTCGCAGATTTTAACAAGTTTGTTTTTCAGAGTGCCATTTCTCTCAGCGCTCGCACGCCCCTCCGCTCCAGGGCGTAACTGCAGTGTTTACGTATATCAATGCCCAGAAATTCACCTACTTCCTCAATGACTTTTGCTACAAAGTGACTGCCATTGTCACTAGAGATTTTTTTCCGGAACACCCCATCGTGGCACAATTTCTGCGAGCAGAGCTTTCACCACCGCGTTGCTCGTGGCGTGTTGCATGCAAAATAACTTTACCCAGTTTTCCATTTGGACCAGAGATCCACCAGAAACCCAGACTGTATTTCTTACCTTGGCATGGTGTGAGTTACAACAAAGTCCATTTGGACATGTTTGAAATGGCGCAGGGCGGAGGATGGGCAGCCTGTTTGGATAATTTGGGACTTACCCGGGTTGTGCGCGAGGCAGATAGCGCATGTTTGGCCGAATCACTGTGCAAATGCCCGTAAACCCCTTCGTATACCAATTTTGTGTAATTAGAGTTACACATCCCTCCTTTTTGAGGCATGGTCCGACCATGTGCTAAAATCGCAAAATGTCTGAAGAAATGCCGTGGGTAAGCACGGTTTGAGGTCTGGTCCCAGCCACACACCATGCATCGTTGAGCCCCATTTCCCTCCCACTGCACCGCTTCTGCTGGAGTAGCCATGCCTGCCATTGCGACAGAGAGGAGAAAATATCCACGTCTTGAGTGGAGGTAGTGTTGGTGTGTAGATTTACTGTTCCCGATCATCTCCAGTTTGCTTTCTCCCGGATCGTCCTCAATTCATATTGTGGGCTTTGGTGCCAAAGCAGAGGCTCATTTCCTCATGATCCATACTACTGTCATCCCTGAAGCAGGGTAGTTTATCTCTCATCTTAAAAAGAAACAGTAAGAAACACACAAATGCCCACTTCCCTCTCTTCGCATGGTGGCAGCCTGTCAATCATTTTCCAATGGGGTAAAAACATAACTGCATTGACAGACGGTCCGTGTGACATCAGGCCAGACGGCTGTAGCCAAATACAGACTTAACAATATGGATGTTTCTAATTTTATACTCCCCCTAAATGTGAGTTACAAACCAAAGTTGTCCTCCGCCCAATGACAGCTCACTGCGGTTGGACCGAATCACTGTCAGGACAAACAGCAGATGGAGGGAACTCCCAGTACCTTCAGCAAGGTATTTCATCTCAGAGTACTTTCCTCAGAGTACTTTTCTCAGAGTACTCATCCCAGAGTACTCTCACTTTTACACACCTGTTCAATAAAGCTTGTTATCTTTGAATTCTCTAGTACTTACACCGTAATGCTGTTTGACAAAAAATAATTATTCCATGATCACATTAAAACATTACAGGAAAACATTTGTTATTCCATTCTCCGTTCAGCACTCCTCATTTCACATCACACCTCGCATCACTCACACAGTTAGTATATTGGTCCAGAGTTTGGTTAAGGTCAACGTAGTGTACTTGACATAACACACAAACATATAACACACACAAACATATAACACACACAAACATATAACACACACAAACATATAACATACACAAACATATAACACACACAAACATATAAACAACACAGAAGGCCTGTAATTTAACTTTGTTATATTTTTCCATGTCCAATTACAATTGTCTCATGAGCTATTTCTATTGTTGCAACTTTCAGAGCCTGCAGAACATGCAGAGCTTTAAGAGATTTTTCCTAAAAGGATCCATTTCAAACTTTTAATGTTTAAACCACGTGGTCTGTACTCGGGCTTATCACAGATTGTGTCCCCTATATCTTTAATGAGCTCTTGTTACTTTAAAATGTTTTTTCCTTCTTTTTCTTTTTCAGTAAAGCCAGGTCGGATTCATTAAAAATTTAAATTAGTCTCAAACTTTAATACTTCACCTTTGTTTCACGTTCATGTGGAGAAAAGACCATTGTCCTACTGTATGTGTGTTGTCGTACTTGCACCAATCATGTCTCAGATAAACTGCCAACAGTTATATCAAAGACATAATTGTCCTAATTGTTTCTAATTTAGCTATTTGGAAAAGAAACATGTCATAAAAGATTTCATAAAATGTCTCTACATCCTTGTTTTCAACCAATGAACAGCGTTGCGTCTATGTGTTATCAGAAATGATCCAAAATCACCTTTAGCCAAAATTTAGAAATGCTTTAAATCATTTTTCAAACTTTAAATGTCTGAACAAACCATTTTGTATTAAATGCAGCGTCCATTAAAAGCTGCAGTTCTCTTTCTAGCACCAGTTTCAACTGTGCATGTGACTGTTCTTAAATGATTAACGAGCCACGGTTCAGAGGTTGAAAAATTGCCTTAAATATCCGTATTACCAAGATCATGCAGTCAAAATCAATAATTCTAAACTTCTCCGCGTCTATAACTTTAAATAATAATACTAGTTTCAATAATAGAGCTCCTCTACCTTAAATATACTGCTGTTCTAATCTCCTTGTCCCACTAAGCAAGCCGACGTTGAATCAACGTAATTTGAACGTCGTTGTCCGACGTAGAATAGAGGTCACTGGTGGGTGCAGAATGAAAGTTTTCTCGACGTCGTTTCCCGACGTCACCTCAACCTCCAAATGTTACATTGATGGCACGTCAATTCAAGGTTTGAATGTGGTACGGAACCGGTCGGGTCTGACGTCCTATCAACGTCTCATATGACCAAAATATTGACGTTTATATGACGTTCGTTTTCAGTCGTTCCCACTAAAGCAGCAGATGTCAAAACTATGTCATTTCAACGTCATCTGGACGTTCATTCAAGGTTGCAATGTGGTACAGAACCGGTCGGGTCCGACGTCCTATCAACGTCTTATATGACCAAAATATTGCCTTCATATGACGTTCGTTTTCCGTTGTTCCCACTAAGCAAGCAGATGTCAAAACTATGTCATTTCAACGTCATCTGGACGTTATCTGGACGTTCAAATGACATCGCGGCCACTTCATTCAAGGTTGCAATGTGGTACAGAACCGGTCGGGTCCGACGTCCTCTCGACGTCTTATATGACCAAAATATTGACGTTTATATGACGTCCATTTACAGTCCTATTGACCTCTGCAGAATCACTCACTGGTCGAGACATACTTTTTGCAATAGGCAAGGCAAGTTTATTTGTATAGCACAGTCAAAACAAAAGGAAACTCAAAGCACTGAACAAAAGATAGAAACAATCAAACAAGGCATTACAATTATAAATATTGACTGTAAATTAAAAAGAAACAAATAAAATCTCTCATAAAATCTCTCAGTTGAAGCAGAAACAGAAGTGTTTTAAACCTGGATTTTAACATTGTCAAAGAAGAAGCCTGTCTCACATTTCCAGGAAGACCGTTCCAGATTTTAGCCTTGTGAATCTGAAATGCAGCTTTATCATGTTTAGTTCTGACTCTGGGCAATAAACGATAAACACAGCATTCAAAATCATTAGAACAACTGTAGTAGAAGGATATCAGTCATTATTGCAAATGGAGCTGCATTAAAAATCATGTTTCTCAACATCAAAGTACAAGTTAAACCACACAGGGCACAGTGTTATGAACACTACTGTACTGAACAGTTCATGCCAAAGTAAAAAAACATGATTGTAGCGCCTATGTTTGGATCAGTATTAAAAAAGGCACAAGCTACACTCTAGGTTCCCCAGATGTAAAAACACAATCTGAAAGGCAGAAGAATGCATTTATTGAATGTTGAGGTTCCAACATGTGTCCTCTCTTGGTCTTCAGTCTCATAAGGTCCAAGCACAGCACCTGAAAATGTGGAACATGTTTAGTTTCAACATAATGTGGCAAAGTGATATAACAACACATAACTTTCTATTAATGCCTCAAACCACTCGATCCATCACCATGTGATACAAACCTTGGCACTGCACTAGCTCGAGACACTGGAAGGACACTCCGTCTGAGAAACTTGGGATAAGGCTTTGGTCATTGGAGTAATTCCATGTAAAAAACAATTGCAAATGTGCATTTGTTTTGCACATGGACACAAATGAGCCCTGAAAGCTACTTACCCTGTATTACTCTACACATGTTGCATTTCCGAGGGGGCATTTTCCCCTTGTTGCTCTTTTCCCTCATCTTGAGTGAGTTGCTGAACAATCTGAGAAAAAGATAGATGTTTTCAAAGAGAATACACCAAATAATGGTTTATTCTAAAAACAACATATTAATACAGAACAACAATCAATGTGTGAGAGTGTGATTCTTACCTTTGAACACCTTCAACACAGTCTGACACCTGTAAGACTCAAACACACATGACACATTAGGAATACACACAGAACATTAGTTATTGCAACAATCATGAAATTATACTCTATGGATTTCACAATAATTGACTGCATTAGCAAAGGTAAATGTATTTTAATTAACATATGGCTGGTTTTAAAGTTTATAAGAAAAAGTAAGAAATTGAATAGAGTTGCAAGCGCTAGTTAGCTTGCTACCAGCAGATGAATGGATATTTAATATTTGCTGCTAACAATAACAAAAATAACAACTGTAGTGGCTCATTTAAACAGCCACAGTGAGAAGAAGTGAAAGTCTCCGACATTGAAGACCTGGGAAGACATTAAATCAATTTATTAAACAAAGCAATACATGAACATTAAACTCTCTTTCTGCAGCAGGTAACATCTGTGTGCTCCTATGGTCCCACATGGTCCCACATGGTCCCACACCTGAACTCAACTCCAACTGATGACATCACAGGTGTCTAAATGATGGGAGTGTCCCAAATAGTAAAGCTGATCTCCCTGTTTTTAAACTTAGTTTACTAAGTACTGTTGTCTTTTTGCAGTTTATAAACCATTGTGAAATATACAGTAACTTTACATTTTAGAATTGAATTATTATTTTAAAACTCAAGAATCTTAACCTTTTTTAACACATACTTTGTTGGACAGTCTAACCTAAGAATTCTAATGTGTTAAAAATAGTTTGAAATATGAAAAACAATATCATATTTTAAACTTTAACTTAAAAACTAAAAAAAGGTGTCTCCCTTTCAGCTGAGCAGTGCCAGCCGTTATTATTATAGATTCATGCACTGGCAATTCAAAATACAGATAATATACAAAATATACTTAACAAAATCCACGTATACGTGAGAAAACAACTTACTTTCTGTCTCCAACTCTTTTCAATGTGGAAATGATACATCTATATCTAAAAACTGTGCAGACTGTGTACTTACTAGAGAGGGTGATTCCAAGTAAATAAAGCAGGGCAGCGACAGAGGTACAGATTCAACGTCATATCAACGTCTGGGAAGACATTGCTTTACGTCCAGATGCACACCTTACGTCGTTTAGACGTGGAAAACAGGTCCTCGACCGAGCGACTCACGTGTCAGGCTGTAAAGTTATAAGTTATACTCGCGCGGCGCATAAGTGTGCGTCGGTTGTTTAGGGTGTTATCTATTATTTTTTCACGGTAGTCAGATAAAATGCCTGGCCGTGGTGTAGCGGTTGCGTAATAAGACTTCAGTCGCAACGACGCGGGTTCAAATCCCCGTCGGAAAACTTTTGACTTTTCACTTTTTAGCGAACAATTTTTCTGTTTGGTTAAAAACGAATACACACTCAACATAAGATTATGTAGTGGCTAATAATAAAACTTGTGAACCCATGCATTTGCATAAAATCTCAAGTGCTCACCCCTTATTTGCAAACTTGAGATTGTTAGCACAACAAATGCATACATTCACAAGTTTTATTATTAGCCACTACGTAATCCTATGTTGAGTGTTTATTAGTCTTTAACCAAACAGGAAAAAATTGTTCGTTAAAAATCAAAACAAATATATAAAGATAATAATACACCCACGTGGGCTCGAACCCACGTAACCAAGACTGCACACGTTTGCTTAACCACTACACTACCGTCAGGTACACTGAGATCGCTTCACAGCCTATATATTGTACTGCTAGATCAAGACGTACTGCGTCGGTCGGCCGATGACCTGTTTTCGACGTCTAGGGGAGGTCGGGATTGAACGTCATATCCACGTATATGGGAGGTCATTGTTTTACGTCCAGATGCGCACCTTGCACAGACGTCGTTTGGACGTAAATAAAAGGTCACGACCGACCGACGCGATATTGACGTGATCTGGAGGTTGAGTGGACGTCGGATGTTTAGTGGGGTGTCTCATGCTAAAGAGTCTAATTAATTTTAACGATTGTCCTGTATTCTTTCATGCAGCTAAATGTGGTGTTATGAACGAATGACCTAGCTAAATGTGTAAATATGACTTAATATGTCTCTGTGCGTTTGTTGCCTGTCTGTATATTTACCTTCTGTCTGTCTCATTTGCCCGGCCACGTCCTCCTCAAATGTCTGTTAATTGTCTCTTTATTTTACTCATGGCGTCTTTCAATGTCTTTTGTCTCAAAGTGTCCAATGTCTTTGTCTCAAAGTGTCCAATGTCTTTGCCTCAATGCCTTTTTTCCTTCTTCTTTAAACAATCACTTTCTTTCTTCTTCTTTCAATAATCACTTTCTTTCTTCTTCTTTCAATCACTTTCTTCTCCTTGCAATGTCTTTTTCTTTTCAATCATTTTCTTCTTCTTTCGACAACTTTTCTCATGTCTTTCTTTGTCAATGCTGTTAGAAATGGGGCTGGAGGAGTCTTCTTCGAGAGTTCCTGTTAGCTGCTGCAGCCGATGCTGCTGCCAAACCAATGATTAATTACAATTCAAAATAAACCTATGAAATAATTAATATTAACATTTTAAACATTAGATTCTGAAAACCGAATTCTGCATTCAACTGCTATCCTGAGCCCTATTTTTCCAAAAGTATAATGCTCTCTAAGATCATTCTAACTTTTATATCACCAAAATGTAGGGAAAAAAACTTGTCCAGACGCCTTGGAGATAAAAAAATAAAACATAAAATAATGCCTCTTTATAATCTAACTCAAAGTTCTGTGATCCTATGACTCCATGTCAGTAACATTATCGTGTGTATAAATGTAATTTTCTACAAAACAAAAAAAATGTCTTTGGTAATAGTTCTGTCTTCACGAGAGAGAGAGAGAGACAGAAAGAGGGAGGGGAGGGGCTGAGTGGCTTCTCGAACAAAGGAACACATGGATGATTGAAATACACCCCCTTTTGCTACATTTTCCTCGTTTTTATCGTGATAAGGTTTTAATCAGTGGTAAAAGTTTTTCTCACGTCAAACGACACTTTACATTTTATCCTTAAATACGTCAGTAATGGAAAACATTACCATTTGCTACCTGATTAATGTATCGAGGGTTCCAGTAGAATCCTTTTTTTTTCTTCTGATTCTCTGTAACTATCGAAACATTACATCACAATACAAGAGAAAAACTCCCAGACTGATCTTTTGTCATTTCTTCACATGAAAACTCATAGTTACAGCCAAGTGGCTCCTTCTTTTCTCATTAATCAGATCATTATTATCAGAATCCACATTTTAAATACTTGGCTTTTTTCTGTTTAAATGTACCCTTTTCCCGCCCCCCGGGGGATATGGAGTTTTCATTATCCTATAACTTCTGACCCTAACTGTCCCTATTTCTCTAATTCTATTTCTCTAAACACTTGTGCCTCTTTTGCACTTTAAAACGGTGTGCCTCTTTTGCACTTATAAATCCTGTGGCTCTTTTCCCGTATATTCTTTTTTAGAGAGAGACCAGCATCCCTCAAGGTTCAAAAACGTCGAAAAACCTGACTATTGTTCTATTGCGTCCGATAGAATCGCCCATCACGGCGGTCTGCCACGCTGCAGTCATGCTGGGCCGAGATCTCTCTGTCTTCTATTTAAAACAATGTGCAGATTTTAGAAATGGTATCTGCTTACCTGTGTTTTGCAGTAGAGAGCCCCAAGACCCAACAGACCCAGTCTATCTATCTGAGCTCATCTTGCGTCTTCTTTCTGTATCAAATCACGTCTCGGGTCACCAAATGTAGCCAATAATTCCCTTTGGCTGGCGTGTCCACAATTTGGTACAGAAATCAGACTAAAGATTCTCCAAGTTTAACATCTGCATTTAATTATCTTTACAATCAGATACAGAATATTCAACAAAGAGTGCTCCTAAAACTATGCATGTCCCTCTCTGGCCCTCGGCTGATTCTTCTGCCAATCTCCTCCCAGCAGTTTCTATCAAAGGGTCCGATGACGTCACAGGTCTGGGACTGGTCTGGTCTGAGGCTGGTCTTCCTGTTTGCTCTCCTCGTCCTTGGGGGCTGCCGAAAAGGGATTCACACATTCCAACCTATAGCTTCTTCCTTATAAGGAAGAAGCCCTTCTCCAAACAACTCTTATCTGGCTGGGGGAGGTCTGGTCCGGGCTTAATATTTGCACAAAGACATGGTATGCAAACACCTACTGAAAATCATTAGTATACAACATTTTAATTATACAACATTGGAAAAGACATTTCTATTTTTCCCGCTTCTGCCGCTGCTTGTCAAACAAGTCAACTCGCTGCAGCGGCAGCAACACAGCAACAAGCGCACATGTGGGTCGTACCATTTGATCTTTTGTAAGGGGGTGGCAGGGCCCTGATATAGCATACAAATTTGTTTTTAGAGGAAAACTGAGGTTAAAACGTTGGTTATTTTTATACAGGGCCCCTTTCATTCAAATTGTAATAATATGAATATACCACAATGCCTAATACATATAAATATAAAGACACACTTTAGAGGGCCCCTCCCCGCCTTGGGCCCTGGGTACTCGGTACCCTTTACCCCCCCAGTCCGACGCCCATGTTCACAGGTAGTCCGTACAAACTGTATTGTTGAACAGCACAGACAGTACGGGCCAGAGAACTGTAGAGCACTAAAATCCACATGTATGTGTTTGTCCTCATGGTGTCTGTGGCTGCTGTGGTCAGACGAGAGTCTCTATAGGCTGCGTGAAGCAGAGAGGCCCGCACACTCTGTTTACTTTGAAGTCACGCTTGATCTCGAGAGATGTTGTGAGATTTCCGGTGACCTGTGAATGCTCGGGGGTGAAATCGGTTCGTGTGTGATGTGTGTGGTTTGGGTGATTTTGCCGTGTGGCTGCGCACTACACACTGTACGACCAAAGTGGTTAGACCCGTGATTTTTTTATCTCCGTGTGTGAGGTCTCACTCTCAAAATCGGCCGACAATTTTAAAATCGTCTTGTGTGAACCAGGCTTTAGTAATTGTGCATAAGATACATAATTGTGTCACCTTTTAACACACATTTCCTGTCTCTTTGCACACCCCCAAGGTCTTATTGAAGGAAAATGTAACACGTACATTTCTCCATTGTGAGATCAATTAAGTTTTATCTTATTTTATTTTGTCTTGTGCCTGAAGCTCAGCAGCATCATTCTGGAATTTGTTCCTCATAAAAATATCTGGGTTTCACGTTTGATGAATGTATGAGCATTGACTGTGGATTTGAAGTTCTTGCTGATTCCGCCAGTCGTACTTTATGTTCTGTGATAAATGAACGTAAAATGAGTAAAGATCTTGTTTATGGAACATATTCTAAGTTGTCTGCCCCTGTTCTAAACTATGTTGCTGGTGTTTGGGTGTCAGACAGTATTCTCCCTAAGATTCTGAGGAAACAGAGCAATCTGCTGCTTTTTGGGAATTCACAAATTTATCCCAGTTCTGGCAGCACAGGGCGATTTGGGCCGGGAGCCTGGCACTATTCAAAGAAAATGTGACATGGTTGGATTGTGGAATCGAACTGCGTGTTCTCTTTTCAACAGTTAATAGATTAACAAACCCCCCTGTTCAGCTTCCATTAGAGCTAACTTCCAAACGTAAATGCAATGAGTTTGCAAATGTTTTCAATCACAAGGTTCAAGTAATCAAAAACGACATTGTCCCCAATCCACAGATAACAATCCAACAACCAGAAAGGCTCTCTGAGCTAACTCACTTTGCACCTGTAAATGATCAAACTGTCCAAGAGATAATTACAAGTCTGAGCTCCTCCACATGCAGCCTGGATGTACTACCCACTAGATTTCAACGCATTTGATATGTTTCAGTCCGGCTTTAGACCCCACCACAGCACTGAGACTGCTCTCGTCAAGGTTACAAACGACATCCGGCTGAACACTGACGCAGGCCAAGTCTCAATCTTAATCTTGTTAGATCTAAGTGCTGCCTTTGACACTGTCGACCATGAGATCCTCTTACAGAGACTAGAGGACTGGGTTGGCGTCGCTGGCACCGCCCTAAGTTGGTTTAGGTCTTACCTTGAGGACAGGAAGTACTTTGTGGAGATTGGAAACTGTGTCTCAGATCATATGGCCCTGACCTGTGGAGTACCACAGGGGTCGATCCTGGGACCTCTTCTGTTCAATCTCTACTTGCTGCCGTTAGGTCAGTTAACGGCAGCAAGTACACTTTTTGACAGAAACGAAGTGTCCTATCATAACTATGCAGACGACACTCAGATCTATGTCTCACTGACTGCAGGAGAACATGGACCAGTGGACTCACTCCTTCACTGTATCCAACAGATCAGTGAGTGGATGCAAAACAACTTCCTTCAGCTAAACGCAGACAAAACTGAAATGATTGTCTTTGGTCCCCAGAAACAAAGAGAGAGCGTCATCTGTCACCTACAGTCTCTTTCCCTAAAATTCAAATTCAAACAAGGTCAGAAATCTAGGGGTAATACTGGACTCAGACTTAAATTTTAATAGCCACATCAAATCAGTAACATCAGCAGCTTTTTACCATCTAAAAAACATTGCCAGGATCAAAAACATAGTGTCTAAAGCAGACTTGAAGATTCGACAGTGGCTCAGTTGGTAGAGCATTGGCCTTTAGGCCTGGAGGTCGTGGGTTCGAGCCCACCATGAGACCTACTTCATGACTCCCACTGATTACTGCTGTCGTTGTGTCCTTGGGCAAGACACTTAACCCCACTTTGCCTGAAGCCCCCCGAAAGATCTCAGCTCTTGTGGACTCAAAACCTGTTGGAGGATCAGTGAGGGGCTGGTGCTCTGTGTACTGGGTGCAGCTCCGACTGCTACCCCCCCGACCCAGAAATGGATTAAGGGGAAGAAAATGGATGGATGGATGGGATTGATGTTCTTTTTATGATGATATTACAAACTGCTTGTTTCTTGAACTGTTCTCTCAAGATCCTGATCTGATCTGATGCAGTGAAGACATGAATATGAAATGGTTATTTCAAAGTAAAGTGTTTCTATTGTCTTCACTCATGTGTGAAGCCTGGAAGAAGCAGAAGACTTATTTATTTAAATGAGAGCAGTAGTGTTTTAAAGTCGGCCTGTGTCTTTGTACTTGTGCTATTGGTGTCTTATAATCCCATGTGAGCTAATAAGACACTATTAATAAAATATATCTATCTATATTACATGCACATTTTTTTTTTTTATTTGGCTTTACCCCACAGAAATAGAGAAAGAATATAAAATGGGGTCGGTAGAATGTCTGATAATTTCACTCCGTTGGAAAAGCCGCGCCAAAAGCGCACGGCATTCTGGGGGAAGTACAGTGCCTTGCGAAAGTATTCGGCCCCCTTGAACCTTTCAACATTTCGCCACATTTCAGGCTTCAAACATAAAGATATAAAATTTATATTTTTTTTCATGAATCAACAACAAGTGGGACACAATCGTGAAGTGGAACGAAATGTATTGGATAATTTAAACTTTTTTAACAAATAAAAAACTGAAAAGTGGGGCGTGCAATATTATTCGGCCCCTTTACTTTCAGTGCAGCAAACTCAGTCCAGAAGTTCAGTGAGGATCTTTGAATGATCCAATGTTGTCCTAAATGACTGATGATGATAAATAGAATGCACCTGTGTGTAATCAAGTCTCCGTATAAATACAGGCCGCGTCCTCTAGCCTCTACAGCGCTGCTCAACACAGTAGCATGTTAGCAGAATTGGCTATAACTCCTCTGTCTGTAACTGCAGACACAGCAAAACAGTAAAAACGACACAACCGTGAGGAAGAGAAGAGGGAACTAAAGGGAAAAAATGATCAAAGAAGAAATCAAGCCCGGGTGAACATAGCTAGCTTACATTGTATCCTCCGGGACTGCCTCGGATTACATTCGGAAGCGAAACTAGCGGTAATCTTTCAGTTATATATTTTGTTAGCAGTGCGTTGCTTTTGTAGCATTTCATCAGTGATTGTTGTACAGCTTACAAGAAGTTGCGCTAATGCTAATGTTACCATATGTATCAGATCGCAAATAAAACTAGATGGCTCTGTGGAGCGTAGGGGAAATGAGAAGCCTTTGAGCGAGTTGAGGGACAGGGCTAAACATTCAAACCTTGCAGAAACGGGTATAGCTCCTTCAAGTGTTTATTGTATGCGGTTGCTCACAATGGCTTCAGCTATTGCACAATGTCTAGTCAAATATAAAGTTTGCTCATCCGTAGGATCTGTGGTCAACATTCTAATATAAATGTACTATTTAAGTCAAGTCCTAAGTAGCTCTGAAACAGTTGTTGTTTTGTGCTTTACAGTTTTTATTTGTATTGCTTTTTTCTACCTGAGATGTTGCTGCAGTACAGTGTTCATGGTTTTACACTGGTCCAGACCAGAGCAGAGAGGATCCATGGTCCGAACCAAGCGGATCAGGCAAAAATCCACTGGAGGAATACTTACATTCTGGAAAATGCAAACAATGCATTTAGCATTTCATTTTGGACCAGAGCAGAGAAAATGGACGCCGAACCAAGCGGATACTCCACCTCTGCTGCTGTGGATATGAACTGCTACTGGACACCTGTATTTCTCCTATGGGGGATCGATAAAGTATCTATCTATTTGGCGTTGGCCTTTCCCATGTAATCATTAAAGTGCTCTGGAGCCTTTTATGCCATTTTAACATAATCCTTGGTATAATTTTACACTCACAGCCTAGACGTGTTGACAGTTCCTCTGTTCTTCTCCGTGTTCTTGAAGACCACCTGATTTTCCAACGACTGACGCACGTTCATGAAGAAAATGTCATCAAATATCGTCTTTAACCCTTTTCTGATCACAAATTGATTCCTATTCACACACTGTTCATGCCTCACGGTTGCAGAAGCTCCGCAGTTGCAGTTAACCTGAAATAGCCTTGACTTGTGTCTGAAAATGTGTGTTCTGCCTTCATCACAACCTTTTTGGTCCTGACAGGTACCGCAGGGCTGAGACTGACTTAAGCCTATAACCTTTAGTATTCATCCCAATGAGACAAGCTTTACTCAAGAGTCTGTTTATGATGATGTAACCACCTTTGGACAATAACAAACTAGTCCCAAGCTGTCATACCAAGGGAAATTGACCGTGAATTGACAACAATCTAATTTAGAGAATCTCAGGCCCGCAGTTTGCATGATGGGTAAGGCTTGTTACCAAACTAAAGCCTACATTTAGTAAAGTATCAAACAATCAATAATCATTTACGTCTATAGCACAATTTGTGTTCAAGGCAATTCAAAGTGATTCACAAGAGCAATAAAACACAGATCAAAGTGCATTAAACACAGAGCAATACAGATACATCAATACACAAAAACTCTTTTAAAAAATGGGTGTATAATGAGAGCTAAATAGTACAAAATAGAACCAGTTGTAAGCAGAGCTAAACAGATATGGAACCTAGTTTTGAACATGGTAGAGGTCTGTCTCACAGCCTTGGGAAAACTGTTCCATATTTCTGTTGCATGGATATGAAATGCTGCCTCCTCGTGTTTCGTCCTGACTCTGGACACCAGCAGAAGGCCACTCCCAGCTCTTCTGAGAGTCGCTTCATATAGCACAAGCAGAGCTGCTTTAAAGTCTCGAGGCCAGTTCAGGTCCAAAGATCACACTTGGGTTTATAACCGGTTTCAAGAAGGGGGATTGAAGAGGACTTGACACATTTTCTGTTGTGTCCAAAGATAATGACTTCAGTTTTATCTGAATTTAGTTGAAGAAAATAGTTTTGCATCCATGCACAAATTTCTTGGATGCAGTGACAGAGTGAGTTCACCGGACTATATTTGCGGGCTGTCAGTGATATATTTATTTGAGTATGTCTGGTTGTGGTTTGATAATATAAAGTAGAATATTAGAAGAGATTCTTGATTTGAACCGTTCGTTTTCAACTACTGGACACTTGATTCGAACCAGAACAGCCTAATGAATTAGACAAGAGAAAAAGATGCAGGTAGGTGAATATTTTTAGTGGAAGGGAAAACTGGAGAAGCCTGGTCGTACCACACCATAGTACAAATTACATTTTGCACTAAGGTCTGGAGGTGTTCCATTGAGCTCCGTTTACAGATAGGAGGGGATAGCTCCTTTTGCAGATTGAAACGATTGGATCTGAGTTTACCGTGACGTATGTAATGCGCCCGAGTGAGTCCTTAGCATTTAGCCTAGCCATCTCCTTTGCCGCTAACGGAGCCCGTGGGGTGTAGCGCCACAATCTTTGCCAGCAATTACATTTGCTAAACATTCCTCTTGCTCAATTTCTTGATAGAACTAGACCGGAATACTTTACTATCACATTCTATGCCAAAACGACAACCATGGATCTGAGGAGGCGGGGCCTCCTCCCGGTGGGACGTGCCCGGAACACCTCCCCAGGGAGGCGTCCAGGAGGCATCCAGAACAGATGCCCGAGCCACCTCAACTGGTTCCTCTCGACGTTGAAAAGCAGCGGCTCTACTCCGAGCTCCTCCCGTGTGACTGAGCTCCTCACCCTATCTCTAAGGGAGCGCCCAGCCACTCTGCGGAGGAAGATCATTTCGACCGCTTGTATCCGCGATCTCGTTCTTTCGGTCATTACCCAAAGCTCATGACCATAGGTGAGGGAGGGAACAAAGATTGACCGGTAAATCGAGAGCTTTGCCTTTCGGCTCAGCTCCCTCTTTACCACAACGGTCCGATACAGCGACCGCATAACTGCGCACGCTGCACCGATCCGCCTGTCAATCTCACGCTCCATTCTTCCCTCACTCGTGAACAAGACCCCGAGATACTTGAACTCCTCCACTTGAGGAAGGACCTCTCCACCCACCTGCAGAGGGCAAGGCACCTTTTTCCGGTCGAGCACCATGGCCTCGGATTTGGAGGTGCTGATTCTCATCCCAGCCGCTTCACACTCGGCTGCAAACCGCCCCAGTGCATGTTGCAGGTCCTGGTTCGTTGGAGCCAACAGGACAACATCGTCCGCAAACAGCAGAGATGAAATCCTGTGGTCTCCGAACCGGACCCCCTCCGACCCCTGGCTGCGCCTAGATATTCTGTCCATAAATACAGTGAACAGAACCGGTGACAAAGGGCAGCCCTGTCGGAGGCCAACATTCACCGGGAACAGGTCTGACTTACTGCCGGCAATGCGAACACAGCTCTGGCTCCGGTCATACAAACATATTTATTTTATTTATTTATTTATTTATTTGTTTGGAGGAAAAGCCCCTAGAGATGAAACGTCTCGTTTTTGAGGGGGTCCTCAAAATTGCACAAAATGACAGATGCAGTAAGGCAGACAGTAGAGCAAACAATGTTACAGAATTCATAGAAAATAATACAAACACGAAAGACAAAGGACACACATATACACACCAACTCACACACACACTGATTGTTATGAATAGAATGTCTATGATAATTAACAATGATTACAGCTAGTATTTATAGTACACACTGGCATGGGTTCTGGAGGTGTTGGACCAGAGCATTTTAAAACAGAGGCAGAGAAGTGAGAGAGCGGATGGATAAAGGTAAACTGTTCCAGTCAGAAGGAGCTTTAAATTCAAATTAATGTTTTCCAACTTCTTTCTTGACTCTTGAGACTACAAAGAAACATTGTTTTGCACGGCGCAAACTGTAAGAGGATCGGAGAGGAATCAAATATTGTTTCAAATAGTCAGGAAAACTTAAATTGATACATTTAAAGATAAACAGCAGCCAATGAAGCTGACATCTGGAGGACAGAGAGAGCCACGATAACTGCTCATGCAGAAGACAATGGTGGGTCCTGAAAGGACAGCGGACAATGGACACAAATGGTCCATTCTTTTTGTGTGGTCGGTTGTACGGCCCGCTGGGGCCAGATCAAGTTTTTTTTCCTAATTCCTTCGGAAAAGAACAGCGGAAAACGGCCGTGATAAAGCGGTCCGCACAATAAGAATAAATGTCTCCCTGCAGATTGGTGCCAAGACAAAGGCGAGTCTGACCAATGTTTCTGTCGTCTTCCCAGGTCTAAAATGGGCTTTGAATTTGTTTTTCAGTTCGGTCTCATATACTTATTCTTAGCTTGTCTTTATATCTCCTCTGATCTTCTTAAGTCAAAGTGCTTATATATAGTGCATTTCGCCCACTAAGTTTTTAAAAAGTACTTGTCGTAGCCATGCTTCAGAATTTGCCGCTCTGTCTTCTTGCCACCCAGCGAGGGGCGCATGGGCACACAGATGTAAACAAAGATCCTCCAATACTCATCAATGTCACAAGACTTAATGTACAAATGGACAAAAATATATGTACAAACAAAAAATAGGCTTAAACAAAAATACAGAAACGTTATAACAAAACAACACAGGAACCATACACAATAACCTCAATTTAAACATTTTTACATTGCATTACATTTTTTAGCCATCCAAAAAATGTAAATACAACTCAAAAAATACAAAGATAAAAACAAATCAATTCCATTCTTCAGTGCAAAGGACAAATCAAGTGAAACACTGTTATCTTCCAAAAAAGCATTGCTAATCCAAGTACTTGGAGGAGAAGGCTGTGCGGTTTGTCTAAGTTCGATAATTAGGTGTTGGGACTGTTATGTCACCTTGGCCCCTTTTTCTCTCTGTTCACCACGGCAGACACTTGGTCTTATTAGGCCAGCAGTCTGGGTTTATGTTATATCCTGAGAATGAGAAGACTTGGCAGCGTGTTAACAGTTGACTGCATAGGTGGAACACGGAAGGAGTGAAAAGGAATAATAGATAAGTTCAGTCATACCACATCCTTTTGGAGTAGTGAAATACTGTAGTTATGGAATACAGTATACAATGGCATAATTATGTTGATGCTGTGCAGTGGAAAGAAAGTCAAAACCTGTCAATGATGGAAGTCCTGATGGAGTTTGGAAGACGTATATATCTTTGGCTTTTTGGTGGTGGGGATCCTCCTGTTTGGGTTTGGAGCGGTTCTATTCTACCATAAATTCGGAGGCATGGCAGTTCGCAAGATTCACGACCTGCTGGCCGACAAAATTGATGGGATGTACAAGGAGCTTAGCCGAGTCGTGGTTGAGAGCGCTGTGGCTGGACAAAGAAGAGTGGTTTTGGTGGAACAGTTGATCAGAGATCTCGCAGCTCGTTCACTTGATGGGCATAAAACTCTGGAATTGAGATTGAATGACATTGTTTGTCACGCTTGAACTCTCTGACCCGGCTTGGATTGGCCCCTGTGTACGGGGTTTGAGGGCGCCGCAATTCGGTTTAATTGGATTTAATAGAATATCTGCCTGTTTTTGACTGCTAGAATGCATACTAGATTGTCCCTTGTTACAGGAAGATGTGTTTTTCTCCTTGCTGTGTCTTCGCTCCTCTCTTATCTCACATTCCTCGGGCCAAGGCCATCATAATAAATCTGGTCTCTACAAAAATTTCACACTCTTTCAGTCTTCCAGTTTGGATCCCGCTCCCCCCGCCTCCCTCTGATCTCTCCCTCCCCTCCCCTCCTCACTGTGTTTCCGACTCACCCCCTCCCTGACCCCGCCCCCCTCTGACAGCCACATTGGGCCGGCTGCAGAAGGTGCTCATCCCGAGAAAAAAATCCGTGGTTTATAAAAAGCACAATGTTTTCTATCCAACTGTCTGTTGTAACCTGTATGTTATTGCTCTCTGCTGTTTATTCTACTGTTTGTCGCATGGCGCCGGAAAAATGGCGCCGTGGCAAGAGCTCTGGTGTGTGTCGTCTCTGTCTGGCGCACACCGGGGTAGTCTTGCACAGTTTTTCCAATGTGGTTTTACTGCAAATGGCAAATAAATGAATCTGAATCTGAATCTGAGGAGCCCTTTTCACTCTATTAACACCATCAGTTACTGGATGAGAGGAATCTGTCATCAGTTCAATCCAGATGAAACCTGAACTAATGCAATTGGACCTAAAGCGAAAGCCAACCTCTCCTTATCGGGTTTTGAGTTGGCATCATCATAGAGCTCAAGCTTAAAGGAGCTATACCCGTTTCTGTAATGTTTGAATGTTTAGCACCGCCCCCCAACTCGCTCACAGGATTCTCATTTCCCCTACGCTCTACTCGTAAGTTTCTACTCAGCAATTTTTACGGCCTGAATTCATACACAAGCTGAATCAATGAGCTCAAGATTTCAATTAAATTACGGATTATAATACAACTTGTATGTAGTAATAAGTATTTTTATGAACTAATTCGAAAAAATATGGATATATAGCAACCCATTCACTTGTAACCTTGTACTTTTTTGAAACATTTCTAAAATTGGTGGATTCTTCCCTGCCCCTTCCCTGGAAAAGAATTGCTTGTAGTTACAGTGGTATGCAAAATTGATAAAAATAAAGACTACAGAATAACACACACACAGACAGTAAGTTTGGACGGTAGAACCAGAGCAGAACCAGACACACTTGTTCCTATACATGCCTTTAATATCTCAGCTTCTTTACACTTTCCCTCGGGGAGTTCGTGCTTCTGTGACACTGTACCATGCTAGATTTAGAATCAAAGCAGTACAACTTCCCCACAAGATGGGAGTGTTGGCACATTCTAATGATACTCCATTTGTCATGGCCAATTGTTGCAATGGAAAATACATACATATTTTCCACACCTTGATGACAAGATGACAAATGTTATTCCAATACATTTGTCAAAAGCACCCTCTACTGCACTACATTACAGCCCAATAACCAAATATGAGAAACATTCTTAAATAATGGAAATTAATTTGAGAAATATCTTGTTTGAACGAGTATCCAAACCAAAGTGAGATGCTGGATGCTTTGTTAGCATTTTTCAAAATGTTTGCATTCCTCCAGTTTCAGAGCTACTTAGGACTTGCTGCTGTTTCCGGCGCATTCAAAAGTGATGGTGTCCTTTGGGGGGGTCGTCTGGGGGTATGGGGTCCGGGGTCCTCTGCTGAGGGCTCTCCGGTCCCTGTATGAACGGAGCTGCGTTCGCATTGCCGGCAGAAAGTCAGACCTGTTCTTGGTGCATGTTGGCCTCCGCCAAGGCTGCCCTTTGTCACCGGTTCTGTCTTTATGTTAATAATTATTAGGCACAGCCAGAGGCCGGAGGGGGTCCGGTTTGGTGGTCACAGGATTAAATCTACACTGTTCATGGACAATGTTGTCCTGTTGGCTCCAACGAACCAGGACCTGCAACATGCACTGCGATGGTTTGCAGCCGATTGAGAAGCGGCTGAGATGAGAATCAGCATCTCAAAATCTGAGGCCATGGTGCTTTCCTGGAAAAAGGTGCCTTGCCCTCTCCGGGTGGAGAGGTCCTTCCTCAAGTGGAGAAGTTCAAGTATCTCGGGGTCTTGTTCACGAGGGAGGGAAGGATGGAGCATGAGATTGACGGGCGGATTAGTGCGGTCGCTGTATTGGATTGTTGTGGTGAAGAGGGAGCTGAGTCGAAAGGCAAAGCTCTCAATTCTATAATGTTAACACACCTTGTGTGCACTTGTATCTGCTTTCTCCTGCACCGATGTTAAGCTTAACTTTTCCTGCGCTGGTTTAACCTGTAGATAGTACGATGCCATTCATGAAATTTACTGCACAATCCCAACCTTGCAGGTTTTAATCCCATGTACAGTACATTCGAGACAGTATAATCTTTGGCACAGTTCATAGAAGACAGTCTACAGGATGAAAAAAGCTGGATTTACAATCACACATTTGAATTGTGTGAAGCTCATGTGTTCATTTAGGTTTAGGAGATGACTTAGTTTTTTTTTCATCCAGCCGGAGTTGATTTTATTCAGTTATTCATTCATTTTCATTCATTCATTCATTCATGAATTATCTTAAAGTGATAGTCTGTAACTCTAAATTAATTACACATTTTAGGAAATGTGCTAAATTGACCTCCTGGCCTTAAATGTTGATATAAAATAATTCATTTTATGAATTCTAATATTACGGGCAAGTCCCGCCTTCCCTGCTCTTAGCTATAGTTCAGAATCCACGATGCCGTCGAGGTTAACCAATCGAGTCATGCCAAGGGCTGTCAATCATCGGCGCTGATGCTCGCAGCTTCGCGCATGCGCAGTTGTTTGTTTTCGCGGAGCCTCCGAATCAAGCCTCTATTAGGCTCTGGAACAACATGAAAACTGAACAAAGAATTCTGAACATCCGCACTGAGCTACTTATGTATATTCTGAACCTATAACCATAATCAGATCCTCTGCAGATGTGTCCTATAATGTGCAATTCATGATAATAGCACTTCCTGGTTTGCCGCGATCGCTTTTTTTGTGCATAAAAACATTATTTTTTTCATTAAAACGTTCACAAATGATTTTGAAAACCTCCGTGCATGTGTATTAATAATGTATATGTATAATGTGTTCTCTGATTAACATTTCAAAGTGTGACGGAAAGGAAGGGGGAGGGAGCTTGCGTCGTTTTTTTCAAATCAAGTACCTCTCTGTCTCTCTTTCTGACAAACTCCAGACAATCACTTTAAGACTGAAAATTCTGACATAATGAATGCTCACACGCAGATCTCGCTCTCTTGTCTGATATGAAGCTGTGGCAGGGCTTGCCAAATTACGCACGACACGCACCCTCCAGCGTTCTCAAACGCTCCTCACTCTACCAAACATTCACTGCTCTTCTCTCCACGTGAGAAAAAGTCGAAAATGAAGTAGGACATAAGCAAAGATATTCTCTGCCAGTGAGGCACTAACTCTTGGCTCTTTAGATTATATGAACCCGGTCTCTCCAATGTCCTCACACACTCTGGTTCGATAACAAGGTCTGTGACGGACTCATTGCTCTTCCCCTGTCACAAAGCCCTAGTTGTGCGTGCACTCCAGTCACACTCCCTGGTGCGAGGCGCGCGCTCCCGTGCAGAATGTTCCGAACCACGATTAAACACGTTGTATTCACCGGTCTCACTACGTACTCACAGGTACTCCACATAACACCTCGCCCTGTCCCCTCCATAAACCACACTGTACAGTAGCGTCATCCATGGCTCGCCGCAGCTCGGGGTGCACACCGGGTTTGCGCGCCTGTTCAAGCTCTCCTCCTTCCGTGATTCTGTTTTGTATTGTTACTTTGTGTATTGTTAACTCCCACTTTCATTGAAGGGAATTAAAGGGGAGGTATGTAAAATAATAAGATTGATAATTAGAGTTGAGTTTAAACAATTAAATTTTATTTTTGTAATATGTGTATAATTATGTTGTGTAACACCCATGGGAGGGGCTTGGGGCTTAAGAGGAGAGCTGTTTGGGTTGTACAGGGAGTCTGTGTCCGGTTGCAGAGAGGGCAGTCTACCCTGGCATGCAGAGGTTATGTACCAAACTCATGTAAAGTTGTAAATATGTACATATATAGTTTTTCACACTTTTTTTGTAAATAGCACTTGGGAAATAAATGGGACAAACTGATTATTTTGACTGGCCAAACATTCAACATGTTTTCGGTAATATCTGTGTTGAAGAACAATGTGTCCTGGACAGAGAAAATAGTTTTATATTTCTGAGTTGTAGCAGTGTTAGGAAGCGTAAGGCAAGGCAAGGCAAGGCAAGTTTATTTGTATAGCACAATTCATACACAGGCAACTCAAAGTGCTGAACAAAACAAAAAAGCATTAAAATCATAAATAATCACAGTACATTAAAAAAAATAAAAAAAAATAAAAGATAAAAATATAAAATCCCTCAGTTGTATGCACAGCTAAACAGAACTGTCTTTAACCTGGTTTTAAACATTGTCAGAGAGGAGGCCTGTCTCACATCTTCAGGAAGAGTGTTCCAGATTTTAGCAGCATGATCTGAAAAGCAGCGTCCCCATGTTTAGTTCTGACTCTGGGCACAAACAGGAGTCCAGTCCCTGTGCTCCTCAGAGTCCCAGCTGGAGTCCAGTCCCTGTGCTCCTCAGAGTCCCAGCAGGAGGCCAGTCCCTGTGCTCCTCAGAGTCCGGGCTGGTTCATATGGGACTAACATGTCACTAATATATTTTGGTGCGAGGCCATGGAGAGACTTGTACACAAGCAGAGCTGTTTTAAAGTCTATTCTCTGAGCCACAGGAAGCCAGTGCAGAGACCTGAGGACTGGACTAATGTGGTCGTACTTCCTGGTTCTAGTCAGGACTCGAGCTGCTGCATTTTGAATGTACTGCAGCTGTTTTACAGCCTGTTTGGACAGACCTGTGAGCAGGCCATTGCAGTAGTCTAACCTACTGGAGACAAATGCATGGATAAGAATCTCCAGGTCTGCTTTAGACACTATGTTTTTGATCCTGGCAATGTTTTTTAGATGGTAAAAAGCTGCTGATGTTACTGATTTGATGTGGCTATTAAAATTTAAGTCTGAGTCCAGTATTACCCCTAGATTTCTGACCTTGTTTGAAGGTTTTAGGGAGAGACACTGGAGGTGACAGATGACGCTCTCTCTTTGTTTCTGGGGACCCATGACCACAGACCAGGTTTCCTTAGTTACAGGAACCAAATTGTTTCAGCGGTGAGGGGATTTTTCAGTTTCAAGGACACTTTCAATACATTCAGTAGTTTCAAGGATTTCAACTGTTTAAGAATTTAACCAGTTTCAAGGATATCAGGAGGTTCAAGGATTTCAGGAGTTTCCACACTTTCAACAGTTTCCAGGTTTAAAAAAGTTTCAAGGATTTCAGGAGTTTCAATGTTTCAACAGTTTCAAGGATTTCAGGAGTTTAAAGGTTTCAACAATTTCAAGGACTTCAGGAGTTTCAAATATCTATCAAGTATTTTAACAGTTTCAAGGCCTTTTAAAGGATTTCAAGGATTTTTTTTAGCAGATTTCCACATTAATCTGTTCCGCAGTCAATCGCAATGGCTTCAGCCATGGGGCAAGTTTCTAGTTTTAGATTAATCTCATACCATTTTGAGATCAAATTTGAAGTTAATACACAATATATTTGTTTAAATTAATCTCATAAAAAGTTTGATTCAATCCTCTTAATAGATTTTTTTAATAATTTCATGAGTTTGCTAGTTCGACTTTATTCTATAATTCTTTTTCGACTTTAAAGTCAACACCTGTTTTATGACTTTATTCTCAGTCTGACCGTGACAAAAAGAAGAAAAGGGTGACCTCTTTGCTCCGTATAATAATTAATGCATACTCTTTGATTAAGGCATGTTGCTGTTCCCTCTGGCTCCTTGCACACGGCCCTGCAGTCCCTTTTATGGGGGGTTACCTATCTAAGTACCTATGCTAATGAATCACCTGGCATGGCGCGCTCTACTTACGAGGAGTGGCATTCAGCATCTAAGAGTGTCCCCTAAAGTTTAATGAGCTCTTATTGTTACTTTCAAACTAGTGCACGTGTTATAAATGTTTTTTCCCTTTTTCAGTAAAGCCAGTTCGGATTCATTAAAAATGTAAATTCATTTCAAACTTTAATACTTCACCTTTGTTTCACGTTCATGTGGAGAAAAGACTATTATTGTACGTGTACTAACGTACTTGCACCAATCATGTCTCAGATAAACTGCCAACAGTTATATCAAAGACATAATTGTCCTAATTGTTTCTAATTTATCTATTTGGAAGAGAAACATGTCATAAAAGATTTCATAAAATGTCTCTACATCCGTGTTTTCAACCAGTGGACCGTGGTGCGTTTAGTGTGCCATCAAAAATGGTCCAATATCACCTTTAACCAAGATTTAGAAATACTCTATTATTATTTTTCAAACTTTTATTGTCTGAACAAACCACCTTTGTATTAAATGCAACGTCAATTAAAAGCTGCAGTTCTCTTTCTAGCACCAGTTTCAACTGTGCATGTGATTGTTTTAAATGATTAACGAGCCACGGTTCAGAGGTTGAGGTACACTGCCTTAAATGTCTGTATTAACAAGATCATGCAGTTTAAATCAATAATTCTAAACTTCTCCGCGTCTATAACTTTAAATAATAATAATAGTTTTAATAATAAAACTCATCCAAATCATGCACAAATATACTGCAATTCTAATCTTCTTGTGTCTCATGCTAAAGTAAGAATCTAATAATTTTGACGATTGTCTTGTAATCATTCATGCAGTTAAATGTAGTGTTATGAACGTATGACATAAATGTGTAAATATGACCTAAATGTCTATATGTCTCGGTGCGTTGTTGCTTGTCTGTATATTACCTTCTGTCTGTTTCATTTAGCCTGGCCACGTCCTCCTCAAATGTCTGTTAATGTGTCTTTCTTTTTTCTCATGTCGTCTTCCAATGTCTTTGTCTTCTTCTTTCAATCACTTTCTTTTTTCTTCCGGTAACTTTCTCATAATGTCTTTTCTTCTTCTTTCAATCACTTTCTTCTTTCTTCCAATAACTTTCTTTCTCATATCTGACGCACACAAATGTGTCGTCTCTTTCGCTTGGTTCACACCGTTCCTCTTCGTGCACATAACTTCACTGAGTTTGTGCAAACGTCTGTGGTTTTTCTCCATGGAATGGAGGCCGGAGAAGTCTTCTGCGACAGTTCCTGTTAGCTGCTGCAGCCGATGCTGCTGTTGTTGGTGCCCCCTGTGGGTCGGGGGAGACGCTGATGGTCCGTTTTGATGACGCTCGGTTGAGGTTTGTGGCAGGGACGATTTTGGCGATCGGCCAATGAACCAGACAGAAGTTTTCTCAGAAAAAACAGACAAACAAGAAACACAAACAAGTGTGTTAATACAATACAAAACCAATGATTAATTACAAATCTAAATAAACCTATGAAATAATTAATATTAACATTTTAAACATTAAATTCTGAAAACCGAATCTGCATTCAACTGCTATCCTAAGCCCTATTTTTCCAAAAGTATAATGTTCTTGAAGATCATTTTAAATTTTCTATCACCAAAATGTTGGGAAAAAATGTTTAATAACTTTCTAGAACGCCTTGGGAATGGCCCAAAAAATAAAAATAATGCTCTTTATAATCTAACTCAAAGTTCTGTGATATATGACTCCATGACAGTAACATTATCATGTGTATAAATGTAATTTTCTCCTACAAAACATATATTTGGTATACCTCTTTTCTTAACTGGAGAGAGAGAGAGAGAGAGAGAGAGAGAGATTCGGGAGAGAGAGAGAGAGAGAGAGCAGACAGAAAGAGGGAGGGGAGGGGCTGAGTGCTGTATGCATCAAGCATTTTCCTCGTTTTTTATGTGAGAATGTTTTAATCAGTGGTGAGGGTTCTCTCACGTCAAACAACACTTTTACACGTATCCTTAAATACGTCAGTAATGTGAAACATTACAATTTGCCTACATTGAATAATGTATCATTAGTTACAGCAGGATCAATCTTTTTTATTTTTTTTTTAAGTAATACCTCTGTAACTATTGAATACATCAGAATACAAGAGAACTCCCAGAACTGATCCTTTTGTAATTTCTCCACATGAAACTCGCATTACAGCCAAGTGACTCTCATTTTTCTCATTAATCAGATCATTATTTATTCAATAGTCAGAATCCAACAGTTTAAATACTTGGCTTTTTTTGTTTAAATTAAATGTACCCTTTTTCCCACCCCCGGGGGATATGGAAGGTTTTATTATCCTATAACTTCTGACCCTATAACTGTCCCTATTTTCTAATTCTATTTCTATTTTCACTAAACACTTGTGCCTCTTCTGCACTTCTAAAAACTCTTGTGGACTTTCTTTTCTCCCTTTTATTTTATTTTTTAGAGGGGACCCAATTTTCCCTCAAGGCAAAAAACTGGCTATTGTTTTATCGCGTCCGATAAAACGCCCGTCATGGCGGGTCTGTCCACATCTGCAGTCATGTTGGGCTGAGATCTCTCTCTCTTCTACTAAAAACAATGTGCAGATTTTCAAAAATATGATTCTGCTTACCTCCTTTGCAGAGCAGAAAGTCTCCAGACCCACATGACCCAGTTTTCTCTGAGCTCATCTTGCGTTCCTCTTTCTGCATCAAATCACGTCGGCGGTCACCATTTGTTGTCAAAAAAGATTTGACTGACGTGTTCAAAGTTTTATACAGAAAAAAGACCAAGAATGCAAGAGTTAAAAATAGAACATTTATTTCTCTTTACAATTAAATGTTGATAACAAAACTCTTGAAGCTATAATTCCCTAATTCTAACCCCTGTGAGCCGAGCCATTCTAAAACTATCCCTCCATGGCCTGAAAATGACTATCCCTCCAGGCCTGAAAATGTGCAGAGAACATCCCTGCTCGGTACTGCTTAACAAAATGTCTACTAACAGTTTTTATCAGAATGTCCGATGACGTCATCTTTGTGCGTCTCCCTGGACAGACATTTTACAAACGGCATATACACCACAATAACGTTTATAAACACATATACAGACACACAGTTGCATTTACATTACAGTCCATGGTACACACGTTGTAGGGCACAGGTAAAGGTTATCAGAATAATGACTTCACAGTGCGATGGTTCCGAATGTTCATTTCGGGTGTGCTGGCGTCCCGTGTCCACTGGGAGGCGTCAGAACGCCGTTGGTGGATCCCCAGTCTGCCTGGGAGAGATTAGCCAGACCCGGTTTGATCTTTGATCTCGCCAGAGAGGGAGGCAAGATGTTTATTCTGAAGTTAAATAATTTGTCCCGGTTTGAAGGTTGGTATCTTTGTGACTGATTGTAGTTCTCCATTCGACCCTCTTTATTCCTGTTTGCAATCCTCGTCCTTGGGGCTTTTCCTTAGTGCACATTCTTCAGAGGGCCTGTTCTTAAAATCATTAGTAGACAACATTTTAATTCTACAACACATCCTAAAATGTATTATTAATGTTTTTATCGTCACATCCAGGTTTACCGTCGGTCGCATATTGTCGCATTAAAACAGTGTTTTTTCATGAAAACGTGAACAGAAAATTCTGAAAACCTCTGTGCAAATGTATTAAGAATGTATATGTATAATGTATTCTCCGATATTAACATTTAATGTGTTTATTGTTACACCATGGATCTATGTGTGGCTACACTGCAGTGGAAATAATGAGATTACATTCAAATCAATGGAGCTTTCTGCGTCTTCTACTGTGAGGAGCCGTATAATTTTATTAATAAATACTAGTACGGGGCACCCCTCGAGCACGGCTCAGTCGTTCACATGGTCTGCTGGCCTTCGGTAAGTCAGATACTCTGTGACCGGGGTGAGGTCCTGTGTGAGACCAAATATATAACAGCTATGCTACAAGCTAAGCTAAAGTCTATGGAGCAACCCCCCGTTGCAGTCAGACAGATATGTTTTATCCTCAAACTTCTGTTTGTTTCGGAATAACACTAAATCCGCCATCAAATTGATTTCACTTAGCAGAAATGAAATGATCCGAGCATATTCGGGCGCTCTGGGGAATATTAGTTTTTGTTGTTTGCGTTATGGTTGTGCCATTTCTCTCTCGTTTCTTTGAGATGTCTTCTGTTTTTGAGCCGTGTGAAGTAAGGACGGCTGGCAATCGGTAACACAACTTTTTTCCCCGTCTCTCCTTTTGCTGCAGCCAAAAACGGCAAAAATGTTGAACATGTTTATGCGGGTCCCGGGTGCACGCCACTATCATACAGCGTTTGCTTGTCCTCCAGTATGGCGGAGGCCCCGCGAGTTCGAGGCATCGTGACGTCACGTGAGATATCTATTGGATTACATGTGGTGTGAACGTGATCTTTCTCTTGTTTCCCAGCCCATAGATTGTTTTAGTAGTTAAAAAAAAAATTCACAATTTTCAGACATTTTGAAGTTTACGGTAAAGATTTTTTCATTTAACAAAAAAGCAATGAATTTTTTTCTTGTGGGTTTTAGATGTGAACACAACCGACTGACTAGAGCTGCATGTAGCTTATGCTACTTACGAGGATACATAACATTTGTGATCAGAGCATTCAGAGTGGGGACATTATTAAGAACAAAACTGAGGCTGGCAGTAGAGAGGTGTGCGGGTATAGAGAGGTGTGCGGTATAGAGAGGTGTGCGGTTTTTTATAGCGAGGTGTGCGTATAGAGAGGTGTGCCGGTAGAGAGAGGTGTGCAGTATATAGAGAGGGTGTGCGTATAGAGAGGTGTGCGGTTTTATAGAGGTGTGCGGTTTATAGAGAGGTGGTGCGGTAGAGAGAGGTGTGCGGTAGAGAGAGGTGTGCAGTATAGAGGAGGTGTGCGGTTAGAGAGGTGAGTGTGCAGTATAGAGAGGTGTGCGGTATAGAGAGGTGTGCGGTATAGAAGGTGTGCGTATAGAGAGGTGTGCGGTATAGAGAGGTGTGCGGTATAGAGAGGTGTGTGGTATAGAGAGGTGTGCGGTACAGAGGTGTGCAGTATAGAGAGGTGTGCGGCATGAGAGGTGTGCGATAGAGAGGGTGTGCGGTAGAGAGAGGTGTGCGGTAGAGAGAGGTGTGGGGGGGGGGGCGGTGAGAGAGGTGTGCAGTAGAGAGAGGTGTGCAGTAGAGAGAGGTGTGCAGTAGAGAGAGGTGTGTGCGGTATAGAGAGGTGTGCGGTATGAGAGGTGTGCAGTTATTAGAGATGGTGTGCAGTAGAGAGAGGTGTGCGGTATAGAGAGGTGTGCAGTATAGAGAGGTGTGCGGTATAGAGAGGTGTGCGGTTTAGAGAGACGGCTGTGCAGTAGAAGAGAGGGTGTGCAGTATAGAGAGGTGTGCGGTAGGAGAGGGTGTGCAGTATAGAGAGGTGTGCAGTAGAGAGGTGTGCAGTATAGAGAGGTGTGCGGGTTAGAGAGAGGTGTGCAGTATAGAGAGGTGTGTGCGGTAGAGAGAGGTGTGCAGTATGAGAGGTGTGCAGTAGTATGAGAGGTGTGCAGTATTTAGAGAGGTGTGCGGTAGAGAGAGGTGTGCAGGTATAGTAGAGGTTGTGCAGTTTTATAGAGAGGTGTGCGGTATAGAGAGGTGTGCGGTATTATTATAGAGGTGTGCAGTATAGAGAGGGTGTGCGGTATAGAGAGGGTAGTTGCAAGAGTATAGAGAACGTGTATGTGCAGTATAGAGAGGTGTTGCAGGTAATAGTTCCCTATCATTTTAGAGAGTTGGGTAGAGAGGAGGTTTGTGTGCAGTATCGAGGAGAGGTGTGCGGTTTAGAGAGGAGGTGCTTGCGCGGTTTTGGTTTAGTTATTAGGGGGTTAGATGTCCCGATAGGACGGTTAGAGAGAGTTAGAGATTTTTAGAAGTTTTTTTCTGATATAGAGAGAGAGAGAGTAGGAGAGAGGTGGTGGCGAGTTATAAGAGAAGGTGTGCTAGTTTTTAGTAGAGAGGAGGTGTGTGCGGGAGGGATTGTATAGAGGGTGTGCGGCTTTTTGTTTATTTATATTATAGAGAGTGCGTGTGCGGTAATGAGAGAGTAGTGCGGGTTTAGGGACGGTAGACGGAGAGGTGTCCAATGTCCATTACAGTACTGTCTCTGAATGTCATCATCACTGAGGTCACTCCTGATGACGTTGCCTCAGGTATTTGGCCTTCTCTACATTCAGAGGCTTCCACAGACAAATATGTCCAAAGTGCAGCTTTGGGTAAGTTTATAAAAGCTCCGTGTGTAAGCATTCGATACCTCGTAAGTAGCATAAGCTACATGTAGCTCTATCGTCAGTCGGTTGTGTTGACATCTAAAACCTCAAGAAAAAAATGCATCGCTTTTTTGTTAAATGAAAAATCTTTACCTTACCTTCTAAATGTCTGAAATTGTTTTAATCGCTACAAAAATCACCAATCGATGGTGGAAAAAAAAAATAAAAAAAAAATAAAAAAAAAAAAAAAAAAAAAAAAAAAAAGAAAAAAAACGAGAGGGGACAGATCACACTCGCAATAATCTAATAGAGCATGAAATCATGCCCACTTTGAGAATACTACCCACAATGCCGTGCGGTCGAGCCGGAAGCTCGGAAAGCATGTATGGGGCTCGTGCAGCTGACGCATACGCAGGTGTTTTTTATTTTACATACTGTATTAACGGACGTAGTCACGTCTATATCCGTCGTTCTAACTAATGGGCCAAAAATTAGGCTTTCATGGAGTGATTCAAAATGGCCGCAGGGACTGGAAAATGTGAAAAAATGCCTCTGAGCATGAGTCAGCTGCACGAGCCCCATTCATTTAAACGAGTGACTTCTAAAGTCCACAGCGACTAAACTAGACTGGTCCAGAACACTCAGCATTGACACACATGTGGAACGGAGCTTTGGGCCAAGAGCAACTTTTGGTCCATCCTGTAAAGACGTTTTCCAGAGGTCTGCTAATGCTATATGTTAGCATTGGCCAATTCTTATTTTGTCCACCCCCACAGGCCCGGGGTGGTACTGCAGCATGTCAGCGCACGTCATTTTGGCCACTTTTGAGCCGGGACCCAACCCCACTGTTTTTTTCCCCGCCACATTTTCCAGCCCCCTCGGCCATTTTGAATCACTCCATGAAAGCCCAATTTTTGGCCCATTAGTTAGAACGGCGGAGAGACGTAGTCATGCCTATTAATATTTACAGTCTATGCCCAAGACTCACACTTGCTCTAATGAATGCTTTTATACTTTTGCCCCCACTGGTCCTGTATGCCCTACTGTGTACTGACAGATTAAGGATCTTAGCCTGAGCTCAATGAAGCCCAATAAAGGAAGTGCTCATGGTGAAGTTTGGCCCCCGTTGACCAGCTCAGTATTGGAATATAAATAAAAACACATCAGTTTGGACAAAACTGAAAACGGCCACTGCTCTACCAACTGAGCTACTGGGGCGACAGTAGCACAGTTGGTAGAGCATTGGCCTTTGAGCCTGGAGGTCGTGAGTTCGATTCCCACCATGGGACCTACTCCAACTGCTCCCACTGATGTCTACTGTCGTTGTGTCCTTGGGCAAGACACTTAACCCCACGTTGCCTGATGCCCCCGCTGAAAGACCAAGGCTGTTTCACCGCTGACAGAGCAGCCATCTTCCTGTGGACTCACCCCCTGCAGAGGATCAGAGGGACTGGTGCTATGAGCGCTGGGTGGCAGCTCTCATTGCCACCCCCCCGACCCAGAAATGGACAATACTGGGACTTGAAAATGAATGAACAGTTTGGACAAACACTTTATTTCCAAAGAAACATTGATCAAGTTTGTTGCTTCAACGTTAAAAGTTGCTGGTTTTGTCGCAGCTTCAGTGAAGTCCATTTGGTGCAGATTTAAAAATCAGAAAGTCAAAATAAAAAGTGTTAAAACTACAGAGACTACAGAGAATTATAAGTGTTAAAACACAGATCAGAGGACCAACCATGTGCAGAACCTCACACCTGGTGCTACCTCCACAAGCTAACATTAGAATCATAAAAAAAACATTAAAACGATTGAATCCTTTAGATTAAAAAAAGGATTTCAGGAAGAACTTCAGCGGCAACATCGCACACTTCGGGACACCTCAGAAATGTGCCTCCACCTGCGGCCCCTCGCCTTGCTCACGTGCCTCCACCTGCGGCCCCTCGCCCTGCTCACGTGGCCCCACCTGCGGCCCATCGCCCTGCTCACGTGGCCCCACCTGCGGCTCCTCGCCCTGCTCACGTGGCCCCACCTGCGGCCCCTCGCCCTGCTCACGTGGCTCCACCTGCGGCTCATCGCCCTGCTCACGTGGCCCCACCTGCGGGCCATCGCCCTGCTCACGTGGCCCCACCTGCGGGCCATCGCCCTGCTCACGTGGCCCCACCTGCGGCCCATCGCCCTGCTCACGTGGCCCCACCTGCGGCCCCTCGCCCTGCTCACGTGGCTCCACCTGCGGCCCATCGCCCTGCTCACGTGGCTCCACCTGCGGCTCATCGCCCTGCTCACGTGGCTCCACCTGCGGCCCATCGCCCTGCTCACCTAGCCTCTCGATCTCGTCCCATGGCACCTTCCCCTTTTCCAAATAGCTGGAGCACTTGGGGCAGGTTTTGTGCCTGGAGAGCCACCTACGCAGACACTCGAAGTGGAAGTAGTGCAAACAGGGCGTGAGGGAACAGTCCGGGCTGAACGGCAGCAGACAGACGCTGCACACGTCATCAATGAGCTGGAGCTGCGCCTCTGTCAGTGTCACGTGCCACGTCACTCTGCTTACCATACTCCTCTTCAACCTCCGGTATTTCTCCATCTCCGACCGGTAATCGTTCATCTGCAGGTCAGAGGTCAGAGTGAGCACACTGAAAAAAGTAAACAACCAAAGACACACAAAAGGATGGGAGACAGCAGGTGTCTTCCCCCCCTCCCCCCTCACCCGAAGGAAGATGTGGCTGCATATGTGCAGAGACATCAGGAGGAGGTGACTGAAACGCCTGGAGTCAAACATGAAGCCGTAGGCGTTTATAGCCGCCATCAACGCGCCAAACACCATCATCATCAGGTGCTGCAGCGAGAGGGCCCTGGACACCTCACAGTCCCTCTGGTCAGTGTTCTGGATGCTTCTCACGACCACGGAGCCGCAGAGGCCCAGCAGCACCTGCACGGACAGACATGTGACTTTATCGGCCTGTGGGGGAAACTGGAGCACCTGGAGGAAACATTGAAAGAACCTTCTGAAGGCTTAAAATAAGACAGGATAGCAGATAGCAGGTACTTTTTAAAAAAATTGCATATTGTGATAAAGTTCATTATTTTCTGTAATGTACTGATAAATGTTAGACTTTCATATATTTTAGATTCATTAGACACAACTGAAGTAGATCAAGCCTTTATGGTTTTAATATTGATGAATTTGACAAAAAAAAAATCCCCATCTCAGAAAAAGAGCACATGATGAAAAGGTCTAATCGAGCCATTAACCTAATCATCTGAACTCTAAACACTTGAAAACTCCCGGCCTGGTTCATTGCTCAAAACTGCAATCATGGGTAAGACCACCGGACTGCTGTCCAGAAGGCCATCATTGACACCCTCAAGCACGAGGGTAAGACACAGAAAGACATTTCTGAGCCAATAGGCTGTTCAACCCCAGGAGGTGACCGGACCCTGAGGAGGATGGTGGAGAAGGGCCGATTCCAGACCTTGGGGGACTCTGAAGCAGTGGACTGAGTCTGGAGCAGAAACATCCACAGCCATCATGCACAGGCGTGTGCACTAAATGGGCTACAGAAACAGCGGCAGAAGCACCGACCTGAGAAGCAGCATTGGACTGTTGCTCAATGGTCCAAAGTACTTTTTTCGGATGAAATCAAGGTGCCAGACTGGGGAGAAGGAAATGCCAAAACGCCAAAACGCCTGAAGTCCAGTGTCAAGTACCCCCAGTCAGTGATGGTCTGGGGTGTCATGTCAGCTGCTGGTCCACTGTGTTTTATCAAGGGCAGGGTCAATACAGCTGCTATCAGGAGATTTTGGAGCACTTCATTCTTCCATCTGCTTAAATCTTTATGGAGATTAATTCCTTTTTCAGCACGACCTGGCACTTGCTCACAGTGCCAAAACCACTGCTAAATGGTTTACTGACCGTGGGATTACTGTACTCTGCCAACTCTCCTGACCTGAACCCCAGAGAATCTGAGATATTGTGACGAGGAAGTTGAAAGTCACTAGAGCCAACACTGGATGAACTTAAGGCCACCATCCTGGGGCTCCATAACACCTCGGCAGCGCCACAGGCCGACTGCCTCCATAACACCTCGGCAGCGCCACAGGCCGACTGCCTCCAATAACACCTCGGCAGCGCCACAGGCCGACTGCCTCCAATAACACCTCGGCAGCGCCACAGGCCAACTGCCTCCAATAACACCTCGGCAGCGCCACAGGCCGACTGCCTCCAATAACACCTCGGCAGCGCCACAGGCCGACTGCCTCCATAACACCTCGGCAGCGCCACAGGCCGACTGCCTCCATAACACAGGCAGACTGCCTCCATAACACAGGCCGACTGCCTCCATAACACCTCGGCAGCGCCACAGGCCGACTGCCTCCAAAACACCTCAGTGCCAAGAGTCCAAGAGTATCTACTTTTAGAGTGGCGGGTGGTTTTGACCCCAGGTTAGTCTAACGGTTAAAGAAGGCCGACTGCCTCCATAACACCTCGGCAGCGCCACAGGCTGACTGCCTCCATAACACCTCGGCAGCGCCACAGGCTGACTGCCTCCATAACACCTCGGCAGTACCACAGGCTGACTGCCTCCATAACACCTCGGCAGTGCCACAGGCCGACTGCCTCCATAACACCTCGGCAGCGCCACAGGCCGACTGCCTCCATAACACCTCGGCAGCGACACAGGCTGACTGCCTCCATAACACCTCGGCAGCGACACAGGCTGACTGCCTCCATAACACCTCGGCAGCGCCACAGGCTGACTGCCTCCATAACACCTCGGCAGCGCCACAGGCCGACTGCCTCCATAACACCTCGGCAGTGCCACAGGCCGACTGCCTCCATAACACCTCGGCAGTGCCACAGGCCGACTGCCTCCAGGCCACGCCGTATTCAAGCATTCATTTCTACTAAAGGATTCCCGATCAAGTATTGAGCACATAACTGAACATTATTTGAAGGTTGACATTTAAATTAAAAACACTTTATTGGTTGGATGAAATATGCTAATTTTGGTGTTTTGGGCTATTGTTCAATAAATATCTACAAAATTTTAACCTTTATCTGACTGACAGTTTATCTCAAATAAGATAAGCTTTATTAATCATGCAAGGCATGGATAAAACACTCAAGAATTGTGCAAAAAATAAGAAATGAGCAAACATGTTAATGCAGGAAAATATAAAATTGCATGAACTGCAGTTTGTTTAATTGAAAATAGCTTCTATATAGCAAGCTACTTTTGACAGAATTTTGTAACTTAGCTTGCTACATTTGTATGGGTGGTAGCTTCTGTGTAGTGAAGCTGAATTTATTGTAGAGTAGCTTAGCTCACTACACAAATCAAGTAGCTTGCCCATCACTTACTTTATCTCAATATGCTAATTTTTTTAGAAGGACCTGTATTTACCCTCATGTTTTTGAGCCGAGCTGATTCATCCCTCAGACTTTTCAGACCAGTGTAGGTCTGAGTCCAAGAGTATCTACTTTTAGAGTGGCGGGTGGTTTTGACCCCAGGTTAGTCTAACAGTTAAAGAAGCTAGTTCAGCTGCAATGCCACATATCACTACAGTTTAGAGTAATATTGTGGTAACATTACTTTGAAACAACAGTAACACATCATGGGCGTAATAATCCAACACTGATGAAAACCATCAGCTCCACACATGGTTACACCAAATCTAACGTCTTCAGTCTACAGAAGACTGAGCGCCGCAGGCGGGAGATGTTCAGAACATGTGTAGCTAGCCGGAGCCAGTCTTACCTGCAAAAAGAGGTGGATAGTGGAGGTGGTGGCCGCGGACAGCCAGATGCTCCAGTCGTGGTGCTGCCAGATCACCAGCACCAGAGGGATGAGAAAGAACAGCAGCAAAACAGAAAAGACAACAAAAGGGATGAAGGGCTGCGGTGGTCTGTGCCACGCAGTGCGCAAGGGCTGCACCAACTGGTGGAGGTTGGTCAGGGCCAGGACCATCAGCAGGTACAGGTTCTGGAGGAGGATCTCCTGCAGACACAGAACAGTCACCGTCAGGCCCAGGCCCAGGCCCAGGCCCAGGCCCAGGCCCAGGCCCAGGCTCAAATTTTTGACCCTCAACATTTTCCTTTTCTCGTTCAGCCTCATGGAACACATGTTGCAGCAGGGGCAGAGCACAGAGCGATGCGGCTGGACAGTGCACTCACCAGTCTCTGCGTGGGGTCCGTGCAGCTGACCCCCCACAGCGTCGCCACGATCCAGAAGCATTTCAGATTAAAGACATATTTTAGGCACGGATCTGGAACCAGACAATTGGAACCATCAACTGTTATAGAATTATATACCCCATGAAGGAGGAAACTCAAAGGTCCTTTGTCTGATCAAAAGCGTAAGTTTATTGTTAACGCACAGTGCGGAGGGCCAGCACATCCACTCAAAAGCAGCATGTCCCAGCTCTGGGGGCCAGAGCCCCCAGCTTCCTGTATACAAAACACACACCAAAGATAGTCACGCCCACAACGGAGCGGAGGGGGCCACCGGTGAGGAGGCGCACAGGAAGCGCCGGCGCCATCCCCTGTGGTGGCAGTGGCATGGGGTGTGAACAGACAGACAATGGTGGAAGTGCAGGTCATACAGATGCAAGACGGAAAGACACAGGGGTGTGACAGACAGCAGGGACCTTCACAAAGCTCAGCATGGCGTCAGAAGGTTGTCTGCATTGATAAAAGGCCTTTGACGTCCGTGTATTTGCTGCGGCTGGTTTATGTAATTACTCCAAAAACTGTCACCACACTCCCCTCTTCTGATAATTCAAAACCATTTTTGCATTAATCAGTTAAATACCAGAGGCATCGTAATCACACCACCTTCAAGCTTGAAACACTTAAATTATTGCTGTCCAAAGTGGACAGGAAAAGACACATGCTTGTCAATAAAAGAAAGAGCACATTATAATAACACAATGGATCCGGACAGCGATAAGAGAAGGCAATATTAACATAATAAACACGGTCAGCACGGAAAGTAGTGTCAGTGTGGCCAGCATAACAGTCCAAGGGCCCATGCCGGTCTACGTTCGGTAGTCTTTTCCGCGGGAATACTCACGAGCAGTGCCGTCTCGCAGTCAGTGGCACCGCTCCCTATGAGCGTGTGTGGAGCGTTAGTGGTCATGGCGATGTTTGGTCTTGGAGCGGCAAGACTCTAATTGCGTTGAAGCCTTGGCTTCAGCACTCGGTTGGGCAGAGTGCTCGGGGTTTGGGGTGTGGCGACCATGGCTTGAGCACGCTCCAGATCGGCCAGGCCCAAAGCTCGTTTGATGGGAGACCTCATGACAGCACGCTTCACCATGTGCCTCATCAGGAACTGTAGAGCAGCCCTCATCTCCACCTCCTCCGGACACACGGGAGACGAGACACCAGGGGGCACTCCAGCAGAGCTCCAATCTGCATTATGGCCAGAGGGAGCAGGCTCTGGAGAAATCTTTGGAATGAGCAGCAGCTCTGCATACTTGCTGCGGCTGAGCAGAGCGCTCAGGGCCTTCATGGCTCCCAGGCCTTGGGGTCCGGGGGCTGGGGAGTTGGGCAAAGGGGGGTCGCCTCGGGAACGCTGGGAATCTCTGGGTGTTGTTGTTGGCCTGCTTCACCGATGGTGGTCGCACGCCGGCAGACCTATTCAGCGTAGGGAGCCGCGGATGGGCCTGGTCCGTCCGCGCCCTCGGTGTCCTTGTCTATGGCCCTCAGTGGCAGCACCGCACGACAGTGGTTGGCGTGGATCCAAGTTGTCCTCTCCGCGACCTTAACGGCAGTGTCCGTCACCAGGAGGGCGAGGAATGGACCGAGCCAGCGCTTGGACCGCCAATGTTGTCGTCTCGTTTCCTTCACCAGGACTCAGTCGCCTGGCTTGATCCTGTGCAGAGCCGCCTGCGCAGCCTGTGGCAGGGCGCTCCTGACCTGGGCAGAAATAGAGGACAAAAGTGCATTAATTACCTTACAATAGGACAGCATGTCGTCATCACACAAAGAGGTGCTTGGCAGATCTCTGTTCGGGGGTCCCGCGCCCAACGTGGGGCTAGCGGCAGAGCTTTGAGTGCCATTCTCTCGCTCGCACGTGCCTCCGGACCAGGGGGCGTAACTGCAGTGTTTACGTATATCAATGCCCAGAAATTCACCCACTTCCTCAATGACTTTTGCTACAAAGTGACTCACCACCGCGTTGCTCGTGGCGTGTATGCCTGCAAATACTTCAGTCCATTTGGACCAGAGATCCGCCAGACCCAGACAGTATTACTTACCTTGGCATGGTGTGAGTTCAACAAAGTCCCTTTGGACATGTTGAAATGGGCGCAGGGGCGGAGGATGAGCAGCCTGTTGGATACTTTTGGGACTTACCTGGGTTGTGCGCGGGGCATATAGCGCATGTTTGGCTGAATCTCTGTGCAAATGCCGTAAACCCCTTTGTATACCAATTTTGTGTGATTAAATCACACATCATCCCTCCTTTTGAGGCATGGTCTCGACCATGTGCTAAAATTGCAAACTGTCTGAAGAAATGCCGTGGTAGGCACGGTTTGCTGTCTGGTCCCAGCCACACACACCATGCCGTCGTTGAGCCCCATTCCCCTCTCACAGCAGCGTCTCTGCTGGAGTAGAAAATATCAACGTCTTGAGTGAGGTAGTGTGTGTGTGTGTGTAGAGGTGCGTATGCCGCTGCCTTGTCCGCGCGCCGATTCCCTGCAGAGATGGGATCAGTGGCATTAGTGTGGGCCTGGCATTTGCATACAGCGATCTCTAAGGGCAACATTACAGCTTTCAGCAGACGTTCAACCTGTGTGGAATTAAGAATTGGTTTACCATCAGATTTCATAAAATTGCGGTGTTTCCACAGTGCTTCCCAGTCGTGCACCACAGAGAAACCATAGCGCGTATCACATAATATGTTAACAGTTTTGCCCGCTGCCAGCTCACACGCCCCGGTGGGCGCGACCAGCTCAGCGGTTTGTGCTGAGTGGTAGTGGGGCAAACTACCAGAGTCTATAGTATCAAAATCAGAACACACAGCATAGCCTACTCGGTTCTTCCCAGTGTTGTCACGTGACGCCGCTCCGTCTGTATAAAAAAAATCAAGTCAGGATTAGTCAGAGGCACCTCTTTCAGGTCTGGCCTGGGAGTGCATCTCTGCTCTATTGTGGCGATACAGCAGCGTTCCTCCCCTTCCTCTGGCGTGGGCAGCAGCGAGGAGGAGTTCAGCTGTGTGCATTCCTTCACCGTAGTTCAAAGAGCACCGTGTTGTACCCCAGCCAACGAGCCGCAGAAAGGCGAGAGGCCCTCTGCTCTAACAGGATCAGGGAAACAGCATGGGGCACAAGCAAAGTTAGTTCAGTGTATCCCACAAGGTCACGTGATGCTAGGGCCGCTTTCTCAGCGGCAGCCACAGCCCGCAGGCAGCGAGGCAACCCTGCTGCCACGGGATCGAGTTTTGCTGAGAAGTAAGCAGTGGGTCTCAGTGGCCCTCCGTGAGACTGCAAAAGTACCGACTGTTCCGTTCATCTCCAGTTGCTTTCTCCCGGATCGTCCTCAATTCATATTGTGGGCTTTGGTGCCAAGGTGGAGGCTCATTTCCTCCTGATCCATACTACTGTCATCCCTGAAGCAGGGGTAGTTTATCTCTCATCTGAAAAAGAAATATTAGAACACAAAAAACACAAAAAAATGCCCACTTTCGCTTGTCAATCTTTTTCCAATTGGGCAAAACATAACTGCATTGACAGACGGTGTTTGGCATCAGGGCGGAGGCAAGTTGTCCTTCAACCAACGACAGCTCACTGCGGTTGGACTGTGTCGCTGTCAGGACAAACAGCAGAGGCAGGAACTCCCAATATCTTCAGCGAGGTATTTCATCTCCGAGTACTTTCAGCAGAGTACTTTTCTCAGAGTACTCATCCCAGAGTACTCTCACTTTTACACCTGTTCAATAAAGCTTGTTATCTTTGAATCTCTAGTACTTACACCGTATGCTGTTGACAAAAAATAATTATTCCATGATCACATTAAAACATTACAGACACATTTGTTATTCCATGATTCCGTTCAGCACTCCTCATTTCACACATCACACTCATATCACAGTCATATCACAGTCACATCACAGTCACATCACAGTCACATCACAGGCCGATTTCCCACGTTAGTATTTTGGTCCAGTTTGTTAAGGTCAGCGTAGTGTACTTTGACATGACACACAAACATATAACATACACAAAACATATAACACACAAACATGTAACACACACAAACACATAGAAAACACAGAAGGCCTGTAATTTTAACTTTGTTATATTTTCCATGTCCAATTACAATTGTCTCATGAGCTATTCCTATTGTTGCAACTTCCAGAGCCTGCAGAACATGCAAAGCTTTTTAAGAGATTTTTCCTAAAAAAAAAGAAATCCATTTCCAACTTTAGTGTTTACCACGTGGTCTATACTTCGGGCTTATCACAGATTGTGTCCCCTATATCTCTAATGAGCTCTTGTCACCTAAAAAAAATGTTTATTTTCCTTATTTTTTTTTCTTTTTCAATAAAGCCAGGTCGGATTCATTAAAAATGTAAATTAGTCTCAAACTTTAATACTTCACCTTTGTTTCACGATAAAATGTTTTTGTTGCTCATTAAGTAGCACAGATAGTGGTGCCTATCTCAATAAACGTACTCCGTTAGCCTATCTTCCCTACACTGCATGAATTTTCAAACTCCAAGTTATTGTCTGGGAACGACCGGAGAGAGCAGCTTAGGTCGTTCGCGTGGTTGACCTCCAAGTTTTGTGCGGGCGTCACTCTATCCACTTGTTGTGGCTAATAGCTTAGCAATCTCAGGGTTTGGTGTCAATTTCCAGTGGTAGTTAACTTTTGGGACCGGTGCCTCCTTTTATTTATCTATTTTTAATTGAGTCTGCACATAAGGTCTCGGCCTAGTAGATTAACCGGGCACAATGGGGAATATAGAAAAGAATGTTTAAGCTGGTTGCCCTGAGAATCAAAACACGTTAGCGGTGACGTAAATTGCTCTTTAGTCGTCTCTCCCGACGCTGCTAATGGGAATGTGAAGCGGCCACTCATTTTAGGGGAGACAGAAAGGCTGTCACTTTTAGCACAGAATTTGTTGCCCCGGAGTCATCCAGAATTTTAACTTGTACACCACAGGTTGTTAGCGTATATTACGGGCATGAATTATCTCTAAAAAGTGCCAATTGCAATTTGTTGTTGTTCAACTTACATGAGCGGTCGCTTTGGTGACGAATGTGAACCCAGGTTTGGTCAGTCGCTCGTGTTTCCTCCGTGCCCGCCTCTGCCGTCCTCTGGCCCCGTGTGAGCTTGAGCGTTCCTCTGCCTTTAACGCCTCCTCCGGTAACAGTCCTTCGACACATGTCGAGCACACAGTCTTTCCGCCGGGCTGTGGAAGTTTCTCAAAGTCCGCAGGAGGCCCAGGTAGCCCAAAGCGTTAGCATGTGGTCCATGAGGGTTGGTGAATGACCCAAACGTGCCGGTCACAATGGCTTCTTCTGTTTGCGGTGCGGGAACAACTTTCAAGCGGGTTTCCGCGGGTGCGTTTGGTATATCACGCTGCCCCCTCCGTGGAGAACAGTCACGGGATTTGGAGCAGTTTGTCTCTGGCCTCCAAGGCAGTTGTCGGTGTCTCACATATTTGCTTCCCCCGTTTCTTCTTCTGTGGTTTCCTGAGCGTGTGTCTGTTTCCGCCTCTTCTTCTTCTGCGGTTTGGGCCCACTTCTCGCGGGGTCTCAGCTGGTGCGAGCGCCGCCTGTGGTTGGGGCGTGGGGCTGGTGCTTTGAGGCAGAGGACAGAGCGCGGAGGAAAGGCGCCGACAGACCTGGATAAGGGAGAGGGAAAAGAGACAACAGTAGTCTGCTCATTTTTTAAAAACCCAACGCCTTGTTTGGGTGCACACTTATTGTTAGTAGGGGTAGGGTGGGGGTGTGGGGGATGTGTGTGTCCGCCTCTGTTCTCCGCTTCGGTGAAGGGCGGAGGAGCTATTGTTTTTACATATTTCTTTCTCTAACCTCTTTTGCCGTGATATTCTTAAAACCAAGTATATTTTTTTCTTCCCTTCTTCTTCTAAATTATCACGCAAGATGCGTAATGGCCTGCACCATAGGCAAGCACTCCATAGCTTGCGTCTTCTAGATTGTTCGTACGAGAAAATGGGTAAAAAACAATGGGCCTAACCCGCTTAGTCTCTCCCTGCTCCTACCCACTTTGGGGCGCTCCATTCCCCCCTCGCTGGTTCAACCAGCGAGCGCGCGTTCTTGAAATGGAGCGGTTCTGGCTGAAGACACTTGGAGAAATTTTCAGGGTCGCCTACAGGACGATACTAACGCGCAGCCGCTAGTTTTCAATCTAGAACAAAAAGCCCCCCAAAAAATCCCGCACACAGACTATGCTGTGGCAATGAATGAAATACCCCAAAAATACATAAATAAACAAATCCCCGTGTACACTTAAGTGCTGCCCTGGGCTCGTTACGCAGATGAAAAGACAAGACTCACCAGATTAGGTTCTTTTTGGTCTTGTGTGGCAAAAGGATTCCTTCCGTGCGCGGACGAGCGCGCTCTCCTTTGTCTCCAAAAAGGAACAGAGGCTGGTGATCCAGGTCGGCCAAACAAAGCCGCTCGTCCCGCCGAAAGTATCCCATGCCAAGACATGCCAGCAACGCCAAATTGTTATAGAATTATATACCCCATGAAGGAGGAAACTCAAAGGTCCTTTGTCTGATCAAAAGCGTAAGTTTATTGTTAACGCACAGTGCGGAGAGCCAGCACATCCACTCAAAAGCAGCATGTCCCAGCTCTGGGGGCCAGAGCCCCCAGCTTCCTGTATACAAAACACACACCAAAGATAGTCACGCCCACAACGGAGCGGAGGGGGCCACCGGTGAGGAGGCGCACAGGAAGCGCCGGCGCCATCCCCTGTGGTGGCAGTGGCATGGGGTGTGAACAGACAGACAATGGTGGAAGTGCAGGTCATACAGATGCAAGACGGAAAGACACAGGGGTGTGACAGACAGCAGGGACCTTCACAAAGCTCAGCATGGCGTCAGAAGGTTGTCTGCATTGGTAAAAGGCCTTTGACGTCCGTGTATTTGCTGCGGCTGGTTTTAATGTAATTACTCCAAAAACTGTCACCACACAACCAAGTCAGCCACACCAGAGCCCCAACACCATCACCAAGTGTACCATCTGTACGTTCTAGCGCATGTTTACATCTGTGCACGCGAGACTGAGGCACATTCTAGACAAATAAAAATGAAGCACATTACCGACAAACAAGTTTGAGAAAACATGGACCATCAATGCCACGACTGTGAAGACTGCAACCATCGCCAACTCCATCAGAAAAGACTCACAGCTGGAGACCAGGAGCTCGGCCAAGACGTCACCGAGCCCAGACCAGCTCCACCCCCCCACCTGAGGAGACAAGAGGCTGAGGACCTTAACCCCTCCCACCTGAGGCCCTCTCCTGCAGCGCCCCCTACCTGTAGGCTGTAGAGATGGATCGGAGCTTTGACCAAAATCCGGAGAATAAAGTAACGTCTCACGGCCGTCAGGTCTAGTTCAACATCGAACCTGAACAGAGGAGACAGGCCTAAAGGGGCGTTCACACCGGACTTAACTTCGGCGTCAAAAGCGTCAGGTTTCCATTGAAAGTGAATGGTGAAGCGCGTCAGGTGAAGCCGAGAGCCCCGGCGTCACTTGACGCGCGTCAAAAGCTTCAAGAGTCGCGCGTACTACGCGCTCACTTGAAGCTTTTGACGCGCGAAACGCTCGCGTATCACAACAATCCCTTTGACGCCGAAGCTGAGCAAAGCTGAGCTTTTGAAGCTTTGACGCGGGCTTCAACCAATCAGGAGACGAGGAGCAGCAGCAGCAGAGGGTCCGTCTCTGTCATGGAGAGAAGTCATGTATCTGCGGCTGCTGTTTTATTGTCATTATTGTTATTAGTAATATTATTTGTATGAGTAGTAACATTCTGAGTAACAAAAATCATTGTACACATGCTGTGTAGTAAACGTAGTTTATTTAATATAAGAACAGGCTGACGATGAGTCTGGCTCAGAGCAAGGCAGCTCCGGGCGGGCGAGAGCCAGGGAGAGGCAGGGAGAGGCGGGGAGAGGCAGGGAGAGGCGAGGGAGAGGCGAGCGAGAGGCAGGGAGAGGCGAGAGCCGGGGTTTGAGAACTCAGACTGGGCGAGTGACATGCGGAAGTACCGCTGAAAGCGAAACTCCTCCGTACGCAGCTCCTGGAGTAAATGACGGAACTCTGCAAACACTGCAGCCTCTCAAGTCTGTGGTGAACCCAGAACATGTTTTGTTGAAGTCCTACAACAACGTTATTTTGCTTTATATAACAAATAAAGGCTCGCTGCTCATTGAAAAATACACCGCTGTCCTGACTACAGACAACAGAGAAGCTCCTCCCACCGGCGTCAGGCGCGTCACTCGCGTCAAAAGCTTCAAGCCCCAAAATGACAAAACTATCCCGGCGTCAGTTGAAGCGCGTCAAAAGCTTTTTGAAGCTTTTGGTCTGAACGCGCCTTTAGAGGAAGAGGAGGAGGAAGAGGAGGAGACCAGACCTAGAGGAGGAGACCAGACCTAGCGGAGGAAGAGGAGGAGACCAGACCTAGAGGAGGAAGAGGAGGAGACCAGACCTAGCGGAGGAAGAGGAGACCAGACCTAGAGGAGGAAGAGGAGGAGACCAGACCTAGCGGAGGAAGAGGAGGAGACCAGACCTAGCGGAGGAAGAGGAGGAGACCAGACCTAGCGGAGGAAGAGGAGGAGACCAGACCTAGAGGAGGAAGAGGAGACCAGACCTAGAGGAGGAAGAGGAGGAGACCAGACCTAGAGGAGGAAGAGGAGGAGACCAGACCTAGCGGAGGAAGAGGAGGAGACCAGACCTAGAGGAGGAAGAGGAGGAGACCAGACCTAGCGGAGGAAGAGGAGGAGACCAGACCTAGAGGAGGAAGAGGAGACCAGACCTAGAGGAGGAAGAGGAGACCAGACCTAGCGGAGGAAGAGGAGATGACCAGACCTAGCGGAGGAAGAGGAGATGACCAGACCTAGAGGAGGAAGAGGAGACCAGACCTAGCGGAGGAAGAGGAGGAGACCAGACCTAGCGGAGGAAGAGGAGGAGACCAGACCTAGCGGAGGAAGAGGAGACCAGACCTAGCGGAGGAAGAGGAGGAGACCAGACCTAGAGGAGGAAGAGGAGGAGACCAGACCTAGCGGAGGAAGAGGAGACCAGACCTAGAGGAGGAAGAGGAGGAGACCAGACCTAGCGGAGGAAGAGGAGGAGACCAGACCTAGCGGAGGAAGAGGAGGAGACCAGACCTAGCGGAGGAAGAGGAGGAGACCAGACCTAGCGGAGGAAGAGGAGGAGACCAGACCTAGAGGAGGAAGAGGAGACCAGACCTAGAGGAGGAAGAGGAGACCAGACCTAGCGGAGGAAGAGGAGGAGACCAGACCTAGAGGAGGAAGAGGAGACCAGACCTAGCGGAGGAAGAGGAGACCAGACCTAGAGGAGGAAGAGGAGGAGACCAGACCTAGCGGAGGAAGAGGAGACCAGACCTAGAGGAGGAAGAGGAGGAGACCAGACCTAGCGGAGGAAGAGGAGGAGACCAGACCTAGCGGAGGAAGAGGAGGAGACCAGACCTAGAGGAGGAAGAGGAGGAGACCAGACCTAGAGGAGGAAGAGGAGACCAGACCTAGCGGAGGAAGAGGAGACCAGACCTAGAGGAGGAAGAGGAAGAAGAGACCAGACCTAGCGGAGGAAGAGGAAGAAGAGACCAGACCTAGAGGAGGAAGAGGAGGAGACCAGACCTAGCGGAGGAAGAGGAGGAGACCAGACCTAGCGGAGGAAGAGGAGGAGACCAGACCTAGAGGAGGAAGAGGAGGAGACCAGACCTAGCGGAGGAAGAGGAAAAAGAGACCAGACCTAGAGGAGGAAGAGGAGGAGACCAGACCTAGAGGAGGAAGAGGAAGAAGAGACCAGACCTAGAGGAGGAAGAGGAGGAGACCAGACCTAGCAGAGGAAGAGGAGGAGACCAGACCTAGCGGAGGAAGAGGAAAAAGAGACCAGACCTAGCGGAGGAAGAGGAAAAAGAGACCAGACCTAGAGGAGGAAGAGGAGGAGACCAGACCTAAAGGAGGAAGAGGAGGAGACCAGACCTAGCGGAGGAAGAGGAGGAGACCAGACCTAGAGGAGGAAGAGGAGGAGACCAGACCTAGAGGAGGAAGAGGAGGAGACCAGACCTAGAGGAGGAAGAGGAGGAGACCAGACCTAGAGGAGGAAGAGGAGGAGACCAGACCTAGAGGAGGAAGAGGAGGAGACCAGACCTAGAGGAGGAAGAGGAGGAGACCAGACCTAGAGGAGGAAGAGGAGGAGACCAGACCTAGCGGATGAAGAGGAAGAAGAGACCAGACCTAGAGGAGGAAGAGGAGAAGACCAGACCTAGCGGAGGAAGAGGAGGAGACCAGACCTAGCGGAGGAAGAGGAGGAGACCAGACCTAGCGGAGGAAGAGGAGGAGACCAGACCTAGCGGAGGAAGAGGAGGAAGAGACCAGACCTAGCGGAGGAAGAGGAAGAAGAGACCAGACCTAGAGGAGGAAGAGGAGGAAGAGACCAGACCTAGAGGAGGAAGAGGAGGAGACCAGACCTAGAGGAGGAAGAGGAGGAGACCAGACCTAGAGGAGGAAGAGGAGGAGACCAGACCTAGAGGAGGAAGAGGAGGAGACCAGACCTAGAGGAGGAAGAGGAGGAGACCAGACCTAGCGGAGGAAGAGGAGGAAGAGGAGGAGACCAGACCTAGCGGAGGAAGAGGAGGAGACCAGACCTAGCGGAGGAAGAGGAGGAGACCAGGCCTTAAGTGGAGGAAGAGGAGATCAGGCCTTAAGTGGAGGAAGAGGAGATCAGGCCTTGAGTGGAGGAAGAGGAGATCAGGCCTCAGGAGAATTAAAACATGTATAAATCCTTGTCTCACCATTTAGTTTGGCACACCATGAATTTTATCTGGTTCCACATGATCAGGACCAGGAGGAGGACCAGCAGGAGGAGGACCAGCTGAGGGAGAAGAGGAACCCCCAGGAACCGGAGGAACACAGGAAGCACCATCCCCAGCTGAACCCAGGAGGCCCACGCCTCCACCACAACCAGGTGACAGAAGGTGAGGCCCAGGAGGAGCTGCAGCATGCCCAGGCGCACCCACACCCAGCCCAGGCCCGAGACCTGGTGGAAGACCAAGCTTTGGAGGAGGTCCCAGCAGCCTTGGAGGAGGTCCCAGCAGCCTTGGAGGAGGTCCCAGCAGCCTTGGAGGAGGTCCCAGCAGCCTTGGAGGAGGTCCCAGCAGCCAGGGAGGAGGTCCCAGCCAGGGAGGAGGTCCCAGCCAGGGAGGAGGTCCCAGCCAGGGAGGAGGTCCCAGCCAGAGACCATGTAGTAATTCAGGATCACGGAGACCAAGGCTGTGGCCAAACCCCCGGCCAGCAGGAGGAGCTCCACTACTGCCACCGCAGAGAACATGTGGCAGAAGCTTAAAACTACCACTGTGAAGGAGACCACAATTAGGACCAGGGCTTAGGGGGGGAGGAGGAGACTAGGGTTTAGAGAAGAGGAGGAGGAGGGGGAGGAGGAGACTAGGGTTTAGAGAGGAGGTGGTCTTGGTCCTCTTGGTTCCAGAAGCTGTCTGAGGAGTGTATGTTTTTGGACCAGTCTAGCTCAGCCGCTGTGGACTGTAGAATGCACTCATTAAATGGAGCTAACTCACAAGTGTTTTCACATTTTCCCAGCGGCCATTTTGAAACTACCAATCGACTGCGAATATGATGTCACATTAGTTTGAACAGTGGAGATCACTTTTACTTTACTCTTACTCACAAAAGTAATCCGATGACATTAACCACAAGACACTTCACCCACTTTGAAGAAACCAGGCGCACAGACGTAAAAAAGCCCTCAGGGCGCAAAACCAAGAACGCCCCAGGACATGGAAGCACGTTTTACCCATGGATTGATATAGTCTGGATAGAGTATTCTTAGTTTATAGCTGTAAGCTAGCTGATGGGACAGCAGGGGGCGCTGTGGTACTGCAGACAAAATTCACTTTACCCAGAACAAAGTCCCATAGAACTCAGGGTAAACTAAAACAGACCTCAGCTGACACACACACACCCACTGACACGACACACACCCACTGACACGACACGCACCCACTGACACGACACACACTGACGGACGACACACACTGACGGACGACACAAACTGACACACACCCACTGACACGACACACACTGACGGACGACACAAACTGACACACCCACTGACACGACACACACTGACGGACGACACAAACTGACACACACCCACTGACACGACACACACCCACTGACACGACACACACCCACTGACACGACACACACCCACTGACACGACACACACCCACTGACACGACACGCACCCACTGACACGACACGCACCCACTGACACGACACACACCCACTGACACGACACACACTGACGGACGACACAAACTGACACACACCCTGCAGAGTCAATGAAGAGCCCAGGACCAAATTCAAATGTAGTACCACCAAAAGGTCGCGAGGGCGCCACACAGACGTTTCTAATTTGCACTAAAATGTCTAAAAAATGCCAGGATCTGTAGCGAGCACTATAATAAAACATGCAATTTATGAGTTATGAAAGCTGATTTGGCGTTTAGTCGCTCTTTAACTATCAAACTCTACGCTAAAGAATCTGAGCGGAATTTTCCGGAACTATGTCATAAAGGTGCACTTTATTAATCCTCTGCATTTGACCCTGATGCCGGTAAGGCCGTCTGTAGCAGTGGTCGCCATAGTAACAGCGCACAGGAACCCATCTCCAGATGTTTTTAGCAGTGACGTGTGGTCAGATGAGGCAGGTGAGGCCTGGCCTCTCCTACGATCATGGGATTCATGTAACTTTGCCTTATTTCATTCATTTTTACCTTGAAATCGCAGATGTTCGTCATATTTTCTCATTTGACAGAGCGGTGCGCTGGGAGCATAGAGTATGTATTAACGGACAGAGTCACGCCTATCTCCGCCGTTCTAACTAATGGGCCAAAAATTGTGCTCTACTGGAGCAATCCAAAATGGCCGCGAGTGGTCCCGCCCACAAGAAAATTGTGAAAAAACGCATCTGCGCATGCGTCAGCCGGAGCAGCTCCATTCATTTGAACGAGAGACTTCAAAAATTCACAGCGACTAAACTAGACTGGTCCAAACACCCCCTCAGCAGTGACACACATGTGGAACGGAGCTTTGGGCCAAGAGACAACTTTTGGTCCATCCTGTAAAGACGTTTGAGAAGTCTGCTAACGCTATATGTTAGCATTGGCTAATTCTTCTGGGTCCACCCCCACAGGCCCGGGGTGGTACTGCAGCATGTCAGCGCACGTCATTTTGGACACTTTAGCTGGGACCCGCCCACACTGACTGGGAGACCTAAATGCCTGTAGTTCAGAGGCAGGAGCCCGTGCGCGGCTATCGAACTGTTTTCTGTTTATCACGGTTTACACAGTTCAAACATATTTCCTTTACAATCAAGTAAGTTTTATTTATCAACATGTTACAGCTGAGAGGATGGGTCATAAATTGTGTTTTTGATACAAATATGGGTGTTAATCGCGCTCAAACCACGGCTTGTAACATCACCAAATGAGGCCAGCCTCAGGGGGCGCATGTGAGCCCAGAATTCGGCTGCATCCAATTTCATCTGAAAGCTCCTTGTTCTTCCTCTGCTAAGGGCAGCTACAGGTTTGGCTAAAGTACATGTAACACATTGTAAGATTATTTAAAATTCACTTAGGGTAATTTTATGCTTCCAATGATGATAGGAATTATAAAGGGAGAGGTGAAGGGTAAGAAGGTTGATATTAGAAATTGGATGCACCCGAGACTGATGCAGCGAAACAGGAGTTTATGGAGGAGACACCAGTTTTGTTTTACTTTTTGTTTTACTTTTTAAAAATGTTTGATTGGACCGTGAAGTCAGTGCCTCACCAATCACCAACCTCACGCCACTGGTTTTTAGTGGTAGGGGTCTGGAATACCCAGAGGAAACTTACGCAAGTTTGGGGAGAACATGCAAACTCCACTCAGGCCCCGTCTACACGTAGCAGGGTATCTCACAAACCGAAGATATTTTCCTACGATCTGGCCTATCATCCACACAAACCCGGAGTTTTCTGTCGATAAAAACGAAGGTTTCTGAAAACTCCGGCCAAAGTGAAGATTTGGGAATTCTCCGGTTATGCGTTTGAGTGTGGACATAAATAACCGGAGTATTCGGCTGTACGTCACTACCAGCGTGCTGCTCTGACGTCACACGCGCGACCTGTGTTTACATCAGAAACAACATGGAGGCCATCAAAACCGCTTTTGTTTTAACGATTGTTCAGGCACTTTTTGCTTGCTTGTTTTTACAAGCTCAAATACTGCTTCATGTTGAAGAGCACAGACGAAGGAGCACTTTAAGGTCGGCTATTTTCCGCCAAATAACCATCCCTCGTCCAAGACATGTTCCTCGTCAAAGACGGCAACGGCAATTTTGGGTCAGACCGGGACGCACTGCCAGCTGGTGGGAGAACTTTGAGATGGAAGTCGTCCTCCCGGAGGAAGGTAGGTTTGTAGGTTTGAAATGTAATTGACAACGCATGTATGCGGTTAGGTGTGGATGCCGTTTTTTAAAAAACCGAGGCTGTGTGGACAGAAGTTTTTTTTTAGGCGGAGGGCGGATTTATAAATGCCCTGCTACGTGTAGACAGGGCCTCAGAAAGACCCTGTTCCGACCGGGATTCGAACCCAGGACCTTCTTGCAGAGAAGCAAAAGTGCTAACTACTCAGCCACCGTACCGCCTGCTCACATTAGACATAACATATCTGAACGAGTTTATCAATCCGTTTCTTGTGCTAAGAAGTTTAGGGGTTTAGCTAGCCCATCTTAGTGCTCACCCCTGTAACGGACTAGAGCCCCTGCTCCGGACCCGCACTCACCCACAGTCTTCATCAGGAACAGTCCGCAGCGACACCCTTGGGTGGCGTCCTCCGCCGCACTGACGCTCATCACGGCTTCTATCACGAGCACGAGCAGCAGCCGCGCGAGCGCAAACAGACGGTGGAAGAGCGCCACGCTCATCCACCGGTACCGCTTCAGGATCAGGCCCAGTACGAGCTCGGACCCAAACAGTCTCCCTCCCGCACCGAAGCCCGCCATCTCCGCGTCAAGCCTCTGCCGCAAACTCTAACCCTGACTGACTGAATTTGGTGAACACGTGTTTCTCCTGCAGCAGACCGACACACACATCAGAGACACACATCAGAGACACACATCAGAGACAGGAGTGACACACACAGGTGATAACACTCTGCTCATCAAGTGCACCTGCACACACACACACCTGCGCGCACACACACCTGCGCGCACACACACCTACACACACACACACCTGCGCGCACACACACCTACACACACACACACCTGCGCGCACACACACCTACACACACACACACCTGCGCGCACACACACCTACACACACACACACCTGCGCGCACACCTGCGAGTACACACACTCACCTGCGAGTACACACACTCACCTGCAGGTACATACACACACTCACCCGCGAGTACACACACTCACCTGCGAGTACACACACTCACCTGCGAGTACACACACTCACCTGCAGGTACATACACACACTCACCTGCGAGTACACACACTCACCTGCAGGTACATACATACACTCACCTGCGAGTACACACACTCACCTGCGAGTACACACACTCACCTGCAGGTACATACACACACTCACCTGCGAGTACACACACTCACCTGCAGGTACATACACACACTCACCTGCGAGTACACACACTCACCTGCAGGTACATACACACACACACCTGCGAGTACACACACTCACCTGCGAGTACACACACTCACCTGCGAGTACACACACTCACCTGCGAGTACACACACTCACCTGCAGGTACATACATACACTCACCTGCGAGTACACACACTCACCTGCGAGTACATACACACACTCACCTGCAGGTACATACACACACTCACCTGCGAGTACACACACTCACCTGCAGGTACATACATACACTCACCTGCGAGTACACACACTCACCTGCGAGTACACACACTCACCTGCAGGTACATACACACACTCACCTGCGAGTACACACACTCACCTGCGAGTACACACACTCACCTGCAGGTACATACACACACTCACCTGCGAGTACACACACTCACCTGCAGGTACATACACACACCTGCGAGTACACACACTCACCTGCAGGTACATACACACACTCACCTGCGAGTACACACACTCACCTGCGAGTACACACACTCACCTGCGAGTACACACACTCACCTGCGAGTACACACACTCACCTGCAGGTACACACACTCACCTGCGAGTACACACACTCACCTGCGAGTACACACACTCACCTGTGCACGCGCGCTCACATGTAAAGTGTATAGAAGTTAAAGAACAGAAAGTCGTGTTTAGCAATAAAAGAATGTCTCTCTGGTCTCTCTCTGGTCTATCTCTGGTCTCTCTCTGGTCTCTCTCTCTGGTCTCTCTCTCTGGTCTCTCTCTCTCTGGTCTCTCTCTCTGGTCTCTCTCTGGTCTCTCTCTCTGGTCTCTCTCTGGTCTCTCTCTCTGGTCTCTCTCTCTGGTCTCTCTCTCTGGTCTCTCTCTCTGGTCTCTCTCTGGTCTCTCTCTCTGGTCTCTCTCTGGTCTCTCTCTCTGGTCTCTCTCTGGTCTCTCTCTCTGGTCTCTCTCTGGTCTCTCTCTGGTCTCTCTCTCTGGTCTCTCTCTGGTCTATCTCTGGTCTATCTCTGGTCTATCTCTGGTCTCTCTCTGGTCTCTCTCTCTGGTCTCTCTCTGGTCTCTCTCTCTGGTCTCTCTCTGGTCTCGCTCTCTGGTCTCTCTCTGGTCTCTCTCTCTGGTCTCTCTCTCTGGTCTCTCTCTCTGGTCTCTCTCTCTCTGGTCTCTCTCTGGTCTCTCTCTCTGGTCTCTCTCTCTGGTCTCTCTCTCTGGTCTCTCTCTCTGGTCTCTCTCTCTGGTCTCTCTCTCTGGTCTCTCTCTCTGGTCTCCTCCATGATAAAAAGCCTACAAAGGTCCAAACAACACGCTGATCTTTCCCACGAAGCTGTAACAGTGAAAAGGTCTTGTGTCTTTCCGTTCTGTGATGTCACACACTGAGAGACATAAACACTGCAAGACAGGGGCCTCGGTTACATGGTCCCCATGGGTGCTCTTCTGATCCCTGCTCCATCTGGTATACGAGCTCCTGCTGGTCCGAGGCTCAGGGTCCCGCTCCTCTGCAGGAAGTGCTTTATGGGTTTATATAAATGAGAGGTGGGCTGTCCGCTTCTAATCCTGCAGCAGAGACTGAGGGATTAGAGACCAGTGGGAGACCAGAGAGAGACCAGAGACAGACCAGAGAGAGACCTGAGGGAGACCAGAGACAGACCAGAGAGAGACCTGAGGGAGACCAGAGACAGACCAGAGAGAGACCTGAGGGAGACCAGAGACAGACCAGAGGGAGACGAGAGAGAGACGAGAGAGAGCAAAGGGAGAGCAGAGAGAGACCAGGGAGAGACCAGAGAGACCAAGTTTAGACCAGAAACCCAGGTGAGGGGGGGAGAGAGGGTAATGGTAATGACAGCAGACTGAAAGTGCACTATTGTACTTCTGAAGAGGTTTAATTGACCAAGAACCTCTCTCTGGTCTCTCTCTGGTCTCTTTCTCTCTGGTCTCTTTCTCTCTGGTCTCTCTCTCTGGTCTCTCTCTGGTCTCTCTCTGGTCTTTCTCTGGTCTTTCTCTGGTCTCTCTCTGGTCTCTCTCTGGTCTCTCTCTCTGGTCTCTCTCTCTGGTCTCTCTCTCTGGTCTCTCTCTCTGGTCTCTCTCTCTGGTCTCTCTCTCTGGTCTCTCTCTGGTCTCTCTCTGGTCTCTCTCTGGTCTCTCTCTGGTCTCTCTCTGGTCTCTCTCTGGTCTCTTTCTCTCTGGTCTCTTTCTCTCTGGTCTCTCTCTCTGGTCTCTCTCTGGTCTCTCTCTGGTCTCTCTCTGGTCTCTCTCTGGTCTCTCTCTGGTCTCTCTCTGGTCTCTCTCTGGTCTCTCTCTGGTCTCTCTCTGGTCTCTGTGTGGGTTTGATGGTGAGTTGTTGTGACAGTCCTCACTGCTCGTTAAGACTGTACTGTTCTTCAGCAGCAGGACTGGAGCTGGACTGGAGCTGGACTGGAGCAGGACTGGAGCAGGACTGGAGCAGGACTGGAGCAGGACTGGAGCTGGACTGGACTAAGACTGGAGCAGGACTGGAGTAGGACTGGAGCAGGACTGGAGCAGGACTGGAGCTGGACTGGACTAGGACTAGAGCAGGACTGGAGCAGGACTGGAGCAGGACTGGAGCTGGACTGGAGCTGGACTGGAGCTGGACTGGACTAAGACTGGAGCAGGACTGGAGCAGGACTGGAGCAGGACTGGATTAGGACTGGAGCTGGACTGGACTAGTGAATAGAGCAGTTGTAATGTCCATCACAGGGAGGGACAGGTCCAGGGAAGTCTGTCCTGGACACAGGAGAGCAGCAGTTCCAGTTGTCTTTCCTTGTGTGTCTGAGACACACACACACACACACGTATAGATATTTATATCCATACATGTGTGTGTCTGAGACACACACACACACACACGTATAGATATTTATATCCATACATGTGTGTGTCTGAGACACACACACACACACACACACACGTATAGATATTTATATCCATACATGTGTGTGTCTGAGAAACACACACACACGTATAGATATTTATATCCATACATGTGTGTGTCTGAGACACGCACTGTTGTGGGAGTTTCTATCCACAGTAAGGAAACAGCTGGAAAGGTATTTGTCTTAATCAGGAGCGTAAGTTTATTATAACACACGTGCGGAGAACTCACATACACAAGATAGCGTACATCAGTTCTGGCGGGGCCAGTCCCAGGTCCCCGTTTACATAGACAACACATGAAAGACAGTCACGCCCACAAAAGGTGGGAGGGGTCACAGTTTGAGACGGGCATCCAGATGGCGAGGCGCCTTGCCTGGTGAGAGACAATCTTTGTTGCCATGGAGATGCAAACAGAAGGGACAAAAGACATGCAGAATGTAAGAGGTCAATAGAGATGCAGACATACGGACCGATAGAGATGCAAAATGCAAAAGGGGCAAAGGTGAGATAGTAATTTGCGTCATGTCTGTCGGTGCAGGGGGGAGACCGGTTCCTTCCTGCAGGTTAATTGAATAGAACAGCGGGGGGTGAGTTGGCGTCCTTGAGGCTAATCCAACTTGCCATAACACTCCTCTCCCGTGATAATGTAGAAACCCCAGTTTTACAGAGATCACATTCAGGTGGGTGAGTTTTGACCTTGGTCCCTGAGCAAAACAAGAGTTGTTGATGGACAGGCTACGCTGCCGTCACCCAAGCCTCTTGTATTACGAGGGTGTGGTCAAAGCTCTTCACTGTGATACCCTCCCCCTAAATTGTAGGCGGAACAAGTGGAAAAAATAAAAACAAGGTAAACAAGAAAGAAAAACGTTAGAACAGTCAATAGGGCTAAACCAAGATTAATGAGCACACTCCGCCAGGAGGACAGGAGCCAGTCCAGACCGTGAGGAGTGTCCGTGACATTGTCCGCTTGCATGGCGTCCCGGAGTCTAGTCAGATTGGCTATGCCCTGTTGGATAAGACCTCCGTCCTCATCATTAGCCGGAATATATGAAGACAATACTAACATAATAAACACGGTCAGCACGGAAAGTACTGTCAGCGTGGCCAGCATAATAGTCCAAGGGCCCATGCCGGTCTTAGCCGGACAACATTCGGTAGTCTTTTCCGCGGGAATGCTCACGAGTAGTGCCGTCTTGCAGTCAGTGACACCGCTCCCTATGAGCGTGTGTGGAGCGTTAGTGGTCATGGCGATGTTTGGTCTTGGAGCGGCAAGACTCTAATCGCGTTGAAGCCTTGGCCTCAGCACTCGGTTGGGCAGAGTGCTCGGGGTTTGGGGTGTGGCCTTGGGGTCCGGGGGCTGGGGAGTTGGGCAAAGGGGGGTCGCCTCGGGATTCGGAGGCAGGGGAGTTGGGCAAGGGGGGGTCGCCTCGGGAACGCTGGGATTCTCTGGGTGTTGTTGTTGGCCTGCTTCACCGATGGTGGCCGCACGCCGGCCGACCTCTTCAGCGTAGGGAGCCGCGGATGGGCCTGGTCCGTCCCCACCCTCGGTGTCCTCGTCTATGGCCCTCAGTGGCAGCACCGCACGACAGTGGTTGGCGTGGATCCAAGTTGTCCTCTCCGCGATCTTAGCGGCAGTGTCCGTCACCCGGAGGACGAGGAATGGGCCCAGCCAGCGCTTGGACCGCCAATGTTTTCGTCTCGTTTCCTTCACCAGGACCCAGTCGCCTGGCTTGATCTTGTGCAGAGCCGCCTGCGCAGCCTGTGGCAGGGCGCTCCTGACCTGGGCAGAAATAGAGGACAAAAGTGCATTAATTTCCTTACAATAGGACAGCATGTCGTCATCACACAAAGAGGTGCTTGGCAAATCTCTGTTCGGGGGTCCCGCGCCCAAGTTGGGCGGTCTGGCAAAGAGGATTTCGAATGGGCTTAGGTTTGACCCTGACCTGACTCTCATGCGCATGTACATGAGGGCTAGCGGCAGAGCTTTGATCCAAGACAGGTCTGTCTGTTCGCAGATTTTAACAAGTTTGTTTTTCAGAGTGCCATTCTCTCGCTCGCACGCGCCTCCGCTCCAGGGGGCGTAACTGCAGTGTTTACGTATATCAATGCCCAGAAATTCACCTACTTCCTCAATGACTTTTGCTACAAAGTGACTGCCATTGTCACTAGAGATTTTTTCCGGGACACCCCATCGTGGCACAATTTCTATGAGCAGAGCTTTCACCACCGCGTTGCTCGTGGCGTGTTTGCATGCAAATACTTCAGTCCATTTGGACCAGAGATCCACCAGAACCAGACAGTATTTCTTACCTTGGCATGGTGTGAGTTCAACAAAGTCCATTTGGACATGTTGAAATGGGCGCAGGGGCGGAGGATGAGCAGCCTGTTGGATAATTTGGGACTTACCTGGGTTGTGCGCGAGGCAGATAGCGCATGTTTGGCCGAATCTCTGTGCAAATGCCGTAAACCCCTTCGTATACCAATTTTGTGTAATTAAGTTACACATCCCTCCTTTTGAGGCATGGTCTCGACCATGTGCTAAAATCGCAAAATGTCTGAAGAAATGCCGTGGTAAGCACGGTTTGAGGTCTGGTCCCAGCCACACACACCATGCCGTCGTTGAGCCCCATTTCCCTCCCACAGCACCATCTCTGCTGGAGTAGCCAGTGCCGGCATTGCTGACAGAGAGGAGAAAATATCCACGTCTTGAGTGAGGTAGTGTGTGTGTGTAGATTTACTGTTCCGTTCATCTCCAGTTGCTTTCTCCCGGATCGTCCTCAATTCATATTGTGGGCTTTGGTGCCAAAGTAGAGGCTCATTTCCTCATGATCCATACTACTGTCATCCCTGAAGCAGGGGTAGTTTATCTCTCATCTGAAAAAGAAACATTAGAACACAAAAAATGCCCACTTTCCCTGGCATTGTGCAGCCTGTCAATCTTTTTTCCAATTGGGCAAAACATAACTGCATTGACAGACGGTGTGTGACATCAGGGCAGAGGCTGTAGCCAAATACAGACTTAACAAAATGTATGTTTCTAATTTTATACTCCCCTAAATGTGAGTTTACAAACCAAAGTTGTCCTTCAACCAACGACAGCTCACTGCGGTTGGACCGAATCACTGTCCGGACAAACAGCAGAGGGAGGGGCTCCCAGTACCTTCAGCAAGGTATTTCATCTCAGAGTACTTTCTCAGAGTACTTTTCTCAGAGTACTCATCCCAGAGTACTCTCACTTTTACACCTGTTCAATAAAGCTTTGTTATCTTTGAATCTCTAGTACTTACACCGTATGCTGTTGACAAAAATTTATTCCATGATCACATGTTATTCCATTCTCCGTTCAGCACATTCATTTCAAACTCACATTACACAGAAGTATATTGGTCCAGAGTTTGTTAAGGTCAACGTAGTGTACTTGACCATTTCACACAAACCGTAACCACACAAACATATTGTTTACCACGTGTCTGTACACGGCTTATCACAGAATGTGTCCCCTAAAATCTTTAATGAGCTCTTGTTACTTTAAAAATGGCTTATTTTTTTTTTTCAATAAGCCAGGTCGGATTCATATAAAACTGTAAATTAGTCCCAAACTTTACAACTTCACCTTTGGTTTCCGTTTCCTCCCGTAAAATGTTTTTGCTCAATTAAGTAACACAGATACCCATAGAGTAAATCCCAATACACGTACTCCGTTAGCCTATCTTCACAACACAGGAAGCCATGAGTTTTGTGAAGCGACCACTCATTTGAGAAAGGACCAAAACTGTTCACCCTTAAGTTTTGTTTTTAACACAGGATTTTTGTCCCTAATCATCCAGAATTTTAAATCTTACACCACAGTTGTTAGCGTAATTACGGAATTACAGCATGAAATATCTCTAAAAAGTGCCGATTGCAATTTGTTTCTTGATGCAAACTTACATGAAGCGGGTATCGCTATTGGTGCCGAATGGTGAACCCGGGTTTGATCAGTCGCTCGTGTTTCCTCCTCGCACCAGCCTCTGCCGTCCTTCTGGCCCCGTTGAGCTTGAGCGGGACATCCTCATGCCATTAACGCCTCCTCCGGTGACGAGTCCTTCGACCACATATGTCGAGCACAACAGTCTTTTCCTGCCGGCTGTGGGAATTCTCAAAGGCCGCAGGATGCCCAGGTAGCCAAAGCGTCAAATAATTTTAGCTCTGAGTCCATGATGGTTGGTTTTAATAGCCAACGTGGCCGGTCCCAATGGCTTCTTCTGTTTGAGGTGCGGGGCGCAACTTTCAACGGGGTGATACAGCGGGTGCCGTTTGTGTTTTCAACGCTCCGGCCGCCTCACGTCCTGGGGGCCCAAACAGTCACGGGATTATGTAGCAGTTTGTCTCTGGCCTCCAAAGCAGTTGTCGGTGTCTCACATATCTGCTTATCCGCCGCTTCTTTACTTCTGCGGTTTCCTAGCGTGATCTGCTTCCGCCGCTTCTTCTTCTGCTCCCGGTTGGGCCCACTTCTCGACTGGGTCTCAGCTGGTGCGAGCGCCGCCCGTGGTTGGGCGTGGGGCATGGTGGCTTGGGGCTTTGAGGCAGAGGATCAGACGCGGAGGAAAGCGCCGACAGACCTGGACAGTGAGAGGAAAAGGGGATCAACAGTATCTGCTCATTTTTTTTAAAACCCAACGCCTTGTTTGGGCGCGTACTTAGCATGGAGTTCTGCTCCTTTTGTGTGAAAGGGTTAATAGGTGAGAGAGGCGTAGGGTGGGTGGGGTGTGGGATGTGTGGTGTGTGTGTGAGTGTGTCCGCCAGTGTGTCCGACTGTGTGTTCTCCGCTCGGTGAAAAGCGGAGGAGCTATTGTTTTTGAGCATATTACTTTCTCTAACGGCTTTTGCCGTGCTATTCTAAAACCAAGTAATATTTTTTCCCTTCTTCCTTCTAAATGATCACGCAAGATGCGATAATTGATTCAGAGACCATCGAGCCTCCATTCGAAAAAGCCAAAAAAACTGCACGCATATAAGGCAAGCACCCATAGCTTTTAGATCCGAACCCGTATTTCCCATTGCCATTGTAACGGGGAAACGTCAACATTCCCCCCGGTGTGGCTCTCTAATTGATTTTTCCTCCCCCATTTTCTCGTACAGAACAATGGACCCTAACCCGTTTTAAGTCCTCTCCCCTGCTCTCACACACTGGAGCGATCCGTTCCCCCACCGCTGGTTCAACCAACGAGCCGCAGCGATCTTGAATGGACCGGACGGGCCTGCTGAAGGCCTACAAGACTGATATCTTCAGGTCCTTACTGAAGCGATACTAACACGCAGCCGCTAGCTTCAATCTAGAACAAAATACGCCCAAAAAAATCCCGCACGACAGTCCTATGCTAGAGGCAATGAATAAATACCCAAAAATACGTAAATAAATCAAATCCCCGGTGTACACTTAAAGGCTGCCCTGGGCTTGTTACGCAAAAGAAAAGAACAAACTCACCAATCAGGTTCTTTTTGGTCTTGTGAGGCAAAGATTCCTTTCATGCGCCGGAACGAGCGCAGCCCCTCAACCTTTGTCTCCAAATAGAAGCAGAGGCTGGTGTTGTCCAGGTCGGCCAAACGCAGCCGTCCTTCCCGCAACAGCGCAACACGCCGCTCGCCCCGCCGAAAAGATCCAGGCAAGACATGTCAGCAACGCCAAATTGTCATTGAAATATCTACTCCAATTAAGGAAAAGGGCTCAAAAGGTATTTCTTAATCAGGAGCGTAAGTTTATTGTAACACACGTGCGGCAGAGCTCACATACACAAAGCAGCTACATCAGCTCTGGCGCGGGCCAGAGCAGTTCCTGTTACATAGACAACACTTGAAAGAAAGTCACGCCCACAAAAGATGGAGGGGGTCACAGTTTGAGACGGGCATCCGGAGCGAGGCGCCATCTCTGGGAGAGACAATCAGACTGACCTCCCAGGAGATGCAAAACAAGAGACAATAGACATCAGGATGTAGAGATTCAGACATACAGACCGATACAGATGCAAGATGCAAAAGGGACAAGGGTGAACACAGGGCTGGACTGGCCATCGGGCATCACGCAATGCCGATAGGGCAGATGCCCATATTTTGTTGGGCCGTTCTGTCTGCTTCCATGCCAAAAAACTTGTTTGTGAAAAATTTTGAGGGGGGGCGCCGCATGTCCGAGGCCAACTGCTGTATAACTAAAACGGATTCCGCCACCCTCAGCGGCGCGCACGTGTTCCGAGACAGCTGCGGCCTCCCCCTCCATCATCCGCCTACTTACGACCCACACGCCCGCGACGCTTTGTAATGAGCGGTTCAAGCATCCGCGGCTCTGATCTGGACGCGGGAACCACGAGATCCGCACACAACACAACACGGTGAGCGCCGCAGCCTCAACGTGACACCTCTACCCAAGACCAAAAACGCGCACAGGACCAATGCATTTTCTTATTGTGTAAATCTGTGCACCCAATAAATACACGCTGCAGGAAACAGTCCGCCTCGTCTCCCCTCGTCCTCCTCGAAGAGCGACTAAATTAAAGCTCAGGGTACCTAAAATTTTCCATTGCATTAAAAGTTAAAATTTGGAGCCCATGTAGTAAATGTTGTGAACCAATCAAACAGATTTAGTGACAACAATTGCTGGCATTATGAAACTTTCAGACTTTTTTGACCATTCTCTCCCTGTAATAAACAATAGTGTTGTCTGTGCCAACCTACCATCACTCTGAAACAGTTTTTATAACTCACTTGAAAATGTCGACAATTGCACTGTATTTCAATTGTGTTAAACTGCACATATCCTGATCCACTAGAATTTTCTTCCATGCTGTATAAACACGGTCGGCAACCTGCGGCTGGAGTCTTTTAAAAAATGTCTGAAAAATGGAGTAGGAGGGCTATATTTATTTCTAGTATTAATGTGGTTTCTGTGGATGAAAACACAATTCTTAACCGTTTTTAAATGCTGCAAAAATGTGCTTAAGAATATTCAATGTCGACATTTCTGTGCAACAGTAGTGCGTCATACCGGTGAAGCGGCCCGGCGTTAGGCGCTGCTGCTGTAAAACAACCGCATGTGCCAGGAACCCCAAAGTCTAAAAAGAAAAGAGTCGATAATATAGTCAGTACTAAGAATACAGTATGAACATTTGCTTTCAGTCAATGAGGACTGACTGCTTCAGTTTTGTATAGAGAAGTTTTGTTACAACACGAGGAACAATGATGCGCTAAACAACCGTTCCGGTGATCACGAGAAGGATTCATTCATCGCAAATTCAAGCACCTATTTTTCAGACTTCAAATACCTTCGCAAAAACGGTGAAAAGAAAAAGGCCATTAAGGACATTCAGCTCCATCAAACCTTCCAGCCTGTGATGTGAACTCTGATCCAAAAAGCAATTTATTTACTGTAATTTCAACAATTGCATGAAGACAAAAAATGGAAGTTAAAGTTACACCAGAGTCGTACACTTGGTGCGTCATTCCTCTCCAGGACACACAACGCAGCAGTGAAAATACACATATGAAAATCCATAGAATGACTTAGTATGCATTTGTAGCCTTTACTATTGTCATTTAGATATTAAGCTCATGTAGCTAATACGGCTGCTAGCCCTGTGGTTACCTTCATATAAGCCTTATAAAGGCAGTTTTTTTTTGTGCGACACCAGACAGATATTGTTTTTGGCTACTTTTGAACACTTTTGAGTTGAAGACGCCTGGTATAAAACAAACTGTAAAAAACGTAAAAAACATGCCTGGGCCGCCAAGAAGGCAAAAAATAGCCCGGGCCTTTTTTTTCCCAGTCCATCCCAGGGGATACAGTAATTTTGCGTCATTGGGCGTCGGTGCGGGTGGGAGCCCGCTCCTCCTGCAGGTTAATTGAATAGAGCAGCAGGAGGTGGTGAGTTGGCGTCCCGAGGCTAGGCAGGCTTGCCATCACAGAATCATCGGATCAGCACTTGGACATCTCGTCCAGACGGTACCTGAGACCATCTTTTTACAATTCTGAAAGATCTGAAAATGTTTATGAGTTTCTGAGTTTTTGAAGTATTCCGAGTTCTGAGTTTTTTGAAGTACGGAGTTTATGAGTTTTTGAGTATTGAGATATTATGTTTTTGAACTTGCCCTATGCAAGGCCCGCTGGATGTAGCGTGTGTTGGCGTCTCGGACGCGTGTCTCTCACCATGAAATAGACAGAAATATTGTGTTCCACAAACGTTTATTGCGATCCAAATACACTATTCAATACTATAACCAAGGTGACAGACGACGGTAAAAAGATGTTTGCCTCCACACTACAACACCTGTACATAATTAGTGTCCCACTTATATAGAGCATACCATTCGAAGTGGCGCCACACAGTGGCAGGAGGCAGCAAAACAAAAGAAGGCAAAATAGCTCCAACAAATGTAGAGACAGTGTCTGCTTCCTTAACGTGCGTGGGGAGCTGATTCCACAGTAAAGGAGCTTGGAGCTAAATGCTCTGCTGCCGACAGAGCTTTTGAAACGTTAGGGACCACCAGACGTCTGGGCTTTTGCGAGCGCAGTGCTCAGCTTGGTTGATAAGTCATTAACATGTCATGTACAGAGAAGACAGCCCCTATGACTATTTCTCACTCACACACACACACACACACACACACACACACACATGTACCGACCTTGACCCTTAAATTGGGCAAGTTGGGTAAATGGCCAGAAGCATACAGAGCAAGAGAAACTATAGGATGAAGTCCAAAAGCACTTTTCCCTACAGTCAGAAGGTCTTGGGCCGACCCCTCTGCGCAAATTCTCCCAAGATCCAACTCTGTCAGATAGTTACTGTTCCCAAATCTGTTAAAAGACACATTTGGGAACAGTATCTGACACAGATGGGTCAATGGGGAAAATGTACAGAGTAGACAGCCCCATGACCATTTCTCTCACACACACACACACACACCACATCTACCGACCATGACCGTTTAACGGTGCTTGGTCGGTGACTGTCTGGCTCCTTAACGTGCCAGACAGTACAAGCCATATCCAATCGCTACAACAGGGACTGCCCAAAGAGCTTTCTTTGCGCCGGACTTGAAGGATGACCAGAAACCTCCTTGGTTTTCCACTGCGCTGGCCTCCTCTGTACTCACCTGAGGCTCTGGCTCCGATCGCTGGTCTCTGATCTGCTGCTGGTCTCTGATCTGCTGCTGATCCTGCAACACCTGAATGCTTTCATCTTCTTCGGCGATTAAAGCCCTGCGAGGTTGACGTGCCAGACAGTACAAGCCATATCCAAGCGCTACAACAGGGACTTCCACAAGAGCTTTCTTTGCGTCGGACTTGAAGGATGACCAGAAACCTCCTTGGTTTTCCACTGCGCTGGCCTCCTCTGTACTCACCTGAGGCTCTGGCTCCGATCGCTGGTCTCTGATCTGCTGCTCCCTCAACACTTTAAGGAGTATATCTGTTACCTCCGTCACCGCTCTCTCAACCTCTTCCCTGGTCAACCTGTCATCTGACCACTCCATATTCTTAATCAGGCTAAGTGCAAATTAGAAAACTTTTTATAACTGACAATTTACTCCATCAGAACAAACACTAACTTCTCATGCTCAAAACAGTCTCTTAACCTGATTTCCTCCAGTGCCCCGAAACCTTGCCACACAGGGCCTTTCCACCTAGACTCATGTCCACTTGAGTCAAAGGTTGCTACGGCAACCTTTGAGATGTCATGAGAACTGAAAAGTTTCCGTAGCAACGTCGCTGTGTTCTACGATTCTGGAATTTGGTTACTCCGGCTACCAGAATTCCGGAACATCATCTTCACTTGGTTTTTAGAGTTTTTCTTTTACCGATTCCTTTGCCAATATTCAATAAAATGTATGAACATTTATGGACATTGGTCATCTGCTCCTTGTTTAGCGTTTCCTGTTTTTGAACTGTTTGATTCTTTGAACTGGTGTTGACGAATTTACAGCTTTGTAAAGTCCTCCGAGATAACGACTGCTGTGGTTTAGGGCGATGCAAAAATAAATGGAATTGAAATGTACAGACTCTCTCTGACACTTTAGTTCAAACCAGACGGATTGTTGTTGTGACTAGATTCTGTTCTGAACTTTGATTGAGAAACGTCCACAAGGATTGACATCTGACTGAGCTGAAGTTGGCTGAGTGTAAAACGGATGGATGGGTGGATGGATGGGTGGATGGAAGGAAGGAATTGATGGAAGGATGATTTATTTTTTGGGCTCAACAAGAGTGGGGGTCGGAGCCTGTGCATATAAAATAGGACACTCAATAGGAGTGTTTAAGTTGAAACGTAGCGCATAAGAATATGCGTGAATAAGAGTAATTTTTTGAAAACCCTGGACACAAGATGGCGGCCACCGTGGTGGTTGGCAGTGCCAGGGGACCTACACTTACTGTCTCCCCTCAGACAGTTTGGGATGAATGTACATCATTAATCAAATTAGTATTATCCATACAAGGGGTAATCTATTTTTAGCAGGTTTTTTTTTTGGGGTCAGTTACTCTACAATGGTATTCGATTCTCTAATCTGTGCTGACAAATCGACAGCTTTTAGAATTCTCAAAAATATCTGAATATCTACTTTTGTGCTATACCCAAATACATCAAAATGCTTTTAAATGTTTTTGAATCTCTGTTGGTTCTAATCTATCTCATTAGTCTATTTCATTAACTTTTTGCATTGTCAACATTCACAGATGTTTGAAACAAGTGAATTTGACAAGTATCTAATAAAACTGTGCATAAACTGTAATGAACTTTATTTACCTTTGAAGTAAATACTTTTGGACATATTATGAAGGAAATGGTCCTTTTACCGTTTGATATTAGCACTGGCTAAAAATAATCTCTATTTTTGAAAGCATCTATGGTTGATGCATTTATCTATTTCTCTATTGTGACTCTAAAAACTCGGTTGCAGCTTGAGCCAAGGCATATTTCTAATTTGTGACTTCTGTCACTTTCAATGGCTGTAAAATAATTCTGATTCTAACAGTTTAGCTTCTCTATCAGAAGGATCACAATGTATGGTACCATTTTAACTCTTACGTTGAAGTGTGTTTATGTACAATGATCAAATTCTACTTTTTCTACTATTTAACATCTACTAAAACGCTAAAATACTCATACTTTATCATTTTAAACCATTTTAACAGTTGCTCAGTCTCCCAGACTAAAAGTCAACCTTTTTGTCTGCCAGACTGAACACTTAACATTTATTGCATTTGGTCACAGTTGTGGTTCTAGTTGTAGCAATAGCATCGGCAATAGATGATTGTTCATTGGCTGGTTCTTGTTCTGCAAATCACTATTTTATGTGTTGTATTTCAGACAATTCCAAAAACAACACAGTAGTTCTCAAATATAAAAGACATAAATCTAAATCAAGTTGCCTGAAAGGGAGCGGGAAGAAGAGAACTATTTAAAAACGTTATCTACGATTATATGGCTATGAAATTAATTATTTAATACACAAAAGCACATTCATGGCTTCTGTCCGCTGTTTATAACTGTTTAAAGAGTTGTCCAAAACCTAATATGTGTGAATACATCAGCTGTTTGTAATAAACAATAACATTTAACCTGTTCTCCAATGGAGCAGCTCAGAGGCTGCATCAAGAGCAATGTTATATTTGAGATATTTTTAGATTTAAAATTTTGTTAAACCCTGTCGTTCTATGTCTGCATTTTAATACTACTCTCTATAAACACATCTGCACTAGATCCTACAGATGTGGAAAACAGAAACATCTAAAATCTGACTCCATTTGATTCCTTTTTACTTTAGTTATTAGAACAATTTGACATTATTGATACTTATTTTCACAATAGAACTATTTTGATTATTCACTAGTCTAACTATTATTACTATTGTTTATTCTGACTCGTCTTCTTAGCGACACTTTAACCTATAGCTCCAGACTATTTCATTCTATTCTATTATTATCTTATTATTATATGATCTATTATCTTAAAGAGTAGATCTGTTTGATGTGTGCATTATAAGCGCTATTATTTCTCCTTTTGAATTTGCACAACAATAAAATTAGAATGACCCACTGTGGAACAAATACAGATTTTTATTTTATTTTGGCAACTCCGAAAATTAATTAATAATTTCCCATTTTGCTTTTAGGGTGCCCTTTCCATTATTTATTTGTTCTTGTAAATATATGTTTTACACTTCTTTCTAATGTTAGAAGGTTAAGGACCATGACCACCTCATGACAATAACATTACAATACTCCCTCTCTTGGTCGTGGGCCAAGTGTAAATGTATTCGTGTGTGTGTGTGTAGATTACTGTTCCAATTATCTCCAGTTGTTTCCTCCCGGATCGTCCTCAATTCGTATTGTGGGCTGTGATGCCAAAGAAGAGGCTCATTTCCTTCTCATGTTTCATACTACTGTCATCCCTGAAGCAGGTGTAGTTTATCTTTTATCTGAAAAAGAAACATTAGAACACAAAAAATGCCCACTTCCCTGGCATGGTGCGGCCTGTCAATCATTCCAATTGGACAAAACATAACTGCATTGACAGACGGTGTGTGACATCAGGGCAGAGGCTGTAGCCAAATACAGACTTAACAAAATGTATGTTTCTAATTTTATACTCCACTAAATGTGAGTTACAAACCAAAGTTGTCCTCCGCCCAATGACCGTTCACTGCGGCTGGACTGAGTCACTGTCAGGACGAGCAGCAGAGGGAGGGACTCCCAGTACCTTCAGCAAGGTACTCATCTCAGAGTACTTTCAGCAGAGTACTTTCACCAGAGTACTCTCACTTTTGCACCTGTTCAATAAAGCTTGTTATCTTTGAATCTCTAGTACTTACACCGTATGCTGTTGACAAAAATAATTATTCCATGATCACATTAAAACATAAAAGAAAAACATTTGTTATTCCATTCTTCTTACACCACTCCTCATTCACAATACACTCACAACACACTCACAACACACTCACAACACACTCACAACACACTCACAACTCACTCACAACTCACTCACAACTCACTCACAACTCACTCACAACTCACTCACAACTCACTCACAACTCACTCATTGGCCACACACCGACTCCTCACGTTAGTATTTTGGTCCAGAGTTTGTTAAGGTCAGCGTAGTGTATTTGACATGACGCACAAACATATAACATACACAAACATATAACATACACAAACATATAACACACACAAACATATAGACAACACAGAAGGCCTGTAATTTAACTTTGTTATATTTTTCCATGTCCAATTACAATTGTCTCATGAGTTATTTTATTGTTGCAACTTTCAGAGCCTGCAGAATATGCAGAGCTTTAAGATATTTTTTCCTAAAAGGATCCATTTCAAACTTTAATGTTTAAACCACGTGGTCTTTACTCGGGCTTCTCACAGACTGTGTCCCCTAAAGTTTAATGAGCTCTTATTGTTACTTTCAAACTAGTGCACGTGTTATAAATGTTTTCCCTTTTTCAGTAAAGCCAGTTCGGATTCATTAAAAATGTAAATTCATTTCAAACTTTAATACTTCACCTTTGTTTCACGTTCATGTGGAGAAAAGACTATTATTGTACGTGTACTAACGTACTTGCACCAATCATGTCTCAGATAAACTACCAACAGTTGTATCAAAGACATAATTGTCCTAATTGTTTCTAATTTATCTATTTGGAAGAGAAACATGTCATAAAAGATTTCATAAAATGTCTCTACATCCGTGTTTTCAACCAGTGGACCGTGGTGCGTTAGTGTGTTATCAGAAATGATCCAATATCACCTTTAACCAAGATTCTAGAAATACTCTATTATTATTTTTCAAACTTTGATTGTCTGAACAAACCACCTTTGTATTAAATGCAACGTCAATGCGATGCATTCGGCGCATGCGTGAATTTTTTTAACGTGATTAATGAAAAAAGTTTATTAACGTGTGTTAACGCGATAATTTTGACAACCCTAATTTAGATACATATCAGCTTTTTGTGAGGGGGGTGGGGGGGATTTAAGGGGTGCGTACCGATGTTCCCCGGGTCCGATGTTCCCCGGGTCCGATGTTCCCCCACTTCTATAGGCGGGGGAACATCGGACCCGGGGAACATCAGTACTTCGCGTATTAAAAAGTCCCGATGTTCCCCGGGTCCGATGTTCCCCCGCCTATAGAAGTGGGGGAACATCGGGACTTCAACAACGAGACTAGTCCCGCTGTTCCCCGCGTGCGCGCTTTGATGTTTGATGTTTCCTCCTCCACGAAAGATGGCATATGATCCGTGCCAACTTTTGTGAGAGAAAAAATACTAACTAGCCTAAGCCTATTTACTTTTCTTTTTCCCTCTCGCTCTTTGTGTGCTCATATTTCAGCTGATCGCAGTTTGAGTCTATGCAGGATATTTTTGGGCATGTTATGGGCATGTTATCTCCCCTTGCTCACTCTCCCATGGGCATCTATATTTGACAAGTCTGACTGAATAAAATGAGGACGATTGAAACTAGAGCTACTACATCTGTTAGCCTATAGTTTTTCCAAATACGTGGTTTTGCTGAGGGCACTGTGCTTTTACGCATAATGGACACGCATATGACGTCGTTTTTGTTGTAAAACTTGAATATGCTCTTTTAGTTTTAGAGATATTAATACATATTATTCTATTCAGAATGCGTGCGTCATTGTGCATTGTTGTCCCGCCTTACGTGTCACTCACAGTTAAAATGTAAATAACCAATTCAAACATAGCATTTTTACAACTTGAGCTTTAAGAAAAAAATGATCAAAGGAATCAGTGTAAAATAAGATCGGAAAAGCTCAATTCATGATTGTTTAATTAGGTTTCCCATTTTTAAATACAATTGGAAACGCTCAGAATTCAAAAATATTGAAAAGTGTATTGGCTCCTACAGTGGGGGGAATAATAATAATAATATAACCCCCTGAGCGTCATCACGTTCCTACGTTGCTTCAAATATAGTCCTGTTTATTGGCTGAACAATTTTGTCCAATATCATATTACACAGCGTGAAGCGAGAACAACCAGCTATTCCTCATCTTAAAGATTGACAACGCTCTCAAAGCATTCACAACAAAGCAGCCTTTTTCATTTTAATTTTAAGAAAGTTCAGCGTGAACTTTGTGAGGTAGAGGAGCCAGAGGCCCGGGCCCGTAGGTCCCAGAGGAGGAGAGCGCGGTCAGGCCAGGCTCGCCTCGCACTGATGAGGTAAACTCTAGGCCTGTGTGAGACACACTGTGGGCCTCACTGTAGGCCTCACTGTGGGCCTCATGTGGGCCTCATGTATGAAACCTGCGTACGGCCAAATCAGGGTAAATGAGGCGTACGCAAAATATTACACTTTTCCGCATTTATCAATCTGGACGTGAGCGTACAATACGCAAAAAATAAACGCCAGGTCTGGAGGTGGTGTAAATCTATACGCTGAACTCAACCTTCGGCACAACACGCCAAAACATACGCATGAAATTCAAGATATGTACAACAATAAACATATTCCCTCTGGCAAAATTATATGCTGTGTTTTCATTGAGGATCATGTTTCAAAATTTGAATTTGCGCATCAGAAAAAGTCTAATGGAAACACGCAAACTTCGAATAAATCACAGCTCATGATGAGGACCCTCTATTAAATCTGACTTGTGTGTGTATTATTTTGATCTGTATGTTTTTAAAATGTGAAGCGCTTTGTGATCCTGGACAGTCAAAGGCTCTATATAAATACACATACGCAACAGGGATGTGTGACCCATCTATTGCTGTGGCAGGCTCTGCGCTGCGTAATTACGCACGGCTATTTGTATTCCTCATTCACATCTGGTAAAGCAATGTGTTATTTCATTAGATTTGTGTAAGCCTCACACAGACACACACCCCAATAACGCATCGATGGTATTGCTCACTCAAACGTCTCACTGCCCTGTCCAGAGTGCGCAGCGAGTGCCGTGAGAGGTCGCGCCACATGTGCAGAAGTTTTGGCTCCAGAGTTTCTTTGTGAAATCTGGACCGCAAACGCTCTCTGAAGTGTACAGCGCCTCAATGCGCACTTCTACCCCGAGCCAGGCTGCGTCCAAGACGCTGCAGACGCTTCATTCAGAGCCACCGCTGCATAATATATATGAATTAATTCATTCATTCAATCAATCTATATTTATTCACTTCTACAATTCAAGAAGGATTTTTCTAATGTATCAAAACATTTTGGCAAATTGCGTAAATGGAATATACACCCAAAATGTACATCTTTTTCAACGCAAGTTTCATAAATGAGCTTGTGTGTATGTGCGCGCGTGAGTGCGTGGTGCGTGTGTGCGTTTGAACCATATTCTTTGAAACCCCAATTCCAGTTAGCCCTTGTAGTTTTCAAGCGAATTTGGCCTACTTACTAATCTGCAGGCCTACCCAAAATTGCAAACCTGGCGCCAATACTGTTGCGAGGATGAACGGAGGGAGATATGTTTCCAAAAAGAAAAGGTGGTGGAGCTAATTTTACTTTTCTTATCTGCAACACGTTCTTATTCTGAGGTGGTAGGTTGTAAAAATGTAGTTGGCTACCAATGCGAGATCTACAAGGCTTATAATATAAAGTATTCAGTAGCCCTATGAGCGAAAGCCGCTTGTTGCTCCATTATCCGCGCGCAGCAATAACATGTCTATGAGCGAGGCCCGCAGTCGGGGAACACCGGGCCCTCCGGCGTTTGGAAGGTCCGATGTTCCCCGGGTCCGGAGTTCCCCGCCCCGGGGAACTCCGGACCCGGGGAACTCCGGACCCGGGGAACATCGGACCCGGGGAACATCGGGCCGACCCCGATTTAAGCGTTGTCCGGCCTTCCTTCCAACTGGGTATTGCGGTTTATACATCCTGGTTATTGTCTCCTATGCATGTACAACTTTGCACAAACACTCGGGGTGCTGCAGCAGACTTGCATGGAGAAAAGTTCAGTGGTCTTTCGGTCGGTCAGACTTCCCAAAAATGTAAAGAGTGTTCAAGAGGAGCTGGTGACAAACATCTACAACATGAACAACAATGACAAACATAAACTTAGCTTCAATGATCTTAGATTTTTCAAATAAATCACAGCCCTCTGCATCTTTTGTCATTTTCATTAACTACTATATGTCTATAGTGGACATTTGATACAATCCTATCGGTCCCTATTGCTGGTGATAAATGCACAGTGGTTACTGCTTCCAGACAGGTTCTTTCTGTGTGGAGGTTGATTATTTCCAATGCGTTGTGTAGATTTCCTCTACTACTAAAAACACGTACTATAGTCCTCGGTAATACTATCCCTGCGCCCACTCCTGTTCCCTGTCTGGGATAGAACTGCCCTGAAAAATAGATTCTGAAGTTCCAGAATTGATATTGACATGAATGAGCCGCAAAGAACTCCAAGTCTCCAAGAAGTAACACGCTTAAAAGTCTAAATAAAGATATGGCATGTAGTAGGCATTAGAAGGATTTCACAAAAGAGTGTATCCATGCTTCTAAAAGGGCTCCACTACATCTCAATAAATAAAGCTGCATCTCAGATAGTGCAGCGGAAGAATGCGGTCATGAATAAATGCATGTTTAATTTCAAATGCAATCTTAGACGGAGCTTCTCGATACACGGCTGCGAGCACGTTCCAGGGCCTGCCGTTATTGCCGCTTGTGACGGTTACATGCACACGCGCTTATTGCAAACGCTCTTTTATGGTTGAATATGTGAGAAATGTGGAGGCAGCAGACGCAAGCTTGATGCTCCATGTTGTTTTCCTCCCGGTCTCTGAAGGATGGCCTCCACCGAGTCACCTGCACAGCTTTGTAAACCAATGCTCAGGACAGAATCACTTACCTTGAAACAGCTATGACCATGTATTGAATATATTTTCTTATAAAACAAATCTTGGGTTATTGAAATATTACTTTGAGCCATGGCAAACAAGAACAAAGAACAACAAAACAACAACAGAATAGAAAACAAACACAATACGTGATAATATACAAATATACAGTATTTTTTGTTTTATCAACAGAAATCCAGCTTGAAAAGGAGTGGGAAGAAGTTAAGACTTAAACTCCCACCTCGTATTTAATTATGTACAGCTTAGCTTAGTCAGTGACATTTACAATAATATGCACTTGATAAAAAGCCAACATTCTCACCTTCTTCTTCTTGAGTATCTTAAGCAGGCCACCACAGGAAGACCTGTCACTTTTATCTTCCAGGCCCTCTCCAGCTCCTCTCTGAGCCTCTGTACTTCATGCTCATTTTTCCTGACGTTGCCATGATTTGAAATGGCCACGTCCACCACTATGGCTTTCCTCTGCCTTTTATCCACCACCACAATGTCTGGGTTTTCATCTTTGGAAGAGTTTCTGATGTAGACTTTGGGGTTTCCAGCCCATGCTCTGCACAGATGTTTCTGTACACTATGCAGCCACTTGGTTATGGCGTCCCATGTAGGCTCGCACCCTGCAGTTATAGAGAGAGTTAGAGAAAGAGACAGGGACTTTTTTCTATTTTATAATTAAAACAATGGAGGTTTTAGCTGGGTTCAATAAGTGTCTCAATGTTGAAAAAATATTCAATGAAAAATAAGCCTGACAACAACGAACAGATGCTGCTTTCATGTGATCTGGCAACTTACGACTTCCCACTCGGAAAAATTAAAATGAACGTTGCTCAATTCGGAAATTCAACAGCTCACGAACATAAGCTGTAATGTAGAACGATCAATACTGTAAAACAGACGCCTCTGCTTTTGCAATGTAAGAGACAGCACAAACTTAAAGGAGCAGTATGTAAAATTCTGGCCAAAGGTGGTACTGCAACCTCTCTCTGACTTAGGTTGCCAGATATGCAGACGAATCCAGCTGGGACCTATGTGTATAGGATAAATAGACAAAGAGTTTTGTCAAAAACAACTCTATAACCAAATCCTGGTTTTATTCCTTGTTTCATCATGAATGGTTTGAGAGTCATAGCAAGCTTTTTTAGTTCTGCGGCCACATGGTACTTTACCAGTGAGATTAGCTCAACGTGGTGAGTTCTGGCGCCCGGATCACAGACTCTCTGATTGGTAAAACGGTGGAGGGCGGGACATCAAAATAAAAATAATAACAAGATTTAGGGACCTTAAAACTAATTTTGAAATTCGCATATCCCGGCTGAACTACTTTTATCAGTTTAAGAAGTATTGGAAAAGAGCATGATTTATTAATGCCTTTTGACAGAGTGGGGCCATTTAATTATGACTTGACATGAAAATCTTACATATCGCTACTTTAAATGGTTCAACGCCCTTACTTTACCTCCCGTTTCCATTCCCATTTGATTTTCATCTATTGCAAATCAAACTCTGAACGCTGGCCATGCGTGCCAGTTTGACAGTGTTTACCACACAGACCCAACAACTGGAACCAACAACTCATGAAAAATGGAAATGCATGCATAAACCTGTAGCATATTCCACTACCGCGGTCTTGCCCCGCGGCTACGCTTTGATGCAAGCGTTTGGGTGTAGGCCTTTCCACGGCATCTCCTGACAGTTATTTTAGGAGTTTGGGATTCTCGCTCTGCATAAATCTGACGTGTTTGCATCCCTATACCGCAACATTATACGCAACTCCACGGAGACGCAACCCAGATCAAAGATGCAGCTATGAAAATTTGAAATAAAGAAAGAAAATAATATAATATGTCCTCCCATTTTTGCTTTGAAAGAAGGCAAATCGCTCAATTGCCTTTTGAACCTGGTATTCCACTGAACATGATATAGGAGGCAGCCTGTCTGGTACACACAGGGACCTGCTGTAAACTTATGGTTAAAGCTGCTTAATGCTGAGATTGTATTTTGTTTTGATTCAAGGATAAGAATGGGACATTTAAAAAAAGTCTTGATGATTTCTAACATTGAAAAAGAAGGGAAATAATTACCTTTTAAAGCTTGAAATATCTAAAAATATCTTTAAAATTACCCCAAACTTTTCTTCCCCTTAAAGCTGCATCACCTCACTTTATTTTTGTATTCATTACGAAAATTCAATCCATGTCCATGCAATACATTGGGACATATGTCCTTTTGAAGAAAAAGTAGCACAGATTTGTGCTAGCGTGTCATTTTATTTTAGATCGAGGAAGAGAATTTTTTTCGGGACCAGATTGTGACCAATCACAGCGGACCACTGGCCCCCACTTTCTTGAGAAAAGCCACAGGTCTCTTGTTAGCAGAGACAGCTGAGGTAAACAAGCGGCGGAGGCTAACCTGAAACTTGCCATGTCTTCGTTACCGGTTACTGCTTACACAGCCATCCAAAAGAAAGTCTCGTTCCTCCGCGCTTCCCAGTTCAATCATTCTATGGTCACACCATCCACGTTCAAATGTGTCAATATTGTGAGACGTGAGCTCCATATACAGTTAGCATGAGCTGAGGCTGAGGCTGAGGCTGAGGGGGAGGGGGGTAGTGGGGGGCGAAAGCTCCTAGCGGGGAGGGCGAGCAAAAAGAGCGAGGCCAGCGCTCACATTTGAAAATGTCAGAAAGTCAGTTAGAGCAGCTTTAATCCATTTCCTCAAACCAGAAATGGATTAAGGGGAAGAAAATGGATGGATGGATGTATTTTTTGTGGGAAAAAATGTCAAATAGACCAGGGGGAAGGAGGAGAGCAGAGAGAAGGAGAGGAGAGCAGAGAGAAGGAGGAGAACAGAGAGAAGGAGAGAAGAGCAGAGAGGAGGAGAGCAGAGAGAAGGAGAGGAGAGCAGAGAGAAGGAGGAGAGCAGAGAGAAGGAGAGGAGAGCAGAGAGAGCAGAGAGGAGGAGAGCAGAGAGAAGGAGCAGAGAACAGAGAGAAGGAGCAGAGAGAAGGAGAGCAGAGAGAAAAAGCAGGGAGGAGGCGAGCAGAGAGAAGGAGAGGAGAGCAGAGAGAGCAGAGAGAAGGAGGAGAGAAGGAGAGCAGAGAGAAAAAGCAGGGAGGAGGCGAGCAGAGAGAAGGAGAGGAGAGCAGAGAGAGCAGAGAGAAGGAGGAGAGAAGGAGAGGAGAGCAGAGAGAAGGAGAGGAGAACAGAGAATGCTTTTTTCGGGGTTAAAACCTCCGAGGACCCCCCTGGGTCTCAGGCTTTCCAGTGCTGCATTTATGTCCGGATTTCTGTCCGGATTTCTAAGCTTTTTTCGGGGATAGAACCTCCACAGAATCCCCTCGGTTCTGGGACCCGCATGGCCCTATTTTAAGCCGGATTTAAGGGCTTTTTTCGGGGTTAAAACCTCCGAGGACCCCCCTGGGTCTCAGGCTTTCCAAGTGCTGCATTTATGTCCGGATTTCTGTCCGGATTTCTAAGCTTTTTTCGGGGATAGAACCTCCACAGAATCCCCTCGGTTCTGGGACCCGCATGGCCCTATTTTAAGCCGGATTTAAGGGCTTTTTTCGGGGTTAAAACCTCCGAGGACCCCCCTGGGTCTCAGGCTTTCCAGTGCTGCATTTATGTCCGGATTTCTGTCCGGATTTCTAAGCTTTTTTCGGGGATAGAACCTCCACAGAATCCCCTCGGTTCTGGGACCCGCATGGCCCTATTTTAAGCCGGATTTAAGGGCTTTTTTCGGGGTTAAAACCTCCGAGGACCCCCCTGGGTCTCTGGCTTTCCAGTGCTGCATTTATGTCCGGATTTCTAAGCTTTTTTCGGGGATAGAACCTCCACAGAATCCCCCCGGTTCTGGGACCCGCATGGCCCTATTTTAAGCCGGATTTAAGGGCTTTTTTCGGGGTTAAAACCTCCAGGGACTCCCCTTGGTTCTGGGACCTGTCATTGCTCTTTTTCAAGACAAATTTCATGCGCTCTCTCCCGGGGAGAAATGCGCCCACCCTTATTCTTTGAGAATATGTGTGCACTTGTTTTCAACTCCTGGTGGGTTCCATAACCTGAGATTCCACTCACGTCATGGGGACTGGTTTTACGTGGTGGGGCCCGAACACCAGACCCCACTGGTCCAAGCTTAATAATCAATGGGTAATGCTTTTCTAACGGTCCTTATGCAGTCTCTGTAAAAATATGGAAAGGACCCCTGGAGGTTTACTTTCCTGAAAAAAGTGTGTTATGTGTCGGAACCCTGGTGGTGGGTTGCGGGATATCAAGGAGGGGCACACTGGGGCAATTTCAGTCCAGCAGGCTGGAGCCAATCATGGAGCAGCACAACAGAGGAAATCAGGTGTCAGGCTAGAAAAAGGTGCAAGTGTGTGGTTCATTAGGCTGCAAGAAATCATGGAGGAGCACACTGAAGCGCACGCTTACAAACCACTGGTAAGTGCTGACTACAAGTCATGACTTCAAATTGTTATATAGAATGATTACAAATTATTTGTTGTTTGTGCAGCTTAGTCAAGAGTCCCTAATTGATGAAGTCGACTCAGATTCTGACGATTTAACTGTCAAGAAGAAACCTGTAAAAAAGTATGGAAAAAGAAAAATCAAAAACACTTTTCTTCAAGACTCGGAAAGTGACGAACCAAAGGCAAATAAGATTGTTATCATGCAGCTGCAAAAGAAGAAAAATGGGGGGCGAGTATACAGCAAGAGACACTTCTGCCTCTACTGTTCAATGTCCTGCCACAAAATGTCCCGTCATTTGACTAGAAAACATGGAAATGAAAGTGACGTAGCCAGAGCATTGGCTCTACCTGTGAAATCTAAAGCACGTAAACTTCAGTTTGATTTGATCAGGAATAGTGGAAACCGTGAGCACAATTTTGAGGTTTTAAAGGCCGGCATTGGAACTTTAGTCCCAGCTAAACAGCCAAATTGCCCAGTTAAATCCAGTGAGTTTTTGCACTGTATAGACTGTGGGGCATTGCTTAAGCGAAAGTCGCTGTGGAGGCATGTGGCCAGGTGCCGGCTTTCACAGAAAGATGCCCAGGCTAAACCAGGTAGAAGTAGGGTCCAGTCCCTCTGCTCCCTAGCCCAGCCTGTACCGGAGGGCATCAGCAAAAAGCTGTGGTCTTTAATTTCGGCAATGCATCAGGATGAGGTCACGGGTGTTGTCAAAGCAGAAAAGGGGATTCTGAGACTCGGAGAGCACCTGTACTTAAAACACGGGCATGATAAGACAAAGCATGATTACATTAGGCAGAAAATGAGAGAAGTCGGTAGGTTAATTAACGAAGCAAAAACCGCAGGGAAACTGAAAACAATTAAGGATTTCTTTATTCCTTCCAACTTTAACCATGTGATTGATGCAGTCAGGTCTGTGGCTGGATATGATGAGGAAACAAATCAATACAAGACTCCATCCTTGGCCCTCAAACTCGGCCATAGCCTCAGAAAGCTAGCAGATATTCTTGAATGTGACTCAAAAATGGAGCATTGTGTTGATGAACTATTTATTAAAAACCTCCAACGAAGCCGGCTGCTTTTTGAGAAGAGGTGGGACGTCTGTGTTTCTTCTGCTGCCCTACAGACCCTCCGGCAAGCCAAGTGGAACACTCCGGACCTGCTCCCTCTGACTGAGGACGTTAGAGCCATGCATGCACATATTGAGGTATGTCGACCTGAATATGTGCAAACCCTAATAAGTGAGCCAACGTCTAAGCATTGGTCTAAACTGGCAGTTTTGACTCTTTGTGAGGTCATCATTTTCAATCGAAGAAGGGAAGGTGAGGTTTCAAAGATGCCACTGACAGCCTTTACCTTAAGAAGTAAGACTGGGATCCATTCTGACATTGCTCTGGGACTGTCCCAACTTGAGAAAAAGCTGTGTCAGCATTTTCAACGCATTGAAATTAAAGGGAAAAGAAGTCGGAAAGTGCCGGTTCTTTTGACTCCTGAAATGATTGCTTCGATGGAGGTGCTGGTGGAGAACAGAAGGGCCTGTTCCATCTCTGACCATAACCCATACTTCTTTTCCCGCCCGGGCGCAGACACCCACATCAGGGGATCAGACTCCCTACGCCAGGTAGCCAAAGAATGTGGTGCGGTGCATCCAGAGATGCTATCCTCAACCAAACTTAGAAAGCACATAGCTACTATGTCTACAGTTCTCAATATGAAAGAGAATGAGATGGACATACTTGCCAACTTCCTCGGCCATGACATTCGCATCCACAGGCAATATTACAGACTACCAGAGGGGACACTGGAGCTGGCCAAAATCAGCAAAGTGTTGATGGCCATGGAGCAGGGAAGAGTGACGGAATTCGAAGGAAAGAGCCTCGACCAGATACAAATTGAGCCTGAAGGTAATTCTTGATATTATTAAAATATGTATGATTTTTTTCCCCTAAAGGCCACTTGTATTTTTATTTTCTGTGCGACAGGGAGAGCAGTAGAGATCCTCTCACAAACGGACGGGCTAAAAGAAACTTCAAGCGGAGAACCTTCAACCATTCATCCAGATGCACCCCATGGTAGTGGCAGTGCCCCTTCTGGTAAGTGTACCAGGTGGGGGATTACAGCCAGGCTGCTTGGTCCTCACCCTGGGAGTGTATATTGCTAATATATTTTTATTTCTCTCCCTAGAACGTGTAAGAAAGCCATGGTCTGCATCTGAGGTGAAGGCTGTGGAGAAGACCATGACACCTTTCATACAGACTGGAAAGGTCCCTGGGAAGTCTCACTGCCTGGCCTGCATTAATGCCTCACCAGATGACCTTAGACATCGGACATGGAGTGGCATTAAATTCTATGTCAAAAATAGAATCACTGCAATTCGAAAACAAAATCTAAAATAAAATTCCTTTAAAATAGTTGTTTGGTTTCTATTGACTGTTTTGTATTACTTAAAGTCTTGGTAAAAAAAGATTATGTCTATGGGTCCCATTCTGAACGGCCCTGTCAAAGGGACCCACCAGGTAACAAAAACGTGTATGTGTGTGTGTGTGTGTGTGTGTGTGTGTGTGTGTGTGTGTGTGTGTGTGTGTGTGTGTGTGTGTGTGTGTGTGTGTGTGTGTGTGTGTGTGTGTGTGTGTGTGTGTGTGTGTGTGTGTGTGTGTGTGTGTGTGTGTGTGTGTGTGTGTGTAGCTTGTGGAGGCCCATCTTCCTCAGAGCGTGCGGGAGCTCCTGCAGTGGACCGTGGACTTCTTCAGGACCAACTTGCTGGGCTGGATCCGGGAGCACGGAGGATGGGTGTGTGTCTCCTCCTCTTAACGTTACGGTTGGGGTCAGGGTTAAGAGTCCAGCATTACTTACTTACTTACTTACTTACTTACTTACTTAGGAAAGGTTAGCGGTGATCCTGGACTGTTCATTACGTGATATCAGATAGTGCCAGTTATTAATAAGATATTCATTTATTGGTTCCACAGTGGGGAGATTTCAGTGTCACATTACAGCAGAGAAAGAAGGGAAAAAAAGACTCAGACGCACACATCAAACAAGGCCTTTTATTTAAGATAATAGACAATAGAATCAAAATGAGATGAAATGGTAAAATAGAATAAAAAAAAAAAAGAAGCTATAAGTGCACGTGGTTCAGAAGTATTTACAGATGCGTATAATGTACTTTAGCAGCAGAGAATATGAGCAGAATACACATCAGTAACAATATCAACAGGTCAAGTAATAAAGTTACAAGTGAATTATTATCAGTGACACTTGTGCAGACTCAGCAGTTCTCGTTACACATTCTCGTTGTACAGTCTGACAGCAGCAGGGAGGAAGGACCTGCGTAACCTGTCCGTCACACAGTGAGGGTGAATAAGTCGGTCACTGAAACTGAAACTTTTTAAAATTCTTCCCCCTTCTGTCATTGTCCTTATCCAAACATTACAAATATGAAAATAATAGATTAGATTTTGAGAAAGCTGGAGACAAATCACATTTGATGGTGGTTTTATTAAAATACTTTTTCATGCCACTGTATTTCTCACTACATGTGAGAAATGTGGCGGCACGGTGGCTGAGTGGATAGCACTCTCACCTCTCAGCAAGAAGGTCCTGGGTTCGAATCCCGGTCGGACCAGGGCCTTTCTGAGTGGAGTTTGCATGTTCTCCCCGTGTCTGCCCAAAATTAACAATTGTAAACCGCTTTGAGACTCAGATCTGCAGTGAAAAGGCGGTATATAAATAAAAAAACTTACTTACTTACTTACTTACATGTGTGTGTGTGTGTGTGTTGCAGATCAGCAGCTTCCCGGCGCTGGCGTCCGCCTCCATGCGCTCCGTGGGTTCCGTGGGCTGGGGGGTGTCCTGATCTTCATTGCCGGTCTGGCTCTGGGCAGTCTGTTCACTGCCAGACTGCTGTCCCGGACTTGACCCCTGACCCCAGACTCAGGACTATTCTCAACATGTTTACGTGAGCCTCGTCACAGGACCCTCTGTTATCAGTGATTTCACAATCTTTTCTTGTCTCATGCAATGATACATCATTTCAAGACCTTTCCAAAACCTTCATTTGAAGGAGCTTTACCCGTTTCTGTAAGGTTTTGAATGTTTCCCCTACGCTCTCATCTAGTTTTATTTGCGATCTGATACGTATGCTAACATTAGCATGAGCGCAACTTCTTGTAAGCTGTACAACAGTCACTGATGAAAAGTAACGCACTGCTAACAAAAATATATAACTGAAGGATTACTGCAAGTTTCACGTCGGAATGTAGTCCTACCATAGATAGTCCCGCAGGTCTCTCCAGAGGATACGATGTAAGCTAGCTATGTTCACCCGGGCTTGATAATGATTTCTTCTTTGATCATGTTCTGGCTTTAGTTCCTCTTCTCTTCCTCACTGTTGTGTCGTTTGGGCTGTTTTGCTGTGTCTGCAGTTACAGCCAGAGGAGTTATGCTAACATGCTACTGTGTTTAGCAGCGCTGTAGAGGCCAAAGGACGCAGCCTCGTTCTGTGATTGGAGGAGAGCGAGCGTCACGCTAAAGTCTCTACTCAGCACTTTTATACAGCCTGAGTTTATACACAGCTGAATCAATGACCTCAAGTTTTATAATACAACTTGTAAGTCATAATAAGTATTTATATGAACAAAAGTGGGGTATAGCTTCTTTAATGTATAGATCTGGCTCTAAATCATAGTTGATGTGAAATCATTAATTCACAAGAAAAGTGACGTGTTCCGTTTGACCCCTAATTTATACACACACACGTCACGTTTCACACACACACGTCACGTTTCACACACACACACACACACACACACACACAAGCCATGACGTCACACCCCCGCTATGGGCCTACTGTAAACACTCCATATCACATGACGCGTCTCAGCGATCATCGGTTGTTTTCATCTTTACCTTGACTTTCACTCGGACCGGGGCTGGTACTGGCCGGTAGACAGGAATTGACAGCCGGGTGCAAGGGGCATAGATCCACGGTTCGGCGGGGACAACGGCGGTGGTGGATAACAGACCGATTTTCGCGATTTCCGGTGCCGTGCTGTTATTGTTATCTGCTGCCATCTGCTGGTCAGAGACAGAACTGTCCAATTAATGCTACACATTTATCATTATTATTTTACCCTTTTGATATTCATGTTTCATATTTTATTTACTTTTGTTTCTATTTTTTATTTGTTTATTCATTTTTAATTAATGTATTATTTTATGTAATTTTACTGCAATATTTGGATGTATTTGTGATTTATCCAAGTTTTATTTCATCTTACATATTTTTTCAATTCTATGTTTATATTTATTTTATTAATTATTATCATTATCATTCTTTCAATATTAATTTATATCGTTCACTTTTTGTACTATTATAATTTCAATATAATTACTATATTTTAAAAAAAAAAGTATTATTATTATTACGGTTCGTTACTAAGTTAAATATTACGCATTAAATATTATTATATATTATTATATTATTTCACTTTCTCGCAAGCTCACGCCTTCGCTGCTGATCTTTTTCCCCAACACACTTCTGCCAGGCTCTCATCAGCGAACCGTAATACCGCTGTCTCTTTGACTGATTTAAGTAGTCAAACAATAAATAAAACAACCTCAAATTAAGTCTCATAAATTAAATTATATGTTTTTGAGAGTAAACATGAGCTATCATAGCCTCCCGTTAATATATTTGATCTTTGCGGAAAGTGCGTCGGGTGAAAACGTCCAGCCTTCAGCTCAGCAGCGGTGCAGCTACAGTAGTAGATGTGATTTCTGCTCTTTACATTTGTTTTACTTGTCTTTCTGTGGATATTTTGGACTTGCTGCGATGGAAGAAGTGGACAAGATCCTCATCCGTGCTTTGAAACAAGTGGGCACGTAAGTATCCCCTGCTGACACTGCTGACGCCTGCTCCTGTGCGGTCTGTCATATGACCATCTGCTGCAGAGACACATTTCCACTGTGCACGAAAGTAAAGTGGGAGATAACTCAGGATTAGCCACACGTTATTACAAACAACACTTAAAGCTGGAGTACCCAACTTTTTAAGGATGAAAAGATGGCTAAATTACCAGTAAATTGTAATTTTTTCCTGTGTGAGATCAATAAAGTCTATCTTATCTGTTCTCTTTTCTAAGTAAAGACGACTACAAACCCAAAGCCCTGGCCTCTGTCAAAAGTTTTGAGTTTGATATTTATATTTACTGCAATGCACTTGTTGACAATTGATCAGTTTCTCTCTACCCCTGGTCTCTCTCTCTGCTCTCTCTCTCTGCTCTCTCTCTGCTCTCTCTCGCTCTCTCTCTGCTCTCTCTGCTCTCTCTGCTCTCTCTGGTCTCTCTGCTCTCTCTGCTCTCTCTGGTCTCTCTCGCTCTCTCTCTGCTCTCTCTGCTCTCTCTCTGCTCTCTCTCTGCTCTCTCTGGTCTCTCTCTGCTCTCTCTCTGCTCTCTCTCTGCTCTCTCTGGTCTCTCTCTGCTCTCTCTGCTCCCTCTGCTCTCTCTGCTCTCTCTGCTCTCTCTGCTCTCTCTGCTCCCTCTCTCTGCTCTCTCTGCTCTCTCGCTCTCTCTCTGCTCTCTCTGCTCTCTCTGCTCTCTCTCTGCTCTCTCTCTGCTCTCTCTCTGCTCTCTCTGCTCTCTCTCTGCTCTCTCTCTGCTCTCTCTCTGCTCTCTCTGCTCTCTCTCTGCTCTCTCTGCTCTCTCTCTGCTCTCTGCTCTCTCTGCTCTCTCTCTGCTCTCTGCTCTCTCTCTGCTCTCTCTCTGCTCTCTCTCTGCTCTCTCTGGTCTCTCTCACTGCTCTCTGCTCTCTCTCTGGTCTTCCTGTCATCCCTGTGCTGTGAATCTGACACGGGTGTAAACAACCCGGCTGTGATGCTGTGGTGCCTGTGCTCCTGCAGGGAGGTGCCAGAGGAGGTGGACAGTGTGAAGCTCTTCAGCAGTGAGCTGGTGGTCCAGGCCGTGGTCTCATGTCTCCGTGTGATCGACCCAGGACTGGACCACGGACTGCCCTCCTCCCTCCCCCCAGGGATGTCTGCTCGCTTCAGGGTCGGCATGAGTCTGGCACAGGCCTGCCAGGTGAGGACCAGGACCAGGGATCAGGGTCGAAGGTCCAGGGTCTAGGGTGCAGGGAGAGACCAGAGATCGGGGTCCAGAGCAGAGACCAGGACGAGAGAGCAGGGTCCAGAGACCAGGGATCAGGGTCCAGAGACAGACCAGAGACCAGGGTCCAGAGGGAGAGCAGAGAGCAGAGACCAGGTCCAGAGACCAGGTCCAGAGACCAGGGTCCAGAGACCAGAGACCAGGACCAGAGACCAGGACCAGAGACCAGGGTCCAGAGACCAGGGTCCAGAGACCAGGGTCCAGAGACCAGGGTCCAGAGACCAGGTCCAGAGACCAGAGACCAGGACCAGCGAGAGACCAGAGACCAGGACCAAAGGGGGAGACCAGCGAGAGAAAGGTAGAGACCGTTGATACTTGTTCCACCTGGTTGCCGTCTCTTCTGTCCCAGGACGTGGGGTACAAGGGGGAGCTGGGGTACCAGACGTTCCTCTACAGCTCTGAGCCCGAGATCCGCTCTCTGCTCATGTTCCTGGTGGAGAAGCTTCCACGAGGGAGCAACGAGTCCTCAGACCAGTCCTCAGGTGAGAACAGTCCTCAGCCCAGTCCTCAGACCAGTCCTCAGACCAGTCCTCAGCCCAGTCCTCAGCCCAGTCCTCAGCCCAGTCCTCAGCCCAGTCCTCAGACCAGTCCTCAGACCGGTCCTCAGCCCAGTCCTCAGACCAGTCCTCAGACCAGTCCTCAGACCAGTTCTCAGACCAGTCCTCAGACCAGTCCTCAGACCGGTCCTCAGCCCAGTCCTCAGACCAGTCCTCAGACCAGTCCTCAGACCGGTCCTCAGCCCAGTCCTCAGACCAGTCCTCAGACCAGTCCTCAGACCGGTCCTCAGCCCAGTCCTCAGACCAGTCCTCAGACCAGTCCTCAGACCGGTCCTCAGCCCAGTCCTCAGACCAGTCCTCAGACCGGTTCTCAGACCAGTCCTGAGACCAGTCCTGAGACCAGTCCTGAGACCAGTCCTGAGACCAGTCCTGAGACCAGTCCTGAGACCAGTCCTCAGACCGGTTCTCAGACCAGTCCTGAGACCTTAGTTCTATGTTTGTTCTTGTGTTTTCAGGTAAATCAGTTCTGTTGCACAAAGACATCGCGGCGGCGCTGAAGGCTGAGCTGCACGTGCCCTGGCTGCCCCGGACCTGCCGTCTGCCCCGGACCTGCCGTCTGCCCCGGACCTACGTAAGGAGAGGAGGCTGCACCGTACCTTTACTTCCCCTTCATACATTGCCGGATGGTGGGGGCAGCAGTCTCCGCTCTCCCCACACCTCCTTCAGCTCATCTGAGGGGATCCTGAGGCCTTCCCAGAGTCCCTCTGTGTCCTGGGTCTTCTCTGGTCTCCTCTTGGTGGGACATGACCAGAACACATCCCCAGGGTTTCTGCAGACCCACAATGCACTTGGGCCGGGTCTGACCGGTTTCAGACCAAACTGCAGATCTGGAACATGGTGTTGGTTCTAAACAAACTGTCACAGAAGTCCAATAACTGACACCGTTTATGTTTACATATAAGTCAATAGGAGCTAGAGAGAGGAGCCAAACTTCACCATGAGCACTTCCCTGTTGGGTTTCTTTGAGCTAGCGTAGCATTGTCCATCTGTGCTCAGTCTATGGTGAGAGTTTCTTCTTACAGGTGTTTTTCTGACTTGTTCTTCAGGATCCAGACGTCCTGCACCACTTCCACTCCCAGCCTCTCAGTCTGCCTCACAGCCCAGACCGGACAGGCCTCTGCAAAGGTACCATTAAAGCTGAGGGACCTAACTTTCACACCACAGAAAAGTGAAAGGACATACCACATCTTCCAGTCTCTTTCTGGTCTCTCTCTCTCTGGGCTCTCTCTCTGGGCTCTCTCTCTGTATGGTCTCTCTCTGGTCTCTCTCTCTGGGCTCTCTCTCTGGTCTCTCTCTCTCTCTCTGGTCTCTCTGTATGGTCTCTCTCTCTCTGGCCTCTGTCTCTCTGGTCTCTCTCTTTCTGGTCTCTCTCTCTGGTCTCTCTGTATGGTCTCTCTCTGGTCTCTCTCTCTGGGCTCTCTCTCTGGTCTCTCTCTCTGGGCTCTCTCTCTGGTCTCTCTGTATGGTCTCTCTCTCTCTGGCCTCTGTCTCTCTGGTTTCTCTCTCTCTGCTCTCTCTCTCTCTCCGGTCTCTGTATGGTCTCTCTCTCTCTGGCCTCTGTCTCTCTGGTTTCTCTCTCTCTGGTCTCTCTCTCTCTGGACTCTTTTTCTCTCTGGTCTCACTCTCTGGTCTCTCTTTCTCTTTAGTCTCTCTTTCTCTGGTCTCTCTCTCTCTCTGGTCTCACTTTCTGGCCTCTGTCTCTCTTTGGTCTCTCTCTCTCTCTCTCTCTCTCTGGTCTCTCTTTGGTCTCTCTCTCTCTCTCTCTGGTCTCTCTTTGGTCTCTCTCTGCTCTAGGGCTGGGCAATAAATCGAATTTAGGCAACTAATCGGCTTTTTCAGTGACTTTAATGAAAATCGATTTAAAATTGAAATAGTCCAAAGCAGGAAATAAAATCGAGATTTCCCTTTTTTGCCATATCGCCCAACCCTACTCTGCTCCTTGTCAGGCAGAAAAGTGAAAAAGAGCACCCCCACTCTTGGCCAATCCTCTCTCACCCCAAAGAGTCAAAAAGTAACTCTTGAGGCTCTGTCTGAAACAACACGAAGACTGCGTGTTGCGTGTTGTTTATGAGGCTAAAATAGAATGGCAAAGTGCTGTGTGCGACCCTGGTCTGTGCAGTGCGCTACATAAATAAAAAGTGTTGTGTGCAGAGCTGCTTGAATACCAGAGAGACCTGTTGCCCCCGGTGACCAGCCAGACCTCCCAGACCTCAGTCCTGGCCTCAGTCCTGGAACAGCACACCTCCCACTGCTGCCAGACCCAGGACTGGAACAGCGAGTGGAACAGCCAGGGCCTGCTGTCCCGGCTCAGCCCTGAGGTGAGGACGCAGCACTTTATACAGACTACAGAGGCGAGGGCGTAGCACTTTATACAGACTACAGAGGCGAGGGCGTAGCACTTTATACAGACTACAGAGGTGAGGACGTAGCACTTTATACAGACTACAGAGGCGAGGGCGTAGCACTTTATACAGACTACAGAGGTGAGGACGTAGCACTTTATACAGACTACAGAGGTGAGGACGTAGCACTTTATACAGACTACAGAGGTGAGGGCGTAGCACTTTATACAGACTACAGAGGCGAGGGCGTAGCACTTTATACAGACTACAGAGGCGAGCGCGTAGCACTTTATACAGACTACAGAGGTGAGGACGTAGCACTTTATACAGACTACAGAGGTGAGGGCGTAGCACTTTATACAGACTACAGAGGCGAGGGCGTAGCACTTTATACAGACTACAGAGGCGAGCGCGTAGCACTTTATACAGACTACAGAGGCGAGGGCGTAGCACTTTATACAGACTACAGAGGCGAGGGCGTAGCACTTTATACAGACTACAGAGGTGAGGACGTAGCACTTTATACAGACTACAGAGGCGAGGGCGTAGCACTTTATACAGACTACAGAGGCGAGGGCGTAGCACTTTATACAGACTACAGAGGCGAGGGCGTACCACTTTATACAGACTACAGAGGCGAGGGCGTAGCACTTTATACAGACTACAGAGGCGAGGGCGTAGCACTTTATACAGACTACAGAGGCGAGGGCGCAGCACTTTATACAGACTACAGAGGCGAGGGCGTAGCACTTTATACAGACTACAGAGGCGAGGGCGTAGCACTTTATACAGACTACAGAGGCGAGGGCGTAGCACTTTATACAGACTACAGAGGCGAGGGCGTAGCACTTTATACAGACTACAGAGGCGAGGGCGTAGCACTTTATACAGACTACAGAGGCGAGGGCGTAGCATTTTATACAGACTAGAGGCGAGGGCGTAGCACTTTATACAGACTACAGAGGCGAGGGCGTAGCACTTTATACAGACTACAGAGGCGAGGGCGTAGCACTTTATACAGACTACAGAGGTGAGGACGTAGCACTTTATACAGACTACAGAGGTGAGGACGTAGGACTTTATACAGGCTACAGAGGCGAGGACGCAGCACTTTATACAGACTACAGAGGTGAGGACGTAGCACTTTATACAGACTACAGAGGTGAGGACGTAGCACTTTATACAGGCTACAGTGGCGGGGACGCAGCACTTTATACAGGCTACAGAGGCGAAGATGTAGCACTTTATACAGACTAGAGGTGAGGACGTAGCACTTTATACAGACTCAGACCTCCCTCTCTTGCAGGAGTACCAGCTGAGTGTGCTCTCATGGTACCTGGTCTGACCTCCCTCTCTTGCAGGAGTACCGGCTGAGGAAGCGCGCTCGTCTGCGTCAGCGCCTGGATGAGCAGGTGCGCTCTGCTGTGGCCGCTGATGGTTCCTCTAATGGTTCCTCTGATGGTTCCTCTGGATTAGAGCTGTCAGAGCTGCTGCGCTCCTTCAGAGGCTCAGAGCAGCTCCCACAGAAGAGCTCCCACTTCAGCCACACACAGAAGTTCACCTTCACTCAGGTAGGTCCCTCTGCTCCTGCTGGTCCTACTGAGACAGGACCAGCAGGAGCATGTAAGACTCATGCTGATCCTACTGAGACAGGACCAGCAGGAGCATGTAAGACTCATGCTGATCCTACTGAGACAGGACCAGCAGGAGCATGTGAGAGTCCTGCCGGTCCTGCTGAGACGGGACCAGCAGGAGCATGTGAGAGTCCTGCTGATCCTACTGAGACAGGACCAGCAGGAGCATAGAGGCCACAGCCTCATGTTAGCATGTGAGGAGTCTGGTCTCTCTCTGGTCTCACTATGGTCTCACTCTGGGCTCTCTAATATCACTGTTCCAAAGTGCTAAAGCCACGTTCAGACCGGATCATGTGTTGCGTCTGCTTTCAATGCAAAGTCTATGGTGACACGCGTTCGAGCGTCAAAACGCATGGACCTCTCGGCCCACACGGACTGTTCAGTAGAGACGCACGGACTGTTCAATAGAGACGCACGGACTGCTCTGTCAGTAGAGACGCACGGACTGTTCAATAGAGACGCACGGACTGTTCAGTAGAGACGCACGGACTGCTCTGTAGAGACACAGTCACACGGACTGTTCAGTAGAGACACAGTCACACGGACTGTTCAGTAGAGACTCACGGACTGTTCAGTAGAGACGCACGGACTGTTCAGTAGAGACGCACGGACTGTTCTGTAGAGACGCACGGACTGCTCTGTAGAGACGCACTGACTGCTCTGTTGAGGCGCACTGACTGTTCAGTAGAGACACACGGACTGTTCAGTAGAGACACACGGACTGTTCAGTAGAGTCTCACAGACTGTTCAGTAGAGTCTCACAGACTGTTCAGTAGAGTCTCACGGACTGTTCAGTAGAGACACAGTCACACGGACTGTTCAGTAGAGTCTCACGGACTGTTCAGTAGAGACACACGGACTGTTCAGTAGAGACACACGGACTGTTCAGTAGAGACCCACGGACTGTTCAGTAGAGACCCACGGACTGTTCTGTAGAGACACAGTCACACGGACTGTTCAGTAGAGACACAGTCACACGGACTGTTCAGTAGAGTCTCACAGACTGTTCAGTAGAGACACAGTCACACGGACTGTTCAGTAGAGACGCACGGACTGTTCAGTAGAGACACACGGACTGTTCAGTAGAGACACACGGACTGTTCAGTAGAGACCCACGGACTGTTCAGTAGAGACACACGGACTGTTCAGTAGAGACCCACGGACTGTTCAGTAGAGACACACGGACTGTTCAGTAGAGACCCACGGACTGTTCAGTAGAGACGCACGGACTGTTCAGTAGAGACGCACGGACTGTTCAGTAGAGACGCACGGACTGTTCAGTAGAGACCCACGGACTGTTCAGTAGAGACCCACGGACTGTTCAGTAGAGACCCACGGACTGTTCAGTAGAGACGCACGGACTGTTCAGTAGAGACGCACGGACTGTTCAGTAGAGACCCACGGACTGTTCAGTAGAGACCCACGGACTGTTCAGTAGAGACCCACGGACTGCGCGGGAAAGTGAAAGAGGAGGAGCAGGAGCGGAAAATGGACGCCCACAGGAGATAAACTTCGCTCAACCTTTCCTCGGGACGTTCGTGCAGCGACCAATCACATTGGTGGTCTGAGCGAGCAGACTGAACATACTGTAAACAGCCAAAACAGGAGCTACATCAGGACTAAACCAGGACTAAACCGGGACTAAACCGGGACTAAACCGGGACTAAACCGGGACTAAACCGGGACTAAACCAGGACTAAACCAGGACTAAACCAGGACTAAACCGGGACTAAACCGGGACTAAACCGGGACTAAACCTGGACTAAACCAGGACTAAACCAGGACTAAACCAGGACTAAACCAGGACTAAACCAGGACTAAACCAGGACTAAACCAGGACTAAACCAGGACTAAACCAGGACTAAACCAGGACTAAACCAGGACTGAACCTGGACTGAACCAGGACTAAACCAGGGTTGACAATGGGGACATAGTGTTTGTTAACATATGTGCTGTCATGGTCCCGTGACTTTATGCAACTGCTTCGAGTGTGTTCACCGATGTGGAAATACTGTTTAATAATAAAATAAACTTATGGCGCACCTCCGTGAACACATACTGCTGTTATATAAAGTCACCTCCGTGAACACATACTGCTGTTATATAAAGTCACAGTGAACACATACTGCTGTTATATAAAGTCACCTCCGTGAACACATACTGCTGTTATATAAAGTCACAGTGAACACATACTACTGTTATATAAAGTCACCTCCGTGAACACATACTGCTGTTATATAAAGTCACCTCCGTGAACACACACTGCTGTTATATAAAGTCACCTCCGTGAACACATACTGCTGTTATATAAAGTCACCTCCGTGAACACATACTGCTGTTATATAAAGTCACCTCCGTGAACACATACTGCTGTTATATAAAGTCACCTCCGTGAACACATACTGCTGTTATATAAAGTCACCTCCGTGAACACATACTGCTGTTATATAAAGTCACCTCCGTGAACACATACTGCTGTTATATAAAGTCACCTCCGTGAACACATACTGCTGTTATATAAAGTCACCTCCGTGAACACATACTGCTGTTATATAAAGTCACAGTGAACACATACTGCTGTTATATAAAGTCACCGTGAACACATACTGCTGTTATATAAAGTCACCTCCGTGAACACACACTGCTGTTATATAAAGTCCCCTCCGTGAACACATACTGCTGTTATATAAAGTCACAGTGAACACATACTGCTGTTATATAAAGTCACCTCCGTGAACACATACTGCTGTTATATAAAGTCACCTCCGTGAACACATACTGCTGTTATATAAAGTCACCTCCGTGAACACATACTGCTGTTATATAAAGTCACCTCCGTGAACACATACTACTGTTATATAAAGCCCGTGAAGGTCTCTGAACACAGACACGCTGCAAAGCTGCATTATTGGAGAAGATCTTTACACGAGAAGCCGCTAGCATAGCTCTGTTAGCATCAGAGCCGGCTACTTCCGCCACTTCCGGCTCGTGTCAGGACGTTCTGGTGAGCGAGGCTTCAGCGTTTGTGCGTTTGTGGTCTGAACGCGGCATAAGACCTGTGTTGTACTGTGCTCTGACCTCTGACCCCTGACCCCAGGAGGCCTCCCCCCTCCCCTTCCCCCCGGTGGCCTTAGGGGGGGGTCAGCAGCAGCAGCAGGAGGAGCTCAGAGCGTTACAGCAGCAGCTGCAGCAGCTGTGCACAGGTGTGGAGCAGCTCACAGTGGAACTGAAGCACCGGAGCCTCACCGCAGCACAGGTACCACAGCACAGGGACCACAGCACAGGGACCACAGCACAGTTACTACAGCACAGGGACCACAGCACAGGGACCACAGCACAGGGACCACAGCACAGTTACTACAGCACAGGGACCACAGCACAGGGACCACAGCACAGGGACCACAGCACAGGGACCACAGCACAGGGACCACAGCACAGGGACCACAGCACAGGGACCACAGCACAGGGACTACAGCACAGGGACCACATCTCTCTCCCTGGTCCCCCTCTCTGGTCTCTCTCTTTCTGGTCTCTGTCTCTGGCCGCTCTCTCTGGTCCCTCTCTTTGGTCTCTCACTCTGGTCTCACTCTGGTCTCTCTCTCTCTGGTCTCTCTCTCTCTGGTCTCTCTTTCCGGTCTCTCTAATCCTTGTGTTTGGTTTCTGCAGGTTTCCAATGATATAAATAAAAGAGAGCGTGAAAATGAGGAAAAACAACATCAGATCCAAGTCAAGAAGAAAACCATCGACCTTCTACCAGAGACCGACAAGAACCTGCTCCAGATGCAGGTGAGCTGTTCCCATGGTTACGGACCATGTGTGCTCACAACACAGCAGTCTGGCCAGAGAGAGAGAGACCAGAGAGAGAGAGGCCAGAGAGCGAGAGAGGCCAGAGAGCGAGAGAGGCCAGAGAGAGAGGGAGGCCAGAGAGAGAGGGAGGCCAGAGAGAGAGGGAGAGGCCAGAGAGAGAGAGAGAGAGGCTAGAGAGAGAGAGGCTAGAGAGAGAGAGGCTAGAGAGAGAGAGGCCAGAGAGAGAGGCCAGAGAGAGAGAGAGGCCAGAGAGAGAGGGAGGCCAGAGAGAGAGAGCGAGAGAGAGAGGCCAGAGAGAGAGAGAGGCCAGAGAGAGAGGGAGGCCAGAGAGAGAGAGCGAGAGAGGCCAGAGAGAGAGAGGCCAGAGAGAGAGAGAGAGGCCAGAGAGAGAGAGCGAGAGAGAGAGGCCAGAGAGAGAGAGAGAGAGAGGCCAGAGAGAGAGGCCATAGAGAGGCCAGAGAGAGAGAGAGAGGCCAGAGAGAGAGGCCAGAGAGAGAGAGGCCAGAGAGAGGCCAGAGAGAGAGGGAGCGAGAGAGAGAGGCCAGAGAGAGGCCAGAGAGAGACACCAGAGAGAGCGAGACCCGAGCAAGATTATGAGGGATTATGAGATTGACAGACAGGTTTTCAGTGATATGGACTCTGTATTGGACTGTTCCCTCACCTCTGGTCCTGAGCTTTGAGATAAGACCGAGAGGACGAGATCACGGACACAAGCGACACTTAAGTTTTGAGTTTTGAGTGGATCCGCCCTAGAGATAGTCACACAGGAGGAGCTCGGAGTAGAGCTCATACTCACATACGTCGTATTCTTTATGTACTATTTCCTCATATTTGTGACTTTTGCAGGAGCAGGTGGATACCAGCGCACGCCGTGTACTCAGCCTCGCCACGCAGTGGGAAAAACACAGGACTCCACTGATCGAAGAGAAACGCAGACTGAAGGAACTCTGCAGGGTCCAGGACGTGAGTGACCAGAGGGAGACCAGAGGGAGACCAGAGGGAGACCAGAGGGAGACCAGAGGGAGACCAGAGGGAGACCAGAGGGAGACCAGAGGGAGACCATAGAGAGAGGCCATAGTGAGAGGCCATAGTGAGAGGCCATAGTGAGAGGCCATAGTGAGAGGCCATAGAGAGAGACCATAGAGAGAGGCCATAGAGAGAGGGCATAGAGAGAGGGCATAGAGAGAGGCCATAGAGAGAGGGCATAGAGAGAGGGCATAGAGAGAGGGCATAGAGAGAGACCATAGAGGGAGGCCATAGAGAGGCCATAGAGGGAGGCCATAGACAGAGACCATAGAGAGAGGCCATAGAGGGAGGCCATAGAGAGAGGCCATAGAGAGGCCATAGAGGGAGGCCATAGAGAGAGAGGCCATAGAGAGAGAGGCCATAGAGAGAGGCCATAGAGAGAGGCCATAGAGAGAGGCCATAGAGAGAGGCCATAGAGAGAGGCCATAGAGAGGCCATAGAGAGGCCATAGAGGGAGGCCATAGAGAGAGGCCATAGAGAGGCCATAGAGAGAGAGGCCATAGAGAGAGAGGCCATAGAGAGAGGCCATAGAGAGAGGCCATAGAGAGAGGCCATAGAGAGAGGCCATAGAGAGAGGCCATAGAGAGAGGCCATAGAGGGAGGCCATAGAGAGAGGCCATAGAGAGGCCATAGAGAGGCCATAGAGAGAGACCATAGAGAGAGGCCATAGAGAGGCCATAGAGAGAGACCATAGAGAGAGACCATAGAGAGAGGGCATAGAGAGAGGCCATAGAGGGAGGCCATAGAGAGAGGCCAAAGAGCAACCCGCCTTGAGGCTATACTGTTTATCTGGTGCAGATGGAATCTTCTGGAAAATTGTCTGAGATCCGGTCTCTACACGAAAAGATCTCTGTGTGTTCGGAGGAGGCGAAGAAGAAGGAGCAGACCTACAAACAGCTGGTATTTCACTGCTGCGTCTCCTCCTCCTCTGAAATCATCTCATTCACTTCATTTGGATCA